>CM067090.1:4973797-5333797 GCA_034008185.1 Gorsachius magnificus | reverse complement strand
GTGAGTAATCCTCTGTTTCCAGCAAGTTATACCTTATTAGGAGAGGTCTGCAAGAAACAAGAAAAAAAAAAACCTGTCTTGCCCAAGAACATGACTGTTAACAAGAGCCTACCAAACCCCAGACCTCCTCTTGCCTCACCGAAAAGCAAAAGCAAGTTTTCAGAACAGCTTCTGCTCTATAATGGATCATTTCTGTGAAAATCAGGACTCCAAAGACGACAGCCACAAAAACTCCTTAGTTCTCAGAGACAATTTCATTTTAAATAGCTTATTTCCGTAAGCAGAGCATGAAGCAATTTCACTCAACCTGACAAATAAGTAAGGCCAAGGATGTTGCATTTAAAATTCAGAGATAACTAAATAGAAGAAAAATTATATTCAGACATGATAGGACCTGGGAACAGGTTCCCTTCCACTCTTACGCTGAAGCTAAACAGCCATGATATGATCAAACAAGTTTTCACTTTTGCCTTGTAAATAAAATCAAAGGGCAACAGTCCTTTTTCTCTGACGTCTGTAGTTAATAAAGAAAGAATAAACATTACCTACTCTTACACGAGGAGGGAGGAGGAGAGAACATTTCTTAATCTCTTTCCAAAGAGGATTAATCTACAGCATATTTCCACCCCAAACACTAATGAAACGGAACGTTTTTCCTGTCGTTTTCTGGAGCAGGTGTTCCAACATACCAAAGCCTCTCGTGAGAGCGAAGTTCGCCCGGGTGCATGGCAAAGCCCGTAGCCTTCAGGTGCGATGCCACGCTGAAACGCGGCCGGAGCTTCGCCTGCGCGGGGGGAAGGAGAGCTTCTACCCTGCAGGTGAAAAACAAAAGCTCGCAACATTTCTTAGGACCCACCTATCTGAGGGACTTCAAGTGCCTCACAACCACGAGTTAATCAGGGCTTCCAACAGCTCTGTGAAGTAGATGAGCTGTTACTGCTGGAGCTCATAGGGCACAGGGAGGCTAAAGCCCCCATTCATCGCAGACTTTTAACACGTGGACGGGTGCGATGGGGCCAAGCGCGTACTGAAGCATTTACCGGTTCCAAGTGACCAAGCTGACGGAACTGAGAGTCAAGGGGGGAGCTGGGATAAGGCACCCGTGTCCCTTGCCATGCCTCTGAACCACTCGCCCACCCAGGGGAAGGGGACAGTTTGGGGAAGCTATTTTCAGCCCAAGTATCTGGAGTTTATAAACGCCCACTGACAACGCAATGCCTTATCAAAACAGGTGAGAGCCAATGATGCCCACTGACGTGCCCATTCGTCTGGAGAACTCAGCCATGGGATTCTTTTTCTTTTTTTTTCTTTTTTTTGAGCGGAATATTTACATGTCTGACTCTAAATAGACTTTGGCATTTCTGCAAGGGGACCAAATGGGTGACCTCACGATCTTGGAAGAGCGATGGGATCAGCCCAGCTGCCCCTGACCTTCCTCCGGAGGGGCAGGCTGTAGGGAACAGGTTTAGGAGGGACAGACCCTTACAGATACAGTATTTTCTTCAAGGAACCAGAAAGATGGCTATGACAAAAAGGCTGAGGAAGAAAAGTGCCCGGGCAAGACCCAGCGAGGGGAAGCAAGGATGAGCAGAGCCTGCAGAAGGGTTTACGTTGCCTTTGAAGAGAAATATTCAGGCTGTCAGGTAGAACTGAGAATCTAACCCGTGGGAGGACAGAAGATGCTACCTTGAAGAATCTGACTATTACAGGATTAACAGCTACAATCCCTCCCTCTGAGGACACCGAACGCCAAAATCTGGCCTGAGGGTTTTAGGTGGTGAGGTTTGTCCAGGCGTGTCAGTAGGAACTCTACAACATACAGAGGAGAATACTGTCCAAACCTGTATCATCTAAATATAGGTGTCATTAAAATATTAAATATTTCGGGGGGGGAAAGAAGGAAATACAGAGGAACACAAAGCCGTAATACACACATTTCTTTTGGGAGTAAACGTGCCCCTCAAACACTTCAACTCTACTGTACAATGTATTTATACCATGTTTAAAAAACATTTGTCAAGCATATAAAAAACCGCAGAAGTTCACTGTCACACAGCTTAATTCCCTATATTCTGCCTACACGCATATATAGGGCCAGTTTGTTAGGGGGTGGAGGTGTGTAGCAAAGCACAATCTAGCGAGACATGACACCATAACGGTGAACAATAAAAGCAAGCGCAGCATATGTGCTGGACATTTGGTGAAAATAACCCAGCTACAGCTCCGACTTCGGTAAATTTTCCTGTGTAGAAGTCGGCAATTCAGTTTCTGCTGTGATTCAGCTCAGCCAACAGTTTGGTTGCTCACAACCCCTCTAATGATTATTTATTTGGGAATTCAGAGATTCTAGGAAATAGATCTTTACCTTTTCAACTCTCTGTTTCTGTAGAGCCCAACAACCTGAGATCTGGGGGGTTTCTCCTTTTCTTCTCTTAATGTTAAGGCTTTTTCCCCATCTAGCTGCTAAGATTCTCCCTGGCTATAAGATCTGAAATGGTAGCAATAATTATATTTCCTATTTTATTACTCGCGATTGCCCCTTTGATCAGAATCCTATGCCATTTAACCACATTTATATGGTCATCCTGCACATGGGTTCTAAATACAGAACGAGTCATTTTCCAAGGGAAAACTACAGGAGCTGGGTTTCCCTTTACTGCACACGCATGGAATCCCGTACATTTGGCACCAATTTAGCATATTATAATTTCATTCTTCCTTTTTATATTTGTTTCATTGTAAAAGCAAGTAAAGCTCCCTGTTCCCTGGGAAAGACTGCTCATTCCTTCTTCTTGGCTTCCTTTAGCGCATCCACCCAGATTCAATCTTGCCTTTGCAAAAGGAGACACCAACGAACACAAGAAATATCCCATAGCTGGAAGAGCTAAACTAGGGGTCTCCAAGCTCTGCTGAACATACACTGCAAGCCCTACCTCAGCATGAAGCCTAGGAAACTTTTCATACATAGCCTTCTTGTTCCTCCTCAAGTCCAAGGGTTTGCAAAGAAGCCAGCGAGTCTCCCCAGCTGGCAGACTGCCTCCAGGTTGGTCGCCCTCACACAGGCATCCGTGCAAGGAGGACACAAGGGGCTGCCCCACTGCTGACAGCTCTGGCCTTGGCCACCAAGCGTGCATTTGCTGGAGCCACATCAAGAAACCCTCCTCGCCTGCGGCTGGCCTTTGCATGCTGTATCCCTGCAGCAGAAGAGCACAGGGCCAGCAGACATTGCCCTTCCCCCGTGCAAAACAGAAGACCATTGCCTGGGACCATATGGTTGTTAATAATGGTAAAACCCTGACGAACTCCAGAGAACTCAAACAGAGATGCTTTTGATTTAGGCCATGCACCTGAAAGCAGCATTTGTTTCAGCCAGCTTCCTCAAAGTGATGGTCTCAGGAAACTACATAAGCAGCCCAGCTCAAGAATTTGCAGTTCTTTGGAAAAAGAACATGGTCTTTTGAAAGGCCATCCTTAGGGTAAGTGTTTTATTTGGAGGAGAAGCCAGTGCAAAGCCAAGTTCAACACAACCAGAGCTGAAGATTTGCACCTGAAGCAGGCATATGTTGCAGGGAAAAGCTAGGGTGACCGTGCAGCGGGTGCATACCTACACTACTGCTCCAAATCATCCCCGGGTGGTACAGGGATCACAGGAGCAAGGGAAGGGGCTGGGAGCATGGTTTATCCCGAGGCCTTTTACTAACGGCTTTGCTTGATAGACTTCGCTCTTCTGCTTGAGGCATGTTTGTTCAATGCAATTTCATCACGTTGTTTTGTCCACTCAGCCAGTTTAGACAGACATTCATATTCTCCAGTCACAGGAAAAACTGCTGCTGGAAGAGCCTATGTGCAAGCCAAAAGAACTAAAGGCTTACAGATTAAAGAAACCTAACAGCTACTTGACTTGCGCTATTTTATTTTGTGTACACTCAGGACCAGTAGCAACAGGCAGACTCACCCAGACTTCCAAGCCATCACCCCTTCCAGGATGCTCTCCGGGTGAGCCAGCCCGCTTGCCACTGGGAGCTGCTAGGAGGGTCTCTCATGCTGGAAAAGCTAAGCATCTGTGGGTACTCCCCAGGGTTTCTCATCACAGATACCTGTCCACCATCTACAGCCACGAAAAGATGCGTATACAAATAGGAACCAACTGACAAGCGTGGGAACAGGGAATCTTCACACTCCGAAACTTGCAGTCAACTCGGTTCAGTCAGACTTGGAAGGGCAACAGCTCGGCACCTGGGTACTTTCAGCGACAGGCAACTGTTTTCCTTAGCTACTGGTAAATACAATCACAAATTCCTAGGGCTTTTTCTCTGGATACCAGTGAGAGACTCTATGCTGAAAAGCATTACAGAGATAGAGATCAGAGGTCTATTTTTGTTTCTATGTCTTGACGCCTATGACTTTGATGGGGTAAGTATATTAGCATATGATAAATTACTCTTTAATCTGTTGTAGTTATAATTCTAAGCGAGAGGTTCAGTGGCTTTGCTCTCAACCAAAAGTATTTCTGTGAAGGAACACTTGTTTTGCTGGAAAAGGGTAAGGGCAAAGCTGTTTGTAAACAAAGCTGTAAAAGGAGAGGCCCACCTCCCATGAAGCTCAAAACTCCCCGAAACAACTTTCTACAGAGATCTACTATTACCCAACGAGAAAAACTGCTTTGAAATGGGCAGTCCTGAATTACACAGAAACGCTCAAACAGGGCTGCACAGTACATCAGCTGAACTGGTATCGCTTTTAATTTCCCACCTGATTGGGTTGAAAAGGTTCATGGGTTGGAAAGTATGGAAAGGAGAAACTTACTGAAAATTGCAAGCCAGGATCAGATTAAAGAGGGAGGATGATGCAAGGAAAAAAATCTTCATAAACAAGTTTCTTTTTGCAGAATAGACTCAGAAGGTCCTGTGAGGGGAGGAAGGATATGTGTTTTGTTAGGACAAAGAGGGTAGGAAAAACTGTGTCTGAAACCTCCTTTGTGAGGACAGCTCTTACAAGATAGCTTATTTAAGGGCAAGGTATTGAAATTGCTTTGGAAGAAATATTGTTATCTCCTAAGAAGATTAACACTGAAGTTTCTGCACAGCGCGCTGTATCGCCATTACGTCCATGGAACTCTAAAAAGCACCAAAAGAGATTTCTTTACCCCACCTCTCAGTCCATCCTACCGTCATCTGTCTGCTTGGGCCAGAAATCTCCCCATGACCCAAGAAAGAGATGCTCAGCATACTCATTCCTCCAGAAGCTGAAGGCACAACACCTTTGCAGCCTGTGACATCCCAGAGCAACACCTACATTATCTTTAGAAGGAAGAGAAAGGGTTGAACCATAGGGAAACTGCTGAAATAGATGAAGTCAAGAACTCTTTTTTTTTTTTCATGAGCTTTAAAGGCTTGAATTATCCAACATGATACTAGAGTATTTCTGATCTTCCGGAGTTCCTGGGGAGAGCTTGGTCTGCATTGCCCTATGTTGTGAGAAACCTTTTCCCTCCCTGTGCCCTTGGGTGGAGTCAGCTTGTACCCGGTTTCATCAGCAACCCGAGCAGCTCTGGGCTGTCAGCACAAAGGGCAAGGGAAGGGCTGCTGGGTTTTGTCTCCCATGTGCGCTCATGTACGAACCCCCTATCTAGGCTGACAGCCTCAGAGAAGGAATGAGGGAAGCCTTTCCTTTTCTGGGCACATTTTGCTTCAGAGGTGTATCCCAAGATTTGGCATTGCACTCTGATGTAGTCCACCCTGGAGAACTGGCTGGCATATGTCACCATCTCAACTCTTGAGTTATGGGTAAAAAGCAAGGGCTCTGTGAAAGCCAAGAACCACGCCGCGGCTCTGCACTCGTACTTGTCACCACGGATGCTCTCCCTCGCCCTGGCCATGCGCAGAAGAGGTATACGAGGAGAACTGAAATCCTACGTGCCAGCATAGCTGGTGGCCAGAGCAGTAGGTTTGTTGGGAACGATTACCGTGGGTTTTGACCCAGAAATGAGGGGTACAAATTCAGCGGGGCAGTTAGATCGCCATCAGGCAGCGCTTCGCTGCAGCACGGCACAGCCAGTACGTGTGCATGGCCGGGCTACGGTGGAACGGCTGTTGGAAAACAAAATGGCATGTGAGAAATGCAGAACTGAGACCAAGTGTAGGCGACAACCATAAAAACTGATGTCTCATTAAATGCTGGACAGTTGGTAAACAGCAGACCCTCCCATTTGTTTGCTGCGTACTGTGACGGGGCGGAGGCAGGGGTGATGCGCGTGCTTTGGAAATCGCCAGTTTTTACACTATTCACCCAGGAAGTTATTAACTTGCATGCTTGTGGGCAACTGCACAAGCTATTTTTGGTCATGGGACCCTGTGTAAGGAAAGGATTGCAAGGTTTTAATAATGATCTTTAGTTAACTTGGTTACCCACACAACAATGGCTTTCTGAGAGGCCAACTGCTGCTAAAAACTTGAGACGGGGCTTTACTTCCAGAGGTATTAAACTATGAAAATATCTAACCATAATAGTAAGCAGCTATAAAAAGAGCCCTGTTTATTTCACATGATTTCTTTGTATGCCACAGTGTTATGAGAATACTTTAGCTCAATGACAACATGGTAAATTGGAAAAGATTAACCATTTAAGTCAGCGCTTAGGCAGTTCATTTTTGCTTAGTGTCGGTGACTTTATACCTTCGAAACCCAGGTTTTCACTAGTATTGGCAGGCGTAACAAAACACAAATGCCGTTGTTTTTAAATTTAAATTCAAAATTAACCTGCTATTAAGTTCAACTCATGCAGGAGCCTCAAATGGAGAAATCAGGGATTGAATAGAACGGAAAAAAACCCCAATAATAAAGACTTCAATTCTGCGATGCTGCACGTCACGTAGGTAGATTCGGAGCCCGCATACCCAATCTGAGAAATAATCTGGTCTCTCCCATCTCTGTAATACTGTGACTCACATCCAATAACTTTTCTGCGACAGCAGAGCATCACAGAATATCCTACAGAGAAGGTCAAACCCTCTGTGTTGTCGAACAGGGCTACGATGGTCTTCCGGAGAAAGGCCGTAAGGCCCTGCTGAACCCCTTCCACTATTGGGGTGTGCCAAGAAAAAAGGGGGGGAAAAAATAAAGATTGCGTTTTTTTCTGGGAAGACCCCGCACCCCTCCACGGAGAGGACACTTCCACCCTCGTTAATCCCAGCTTCTTAAAGCAACACTCAGTAAGATAATGAATCCTTTAAATGTTACATCTTGTGTCTTGCATTATTGTGGTGCCGCAACTCTCCACATCAAACAGTCATCAGCACTATTACAAAGTGGGCTTATAAGAGACTGGCTGAAAAGGCGCTGTGTGAAAAGAAGTGGAAAATTAAAGCTGAAGCAGTCGAAGAAAGGGCTTAATTTACTGGCATGTACAGTATGCAAATGAGATTACTCTCAGCTTAACTGCATCATTTATGTCCATAATAACGGCATCATCATTACAGGGCTCAAATTAAATTACACCATAATTAGCATATCAAAGTGATTGGTTAAAGTTTAAAACAAATACCCAATTTTGTTAATGAACAGCTGTAATTGTCATGTACACTTCAATGAAAACTCCCTAAACAAATATATGTTTTAGAACAGAGAAAGATTTTGAAGCAGACAGGTCTGCAGCGGAGGTAAATTGCCTAAAAAAGAACGACACAGACTATTCTATTAATGTTAATATATGCTCATCATTTTCAGGTAATAAAACATTCTATCAAAACAAGCCTTCGCTTCGTGTTTTTTGCCTCTCCGACTCCGCACCGGCGAGTGTCAGCGGGGAGAGGTGCTGGCCGTGCCCAGCCTGCCCCACGCACGGCACCGCGGCCCCCACCCACGCGGTGGAGAGGGCGAGAAGGGAGGAAGAGGACGAAGAAAAAGAAAAAGAAGAAGAAGGTGTCTTGCTAACTCTACGCTGTAGACCAGGGCTGGAGTAAGCTGATGACATGATAACACATTAGGCAACCTACAATTCAATTTACTCTAATCTAATCACATCTACGCAGCAGTTTCAGAGGTGGAACTGCACCAGAGAAGTTTTTGCTGTTCTCGTCTCATTAAAATAAATAGGGAGGTGGGACCGGCGGGTTTGTCACTGTCAGCCTGACAGCCAGCAACGCATTTCCACAGATCCATCACCGCAAATGTATACAGTAAATATACAGTTAAAACACTCCTCAGAAAGAACAAGCTTTAACGTGGGAGAAAGGCCATGCTGGGGTATTTTAACAGGACAGGTGAGCTCCAGCGTGCGTGGGGTTGGTAGGAACCATAAGGGTACCAGGCCAGGGGAGCCCAGCACCACCTCGCACACGCAGAGTAAAATAACCCCACTACATCCCCCCCAAAATGTTTACATTGATATATTTGATTATATATTACCCAATATTGTAGGAAGCGATATGGGGAAGTATATTTTGTGCTAAAATTGGGAATGCACTTTCAAATATACTTAACAAGGAAATTGAATGTCTTATTAAATCCGTATTATCAAAACACTGTTCAAAAATTTAAAGAAAGTAGCTTTTCATTTTATTCATCGAGGAATCCATTAAAGCCTAAGCTCTGAAGTAGTATGTAAATTATGTGCCTTTCAAGGTAGAGCTAGGGCAAATTCACTCCATCAACTAATGATGAACCTCATTATGTGCAGGGAGTATTCATAATGAGGAAACAAGCCACCCGCCATTCCATGTTCTAACATAAATCCCTGTAAAATGTGAATATCTCCACGTCTAATTAAAGGCTACTAATTCCTATCATCCCCTACACGGCCCAAAAAGCAAAAACTAGAAATGTGTTTAAAAAGACACCCTTTGATTTTACAGAACACATTTATTTGTGTTTACCACTACTGAGTTGCAATGTTTGGGTTTTTTGGTGCTTTTTTTTTTTTTTTTTTTTTTTAAGAAAAATCAATCCCAGTTTTATAGCACAAAAGTTTGTGGGCACAAAAGTTTATTTACATTATCTGACTTGGTCTTACATTTTAAAAAGAGCTTCTGATTAGCACAGGTCAGGCTGCACAGCTCAAAAGAAAAATAAATAAAAAGGCAGAGACATCTCCAGGAATATATAAGAAATAATACTTTAAGAAGGAAAAAAAAAAGCAGGGGAAAAAAAAAGGAAGGAAAGAAAAGCTTGGCTATCCAGGTTTGCTCTGGAACTAAGACTTCCTAGAAAAAACATAAATCTTAGAGATCCATAATAACTGGGGAAGGCAAGCAGCGGAGTCAGGAAGAGGGCGAGCCAATTAAGCAACCAAGTACACAACAGGTATTTAGAAGATTTTTTGAACGATACTCGATTTAGGAAGAAGCTGCTTCCCTTCCGAAACCCTGTAAGAATCAGGGATTGAAGATGATGCTGCGTGATACAGGCTGGAAGAAAAGTGCTGTTCCACCGACTGCCCCAGATTTGGTATTTATACCTACAAGCACCGTGTCCGCTCCTAGGATCACAAATGTATTTCTTATTAAGTTACATAATACTCATCGTACCTATCGCCGTGAATTCATTTACTCTTGGATTTGCTCTATGGATTTGCTCTCTGTACTTCCTGGCATAGAAGTGGACAGGTTTGCCGACTCCCCGAACGGAAGACGCGCCAGCGCTTCTTTTTACTGCTCTGTATTAAAATTTTCCGACGTTTTCAAAACAAACAGTGAAGCACAGCAAAACCTAAGAGCACCTCAGTTCAGAGGGAAAAGAAAAAAGGCATCCACTGAAGCTAACATATAGACTTTAAAAAAAAAAAAAAACCCAAAGAAAAAAGATGACATAAAGGGACAGTTTAAGAAATGTGATAACTCCTCACAGGGCACGAAAGCACTTGGACGGTCACAGAAAAGGCTGCGGTACCTTCAGATGATGTCAACCGAAAAGTTTAAATCCTCGTGTAAAAATACCCCTCACGTTTCATCCCTAGAAAAGCTTATTTGGAATTCATAGAAATTCATAGCTGCTAAGAGGAATATGTGCACATAAAATCACAAATGCAAAACAAAATATATATCAATATTTAAAAGAAGAAAATAGAGTACACAGATTAAAGTATTTTAGCAACGCAATTTTTCTCGAAATAGCAGGGCATTTTACAGGGGGTGGGGGGGCGGGGAGAGGGAAGGGGGGGAAGGGGATCCGGCTTCCTTAAGTTGCATAAAAATAAAACTACGCTCCATAAAGCTGCTCCCCTGCACGCCCGCTCATTCCTCGACTCCACCGAGGGGTTTGGTGGTTCGATATTTTTTTTTTTTTTTTTTCCTCCTTCCCCCCCCCCCCCCCCCCCTTCTCCTTTTAGGTCAACCAGTCATGCACTAGGAAGACAACCCTCCAAAAATAACTCGTCCCTCCCCCGGAGCGCGGAGTTGAACAACCTACCTTTGTTCTGGCGCTGCAGATAACAACCGGCACCGCCGCGGGAGCCGCCGCCGCCGCGCAGCGGGGCGGCCCGGGGGGCTCCGCCGGGCGGCACCTGGCGCTGCGCGGGCGCGGAGCCCTCCCGCCGCCGCGGCCCCTCCGCGCCCCCCCTCCAGCCCCGCCGCCCCTTCCCTTCCCCGCCGGCGGGACGATCCGCGGGCAGAGCCACGGAGACGATCGCGCCCAGCCGCCCCCCCAGCCCCGCCGGGCACCGCGCAGGTTACGTACGGGGGGGGCCGGGTGCCGGGAAGGAAGAGTTCTGCAGGATTTATTTGACACTTATTTTCCGGGCAGCCCTTTTGTGGAGTTGCGCCGTTTGTTTCTTATTGTCTGAGCAGCAGTTGGAAGCGTCTCCCCGAGGGGGCCCCTCAGCCCGGCTCGGCCGCTTTGACAGGGAGGTAACCATATTAGGATGTGTATGGCAAAGTAAACAATAACATAGTTGCAATGAAATGGAAATTTTTTTTTTTTTTTTTTTTTTTTCCCGCAGCTAATAGTGTTGGTGTCAGTCCTGTTTTTCGCCTTTCCCCGCTAGTTCTGTGTTCTGGCTTAAAACAGGCCATCTTTTAAAAAAATTCTAAGAAAAAAAAAAAAAAAAAAAAAATGGGGGGGGGGGGGGGGGGGGGCAAGCGGTACCAGCTTCCCAATTTCTCAATGCGAGACTGCTGAAAGTGTTTTGGCTCACAGAGGGAGGGGGAGCGCTTTTAAACATCCAAATAAAGACATGTCAGTTTAATCACTGGAGGGGGAAAAAGAAAAAAAAAAAAAATTACAATAATGCCCACATGCATCTCCAAGACCCAGGGCAGAACAGGGGGGGACGGTGGCCATAGGGAGGCTCAGCATTAAAATCGCGATTTTGAAAGCAGGGGGCAAGTAGGCTGGAGAAGTCCAGTCGTGTTTTACACAAATCGCAGCGAACTGGTGGGATGAGCCAAGTTCTGCAAACCCCCGCAAGTCTGCTGGCTTTAAAGCTTTGAAATCGCTAGTTTTACAGGATAAAGCACTTTAAGCAAATTGTAAAAATGCAGGTGTCAAGTTATTCGGTTTAATCAGAAACAGAGCTCGGAGCGAGTCGCCACGCAAAGGTTCCCCCTACCAGCACGGTCGAGAGAAAAGTTCTGCAGCGGGAAAACACTTTTAAGTCGAACAATGTTATTTTAATACCTCGATTCCACGCCCTAAGCGCATTACCAAGAACAACAAGTGCAGCATCTCCTCGCACCGAGGGACGAGGCAGCTGCTGGCGAGCGCTGCGTGCCGAGGCTCGGCTCTAGCAGCCAGCCTGCGAGGGAATTGCAGCTGGAGGATGAAACGAGTTTGCAGGTCCTGGCGCCGGCGGGTCGGGGCAGCGCCTGGTGCAACAGTCCAAGGCGAGCTGTCGAACCGTTCGCACCGCCAGGTAGCATCCGCCGCCGCGCAAGGGCCGGCAAAATGGAGCGCTCCTCGGGAAAGGGCTGACAAAAGGGATCGCCGATGCTCGCTGCCTGTACCAGGCGCCGGCGTGATAAGATGCGCCGCGAGGAGAGGTTTAAGGTAGATAGGCAAACAAAGTTGCCGTGAGATCGCGCGCTTAATTCGGAACAAAGGCAACGTTTCTCCGACAAATATGACGCACGCTTACCCTGCCAAATTCGCTCGCTCTCGGCTCATCCGCAGCAATCGGAACATCAGTGTTGACATCTAATGGTACCTACAAGCATCTCTCCCTGCCTTTCCACATGGCGCAAAGCCTGCTCTGTTAACACACTTGAAATTTTTCAACCGTCTTGTTTAACCTAAACATCTATAAAATTACGCAGCGCGTTACTCCTCTACGCTGCGTGTGCAACCTCCCCCAACAAAAATACAAAGTTAACACGCTGATATCAAAATCAATAAATCACGCGGCCAAGTAGCAGTTCAAAAGTTCAAAGACATGATGGCCAGTTCACTACGTTGTAGCACTCAACCAATAATAACTCGACTCCATCACTCCTCATAGTATAGACAATTTCATAGCATCATTTTCATTAGCCTGTCTCACTGAAAATTGCTAGCTATTTATGTATACGCTAAAATAAATTAGCCATTTCATCGAGCACTGTGATTCTTATAAAATACATTAACACAATACTCAATTTTCCAGTTGGAGTAAATAAATAAATCAATAAATTCAATACAGAGTAATTTTTATTTTTTTTTATTGTGGAGTTTCAGCTCTCAGCATAAGTGTTTTTATTGGGTTTATTTGTTTCAATAAAAATTGAAATGGGCCAGTGATCTTAGCAGTAAGATCTGGGGCGGGTGGGGGGAAACAACCCAGCCCTATCTAATATTAAGAAAGTATACTGTGCAGTTCAGCCAACTGGTAATATGTAATTTTTGGTCAAAAATAATTTTCATTACAGTTATTAAACAGCCAGTCAGTTTTGAAGGGTTCTTCTTTCCCCTCATGAACCTTCGTGAAGAGGGGAGGTATTCTGCAGCCCAGCGAGAAGCCCCCGGGCTCCCCAGGGAGGGGGCTGGGGCCCTGCCGAGCCCATCCTGCTGGTCTGGGGGCAACCCCGTACCGCTTTGGGACTTCCACAGAGAAACGGGGTGTGGAAGAGTCTCCAGCACTTGTGTTTGCAGTCTTTAAGCACTCACAGAATACTGTATTCAGCCTGGCTGCGGGAGGGGTGTTTGACATCAGGGATAAGATGGCAGGAGGGGAGGATGGGGGAACGTGGGAGAAGAGTTCACAGATACCCCAAGAACTTGACCCTCCAAGAGGGCTGTTGTCTCTGGCTCCTTAGGTCTGTGTTGCACCATAAGATACGGCCAGTAGGTTTTATGGCTCCGCGGATCATGGGTGATGTAGTGATGACATCCTATGGCGTGGCTTAAGAGCATCCTATGGGGACCTCCTATGTGGCTTACGGCGGCTTGTGCTCTACAGACACGCACCTTACTGCGTTAGCAGTCCCCCTGCCTCAGCTAAAACACACGTCACACCAGGGGCCAGGCCACAGGATGATTCAGAATTTGGCCCAGCAAAACGCTCACACATGGACAAGACCCCAGACCGCCTCAGTGGTCCTGCTACCATAACCTCAGACCAACGGAGGCAACCCACCAACCCCTCCAAAAGTCTCATCATCCCGGTAACGCAGCACTTCTCTGCAAATCTAACACTCCCACCACAGACCACAGGCTTTACCTGCTCTGTGGGGAGGACAAGAACCTATAAGGGGCCAGGAAGAAATAAAATATATCCCTTGTGACGTGAATCAGTGTTGAATCCAGCCTTAGCAGAGGAAAAACAAATGTATTAACTAACACGTACCATTTAAGCCCATAATGGTTTAACATAATTCCTTTAAAAAGGCTGCACGTGAATAGCACAGTTTGTAAACTCCTTGGCGGTAACAGGAGGGTACTTCTTGTTCATATTCACTCTTTAACCTAATCACAGGAAAAGTAAATATCAGGTCTCAATTTTAATGACTGACTATAAATAAAAGCTTTTACCCGAAATGCACAGTTTGCAAAGATAACGATTTTAAGTATGATGTCACTGGTGACCTACTGAACTACATGGCACATGTCAGACAGACGTCTGTTTCTTAAATTGCCGTAATAAATTAGTAGGCACAGAATCTGTTCTGTCAAGAAAACGTGAAGCTTTCCTATTCAGATAAAAGTTTAACGACTGGTTCCGGTTAGGTGCCCGAGTTAAGATTACTATTGACGGGGGGGGATCGACAGCAGGGCCGGCTGCTCCTGGCTGTAAATACCGCACGCTGTCAAACGGAGGCTCCTCGGCCACGGCCACGCAGAGGCCACCGCGCTGCCGAGCCTCGCTGCGTCAGCACGAAAACACCAGCTGCAAAACCAACCCGTGCAGCTGCAAGTTTCCACGTCCGCTTTTGCTCGTGTCCACAAAATCCCCCCTTCTCTACCGCTGAACATCAAAACCTTCTGACCTGACTATGCAATGAGACCGGCAGGAGCAGGAGGCATTTCTTCCATACCTTAGAGGCATCGTGGAGCCGAATCGAAGGACTTTGCGCTCGCTGCCAAGCCAGGCGCATCCCACCTGAGCGCAAGAGAAGAGCTTCTCCATGTTCCTCCAACCCTTGTGCAGTATTACTTCACCCCAGCAGGGTCCCAGCCTCTGACACACACGGAAGGCTTTCCTCTAACTTGATGCTGCTTAAAATATTAGTATTTTATAATATGATACACGCGTACTTGTATAGAGCCTCCCGACACTGTGCATGTGTGTGCACACATACAGTGTCCTACAGGCGCGACCACCAAACACCGCCCAACATAACACGTCCCATCTTAACGACCTGGTTTTCAGTTACTAGTAAATTGGCCAGATTTTAACCATTTGCACTGAACTCTTCCTTGTTGGGCATTATGCCACAGGCCACATTCCAGCAAAAAGCTCAACCCCAAACTGCCGAGACACTCCTGAAAACAGGGACAGGGAATATTGCTGACCTGCCATGGTGAGCAACCCTGACCACCTCTTCTTCCAGAAGCCACCCAGCTCCCAGGTACTGGAGCACATGCATGAAAACAAGCAGGTAAAAGACTTCAGTGGGAGGTAGGTGTGTGGCACCGTTCCCCACCTACTGCCGCCTCCTCCTCCTCCTCCTCCCTGACCCCCACAGGCAGGCAGGGGTAGAGAAAGGCACCTGATTTGAATAGAGAGGAGACTTCACCAGCCCAGGACCAGGAAACGAGCAGACGGGGACAAGGAGCCCAGAAAGAAATGAACCATGACCGCCTGAGCACGTCACCTGTATCTCATGGGAGGTTCCACACATCTTTTGTCATTACAGAGGAACTAGAGGGTTTCCTTCAGTTTGGGACATTTTTGGAGATCTGTAGCTTGGCCAACCTGAGATCAAGTTGTACAGGTTTGTCCAAAGCAAAACCCCTGACTTCAGTGTGACCTCCCTCGCCATTTCCACATTTTCGCCCCAAAACATGGAAAATCCTAAGGCTTCATGGCTACCTGGTGTTAAGCGCGTTCTCACTGAGCCAGGGCAGCACCTATTTCTCTAATCCTTTTCTGAGACATGGCTGCAAGGGCTTTGTGGAAAGTTCTGGACATAGAAAACTCCAGCCCAACTAGGTTGGCTTTTAGTCATATTGGGAACAACAGGGCTTTTCAACAGGAGGCCTGGGTCACTCTACTCTAGAAGTCTGTCAGTAAAGAAAGTAGAAATTGCTTTTTTTTAAATGCTATGTTGCTGGTTTCCCATGAAGTATCAACTTTGTTTTCTCATATTCTATCCTACAAATAGAACTGGTAAAAAGCTTTATGCAAAAAAAAAAAACAAACAAAAAACCCAAACCCCGACATGCAATAAAACTATGTAACAAGTCCCATACAGGAGGGTGTCATTTATCACTAAGGCTTTCTGCATCTAACAGGTCCATGCCCTTCAGCAAACGAAGGCATACTGCCTTTTCCTCCTTCCAGCCTCTCTAAAAAACAAAACCCCAACACAATCCCCCCTGCCCCTGCTGCCTCAGCTGGCCTGCCCGCTCCCTACGAGGATGCAAGCAACGCCTGGAGCACAGCAGAACGCTCCTTCCAAAATCGGCGTGTACCAGCCAGGAAGGGAC
Source organism: Gorsachius magnificus (assembly GCA_034008185.1). Taxonomy (NCBI): domain Eukaryota; kingdom Metazoa; phylum Chordata; class Aves; order Pelecaniformes; family Ardeidae; genus Gorsachius; species Gorsachius magnificus. The sequence continues at coordinate 5,317,745 of CM067090.1, read as the reverse complement.
GGGCACAGCTCCGTGGCACTGCCAGCCTGCGCAGAGGCTCTCTGCTCCAACGCTCACAAAGATTTCTTGCCGGGTAGAGCTCCGAAGGAACTTGAGCTTATGATAAGCAACGGCATACTTAACAGTTACATATTACTGTTCATGATAATGCAATATTTCATTTGGGTGATTTAGAAGTCCCTCTTGACCAACTTACAGTGAGACACCAAACGCTTCATCAATCACAACCATTTTTACTCACAATCCAGTGCAAAAACTACAGGGAGAGTTGAATTTTCAGCAACTCATTGGGGAGGGTATTGCTACTAGTGCTGAAAATCCTCCTATCTCACCAATTTTTATGTTAGATTCAAATATATTTTCTTTCTAAGCAGCATTCCATTTTCCTGCATCTCTCTGCCGCGTTTCTTATCGTGGCAGGGTGAAAGAGTATCCAATTTAATATCTGTTTTGCAGGACAGGAGATTTTTTCATATCTTATGCACTAAGGAAAGCTGCAGGGGATGGCTTAGCAGGCTGAGCATCACGTTTTAAATACCTAGACTCCCTGGAACCACAGATCCCATCAGGTCGACTGAGCCCTTCATGTTTCTGGGGTAGATAAATTAAGTGTCATGCTGTTTACTTTGTCGGGATCTTTCCAATGAGACCTCTGCGGTAAAGGTCCTGTCTGTTTTGCCTGAAGTTGAAGGTTAAAGTCTCATGGTTAAGGCATAGCACCAGCTGCCACCTTGATCTCACTAACGCTAATGGCAATTCTGCCATTTCTGTTAAGAGAGACATTCCAGGGATCTGCTCCCAAAAGTTGCTGCAACGTTACTGGGTGATTGAAAATTATTGCACGGCTTTATCTGCCTCGGTTTTGGTGGCTGTTAAAGGCGGGGGGGGGAGGGATGGGATATACACCTCCCAGATGTTTAATTCATAAGTTATACAAAACTGTCAGATCTATGGATGACAGAAGAGATATATTCATCATTTCTGTGGTTGGAGGTAACCCTATGTGTCTGCAAAGTCATACCCTCTTCTCACTCCTCTGCGCCACACGGAAGCAGTGGCCGAGCCCACCGACATTAATGGTTCACAACAGGAGCCTTTTAGAAAGCAATCGTTGGAGCGAAGTAGTGCAAAAGAATCACAAAAGACAAAACGTTAATAACAATCACAAAACTCACGGTTTTGGTGGACACATACAGAGGTGTACACCCATACGGACACACACACACAAAAACCTTCTCAACCTTAGACATTTCAGGGAGGTTCTTCCATCTGCAAAACACAGACTCAGCGCTGAAGAAAAGAGGATGCTTTGAGGAGGGCAGCTGTAAACACGCACTTGGCACCTATTCCTGGCCTTACTCTTTCCTTCCCAGCTACCATTATTTTAATGGATTTACATGCACAGAAGATTGTGGGAAAGGAGGATGAAGGGAAACACAATGTGACAATGGGAAAAATAAAAAGCGTTCTTCAAAATCATTTCCCTTTTTAGTAGAAATTAAGTAGAAAGCTAAGTAGAAAACCTATTCCCCTTTGCACTGGTTAGGAAAAGGACTGTCTTTTGATTTGGTTCCACAACAGCTGACAGTACACATTCCCTGCTTAAGGTACCCAAAATAATAATTAACACTCCTAAAATGTTGCGTGTTACGATGACATACCAAAGGTTCAGCGTGGCTGTCGGCTGTACTGGCAGTAATTCCTTCTCAGGTGGTTTAATGCAACTCCCATATTTTCCTCTCCAACTACCCCAGGACCTGCTGGAGCTCCAGCACGGCACTGCATCAGCCTGCGGGCCTTACTGGGATGGGGTAGGAGAAGAAACAAGAACCAGTCCCTCAGCTCAATTTACACATAGTCACATTCAAACAGGGTTTTTTCATGTTTTTTGACTAACCAGCAGACATGGTATCAAACTGTTTTTTTTTTAAAACATCCTGTATTCAAGCTAAGATATCCAACATTGCAAACACATTATTTGTGTTGCAGAGGGTGAAAGCTCCACGAGGGAAAGGATCCAGACAAGTAATTCTGGGTAGGCCCTGTTTTTACTGCAGCGTTTGTTACGTTTGTCTTTTAGAGGCAGGACGAAGACCCTCAGAAAAGCAGAACAAGATATTGCCTGTCAAACCTTTGGAAACCAAACCAAAGCAAACCCAAACAGCAGAATCTGCTACAAAGAACAAGGGCTTTGCCCAAAATCCATCTATCGATTCTGGAATCTCAGTGCCTGTAAGTTAGGCACTCCAAAACCGCTCAGCAGTTTTAAATGCCTTGGTTCAGGACATGAAGGTCTGCCCTACATACTCCAGCTCTGGCAGGGGGCAGAATTAAAGTAGAAAAGACCAGGCAGCTCAGGGGGTGGCTGCGCAGCAAAACTAAACCCCTTACAACAGAGCTTCTCTTCCAAAACTGCTTTGAAACAGTTATCACAGCACCTCGTTAGCGTGCTCTTTAAAGTCAGTTGGACAAGAAAGGACATAAACTCCTGACAAAATTCCTGTCCACCATGAAGCCCTTGCAAGGCGGTTGGCTTGCAGGTGTCTCTCCAAACTCACAGAGCATCGCAAAACCCTTAAGGAAAAGGTGTGGGAGGAAGAGGATGGAGGTAGATCACTCTCCCACACACACGTCTCTTGGCCCTGGGGACACAGAATCAGCGTCGCAGCTCACCCCTTCCGTCTTTCTTGGCTCAGTCTACCGAGATGCCCTCCATATTCCCATCTGCCCTCTTTCTGCTCTTTGCAGAGGAAAACACGACGGGCCCAAAGAGCTGCCGGCTGCCGCAGGCGCTGGCAGCTCTTTTAGCAAACAGGCAAACCCTTCATGTCCAGCACGTCCCCGAATGCACTGAACCGCGTCCAGAGAGCCTGGCTACAGGTCCCAGCTCAGGCAGAGTGAAGCAGAAAAGAAAGTCATCGGCCTTGACTCTAAGCTCCTGTTTCAGTGCTTCAGGTCACTAGCGGTCAGCAAGGTGACTTTCAGATGTGCCGCTGTGTTCAGAGGGAAAAAAGAAGGAATAAAAAGCAGGAGTTAGGGCTGTGCCTCCTGCTATCCCGAGGGTGAGCTGGGATGCTCTCCCTGGCAGTGGGCTCCCAACAGGGCTCTGACGGCTGGTCACAGCCGCTACTTCAAATCGACAAGAAAACCAAAGCAAAAAATGGAAAGGACAAGATGGATTTTAGACGAAAGCGAAATACCCCTCCTCTTTATCAGGTCTGAGGGGTAAAGGATGAAACTGGATGGAACTGGTTTTGGTTTAAAGCTGCAAAGGAATCACAGGGAGAGAGCACTTACAGAGAAATGTATTTCCATGTAAACTTTTATGCGCCCATCCCTTATAACTGGACATCAAGGGAAGATGTTAATAAACATCAGAGTGAGAAAAACACAGTAAAAAAAAAAATAAAAAAGAAATCAGACTACAAACACATCACTTCCAAGATCTTAGAAATAGCTCTGCAGCTATATATTGCAGGGAGCCAAGCACACTCAAATACAAGTTTGCATCTTAAATGTAAGCACACATACATACAAACAAGGTTTTGCAGATATTTGTTAGCTGTACCACAAGATTTTCCAGGCTCGGTGCTGCAGTTTATGTTACAGTGCTTGTAATAGAGCTGCAGATCAGCCCCCCAAGAAGGGGCCTTAGAAAGAAACTGAAATAGCGACAGTTTGTGTTGCTGGGGATATTTCTGAGACACAGTTGCTGTTTACTGTGTTTCTATTTCCAATCAAGCTGCAAAGTCCACCCGTAAAACACGAGGAGGCATTTCTTCGGGTGTGGGACAGTGCAACACACAGGCAAGGAGGACCAGCTCTTCAGCTGCTACGCCTGGGCAGAGCTCCACTGAAATACTCTTGGCCTGATCTACAGCAGAGTATTTGGCCCACAAAGAAGAAACTATATTCAAAATCCCCCACTTACAAGGCTTCTCTCGGTATATATTTATGCACAAAGCTCAAATAATTTAATACCACGCCTCACTAATCATGTGAGTGCACAATTTTTGCAGGGACAAACGGTTCTTGTGCCTTTATATTGTGCACCTCTTGCTCCAGGCTTAGAAAAGGTGCCTCAGAAACTTAGACTGGCACTTTTAAAGGTGGCATCTATCCATCTATGCCATCTACAATCCAACATGATTAATCGTAGGCTCCCTGGGAGGGATTAACCTACTCTACAAGGAGTCAAAAACTACTCGTAATGATGGCAAATCACAGCATATGGCCAATTGGACAACTTCATTCCACTTCAAAGGGAAATTAAGTAATACACTCTGGGGTATGTTCTCCTCTTGTTACACTCGCAAATCCCCATTAATGCTAATGATTGCACAAAGTGTAAGAAAAATGCTACAAACACATAAAACAAAGCAAGATCGGTCAAGAATACGCAAAAGCATATGCAAAGGGATCTAAAGAGCATTTAAATGTAACACAGCTTCCTTCTTTCTTCCTTTCTCCAAAAGCAAGAGGCGTGCAGAACTGCAAAAACATGTAATTTGCCAACAAATGTATGAACTGCAGCTCATGAAAAATAGTGAAACAGAGACCTGAAATTCAAGGCCAGTACAAGTTCATCATCTTAACTGGAGATCAGAAAACTGGCTCCTAAAGTAAAAAAAAAAAACAAAGCAAAACAAAAAAAATCACTTTTTTTTTTTTTCCTCCTAAGAAAACCATTTCCTACCAACTTTGAAAACAAGAATGCCTACAGCGATCTGATTGGACTCTCTGTGATGGTTTTGGCTCAGCTCCCTCACCCCTCCTCAGCTGGGTGGCTAAATGTGAGTCTAACCACGAGGTTCAGAAGGTTCTCTTCTTATTAACCTTCCACTTCGTGCTTCCAATTTTAGACAGGAGTAAAACCGCCTTTCAGAAATTTCACTTATTCTTTGTTACTTCCGAGGTGAGAGTTCACATTTCTGTCCACATACATGATGCCAGACTACTGTGGAGGGACGATACACTGGACAACACAGAGTTAATACATTAGCGTTTGGCCTTTCTTTACTTTCCTTGGATTTTTCATTTATTTATTTATTTATTAGAGCCATCACAAGAGCAGTTCAATCGCTCCAAAAGTGCCATGAACTCTTGCCCAAATTTTGATGCCTAGACACAAAATGGAATCCAGAGATGACCTCTTAGATGCAAGATTTGCAACAGCAACCTGTAACCACCCATTCCGGTGGCGCAGCAGCATGACTAATTAGTACCTTCGTTAAATACCTGGTGCCAAGACCATGCTGTCACCACGGGCCACCAACGCTCATGTGCGAGTATGAAGTGAGGTGAGGTGAGAACTGGAAGTGCCCTAACTGCTCTTGAAAAACTGTCCTCCTTCCAACCAGCCGGCTCTTCCAACCCACAGGACGTTTTCCAGCATGGTTATGAGCACCACCTCAGTCGGGGCTGTTCAAGATGAATCTTGTCTTTGAGCAAGCAAGAAAAATTCGCAAGGGGAAAAAATCAGATTTGGAAACTAAACGTTTTGTAATCTCTTGCCACGCAATTTGGCTTTCAGGCAAACTTCCAACCCTTTCAAAAGCAAAAAACCAGACAAATAACACCACCTTCTACCATCTCCTGGTGTATTAAGACCAGAGCATGATACGCTACCACACACATTTAGAAAGCTGTACAAGCGGAAGGGGCTGACGCACCCATGCACGGTGGTAGGGGAGACAGAAAACACACCACATGAAATAAAAACAGAGCCAAAATAACCACTTCTGTTACAACAGATTTATCTTCTCGCGTGCTCCCCTACCGAATTCAGCATGGCGTTCCTGGTGCAAGGAGGACCTGGTCGATCTGCAGTGCTGCTGCTGCTAACTGGGATGACTCTCGGCATCAGGAGAGCCCGGCTCGTCCGGGCTTTGGCCAGAGAAAGGGCACGAGACAAGGAGAGAAGGAGCAGCGGCAGAGCCGACCAGCAGCGCTGAGCGCTACGACACGCTCTCAGACACGGCTGGGGTACCGCGCTGCTCTTATCAGCAGATAGGAGCTCAAGGTCAGCCTTGATGCACTTACTGAAAACTGACACTGCCTGTGTCCTGCAGTCAGCGCGACTTCAAATCAAGGCTCCCAATTATTAGTAGTCATTTTGTTTATTATTGCGGGGCCTCAGGACAAACAAAAAAGGAGCCCTATGGTGCCCAGCGTTGTACAAAAATGCTTAATTAGCCTCTTCATAGGTTGTTCCCTTGAGCTTCTTTTAAACAAGACATTTTAAAATATAAATAAATTCAAATTTCAGAATTCCAGAAATTAGTTCCCTGAGATTTGTTTCCGTAAACAATTAACATTAATTACTTTCCCTTTCTGAATTTCAGCTGCACACCAAACACTTAACTGTTTTGTTTACTTCAAGAAAAATGTCTATTATAAAATCTTGGTCCTTGGGATGCAAATAGATTTTTGCCATTCATTTAAAGCCAGGATTTGAACTCAAATTTTCTCCGAACTATGTGAAGGTTGCAAAATAGCTGCTTTCCTGTTGTTTCTCTCCTCCAACTACAGTATTTATACATCAGCAATATATAACACAAATGTACAGGAATATTCACAAATTGGGAAAATAAATTAAGAGTTAAGTTTTAAGTCAACGCTATACAAATTGGTCTATGAAATCTGAAGCCATGCTGAGATCTCATGAGTTCAGCAGGATAATGAAAGCAGCACATAGCTAGAGAAGAGGAACACCACCACTGTTACAGCAGCAAATGCAGGAAAACACCAACACAAATTTTGGAAAGAAAGCAGAAGAGAAGGAAGGAAACTTTTGAAGGCTTTTTCCACTTTTCTCTGGAGGGATCTGGTCATGCACATTATGAGAGATGCAGAAGTAGTTGTAACACTGGTCCCACCTCCTGTACCAGCACTTGTATGCTGTTCTTAACACTCACTAAATTCAAAAGGTTAAAGGAAAAAGTGGGATGTGAGGAAAGAGGAAAGCAGCCCATCCTTCCAAGAGTCATTCATCCACGGTATCAATCTCCCCAGTTCATCAGTGGATGGATCCTGAGGACCAGACCGTCGCTTGAGAGCATTTTATGACCATTTTCAAATGCAAATACTTTCCACTGAGTCTCCACCTCACTCAGATTTGTACCAATAATTTAGAGGTCACCAGCTATTACATCCTATTATCTAACCCTTCAGACTCTGCTTTATTTCTTTTTACTGTTACTGTTCACTGATGTTCCCATTCACCTTTGAAGATGCTGCTTAATTTAGCTGGATTTTTAGACCACAGTTTGGATTACATTTCCCCCAAGCTTATTCTAGCAATTTCTCAGCAATAAATGATATTTGGATACCCCACAGAAACCCCACATCAAATATTGATTACTGTTATTTCCATTACCTTAGGCTAAACCAGTTAGGTCCTAAGAGCAAATTAAAGAGCTTGCTTCTGTGTTCTGGTCCTTTAGAGGAAGGATGCAACTATTCTCCCTAACAAGGAAGACGCTGACCCAGAACCAAATAAATGCCCTAAAAATGGTTATTTCTCTGGCATGGTTAAATAAAGAAAATATAGTAAGCTACTTTGTATGCAGAGGTTAAAATCAATATAATTTCCATTCAGGCAACAAAAATTATAGCATATTGCTTTACATACGTACATACTCTTCATTTAAGGTAGAGTTTCTACAATTCCCCTCTGAATACCCAGCTTTGCAGCATGCACCTCTCTATAGCACTCAGCAATCTCTGCTTGACATTAGTACTAAACAATATTCATTAAGAGCATAACACTAAAGTGCAACATGTAAGTAAATCAAACTCTCAATGCTCTATTTTACAAATTTCATGGGCCACTGGGGATAATTAAAAGGGTAATTATATAAAGTTGGTGCAGTTTTGAGACTCAAATGACATTTTCTGCTTTAAAGCACTTGATAATCTCATATTTTTCTACTAAGACAGTCTTTTTGTACTTTTATGGTCAAGCAGCATAAACAAACAAGACCTGGTTTTTAAAGTATTTCAATTCCTTTTCCTCTCCCCCCCCTCTTTTCTTCTTGATCAATACCACTCACTAGTTATTCCTAAAAGTCCTATATTATGATATCAAGAAAAACAAGGCCTTTAAACAAAAAAAAAAGTCACTGATCACCATAAAATGATACTGAGCCTCAAGCCTGGTTTAAACAGGAGCTCTGCACAAAAATGGTATTGCTTTGGGTGTTTACAGCGCTGGAGTGCTGTTTGGTTTGTCACTGTGTTTAACCACTGCTCTAAAGCTAGCAAAGTACATTACTGGTAGTAACAGCTCATGAAAAATACAGCGAAGAAACTGCTAGTGGCAGAAGCATTTAACTTTCTTGTTAGCAGCCTCCCCCATGTGGCACTTTAGCACCAGCAAGTTGTTTATTATGTTCTGTGCCAGGCAAAACTGATTAAATGGGGCTCTTAAGAATCAAAGCGTTATAAATTCATGGAAATACAGCAAGCAATAAATTCCACGGAATTAAAAGCTTACTAGTGCTATTAGCATTTCAGGGTGTTTGCATTGTTAATAGTGATGTGCAAAAATGATGTTCCTATAAGACAAGGCAAACCAACAGAACGTATGCTTTAGCTGCTACATTTTTACACAATGTCATCATTACTTGTAAATTCTGTCCCCCCCCAAACTAAAACGCTCATTAATGTTTTAAAGAAAAAGCTGAACCAAAGATCTATAGACCAAAGATTTACATCCCTAGTAAAAGAAAAGTATTATACCAGAAATGTAATGCCGTTGCAACTCTACGGAAGAGCTGGAGAGGGATGCCCCAAAGCAGAGGTCTGCCCTGGCTTTCGGGAGGAGGGAGCGGGGTAAGGCAGGGTGACTCTGCTGACGTTACGGGGACACATTACAACACAACAACTTGCTAACAAATTAATAAGTAAACTCAATGCATAGTAATTCTTAATACAAAAAAGAAAGGGCAATGTAGCCTGACCTGGTGGTCAGTAAATCTCTCAGCAGCTCTCCGGGTCGCTCCATCGTCATTCCATGGGAATGACTCTGGTGGCAGGTGACTAACTTCCCCATCGTTACTGCAGAGCTCCACACAGAACACTAACATCAAGCTGGTATGAGGCCTTCCCTTATGCCCATCTCTTTGCAGGTAGCTGATAACTTTGTAAATGGAATTCCTTTCAAGAGGAAACTTGGTAAAGAAGCCACTCTAGGTATATGGCTGGGCGATAGGACAAGAGGCAATGGCCTCAAGTTGTGCCAGGGCAGGTTTAGATTGGACATTAGGAAAAATTTCTTCACCGAAAGGGTTGTCAAGCACTGGAACGGGCTGCCCAGGGAAGTGGTTGAGTCCCCATCCCTGGAGGGATTTAAAAGCCGGGCAGACAAGGTGCTTAGGGACAGGGTTTAGTGGTGGGATGGCAGGGTTAGGGTAATGATTGGGCTTGATGATCTTAAAGGTCTCTTCCAACCTAAACAATCCTATAAGAGGAATGGGACACACTTTCCAAAAAGGCAGAAAAATCAGGCCTTGCGGAGTTTGTTTGTTTTCTTGTTGTTGTTTGGGGGTTTGTTTGTTTTTAAAGGCACAATTTGTACCTTTCTGAGCTGTGTGAACACACAGCAGCCAGATAACCTAACCTGCAGCGTCCCTCTGGGGGCCAAGGGGCAAATCTGGCTCTCGTCGCAGACAGGAAAATCAAATCACAGCCTTGTTGCCACAGTTAAGGTTCGACATAGGCTAAAGAACATATTCTGGGTGGTACATCATACACAGCTGGCAATGTACAAAGTCAAGAAAAAACAAGAAAGCTTTGTCCAGAACAAACAGTACCCATGCCACGGAGTGAGTCAGCTGCAGAGGTAGGAAACGAACCCCAAATCCTGACTCGCGGGCTCAGGCTCTGCGCAAAGCACATGTTAACAGCAAAAACCCTCTCCCAAGATTGAGGGGGTTGACATTTTGTTTGCCTCGAGCAAAACAAAACAAAGCAGTAGGTTTTAAACTGCTCAGAGGCACGTTGTCTTTTTGATGTATGCATGTCCTGGCAGTCACGCATCTGCATCAGGAGAGAAATAGCCCAGCTTTTTTGGCAGTTACTTAGTCCTTTTCATCTGAAAGTTGAAAATACACCACCATTGAACCTCTGCAGCTCCGGGTTCTGCATATAAAAAGCAGCTGCTGAATACATACAGGGAGCGAGGACTTTTTCTTAATGTCTGAACAGTTCCAAGTTCAAACCCATTAAAGTCCAGGTCACACTGGGATCATGTCACTATTAATGCATCCAGTTACATGCTGAGGGAAACCCAATATAAAACTATGATAAACTCTACTTCTCCCACAGAGATATACTAAGGTCTTACCCAGATGATGCCACAGATCGCTCTTCGTGGGCGGTGACCAGACGGGATATCAATGTCAGAGGACAAAATCTGGGAAAGTCTCCTTACAGTTGTTTTTAAAGAGAAGGTCTCCTCAAACGTCCACAAAGCTTGTTTGGACCTTTTTCTCCCCCCTCCTCTTGGGGGAAGAACTTCTTGTCCCAACGATGCCATCTCCTACATATCACACAACCTCCTCTCACATCACCAGCAGCCCACCCTCCATTATGCTTTGTGAAGGCACTAGGGCCGAGCGTGAAGACAACCCCTAACTCCATGCTCCTTCTGCTTTTGGGGCAGATCCTCTCTGCAGATGGACAAGGTCCCACTTGTTCTTGGGGGACTTCATGCCTGGCCAACTACATGCTGCCCCAAGAATGACAGCAGGAGGGAAACAGAAGACTTGGGACAGGCCAGCTACTGCCCCAGCCACGTGTGGAGATACTCTGGGGTCTCTGCAGATCCCTGGTATCTCGTAACACAGTTGGTAACAGCCCTACTCTTGCTAAGAGGGAAGAGCTAAGAGGGAAGACAGAGACGCAGCAGAGGAGACGCAAGTGGGGAACTGAGGGTACGTGGCCTGAAGATGGTAGAGCGCACAGGGAGTGCTCAGGGCTTCCCCTTGCTGCATGCCACCAGCTGGTATGGCGGTGCACTGCTAGCCAAGAGAAGACAGCAGGAAACAGAGGGAAGGAGCTGGGAAAGCACAGACTTACCTAAAGGGACAAACAGCTTCTCCTAATGTTGTATAATACCCCAACATCTCAACAAAAACCTACCAACTGCCAATATTCCCAAGCAACATACCCACCAGAAAGTTTGCTCCCCTACAACAGTCCATCAGATTTCCAGGTTGGACAGACCTAGGCACATACATATACCCCTTTGGCGTAAGGAGTGGATGAGATTAGGGTGGGCTGGACAGAGATCTCATGGCCCACACTGAACACCTGCGGGACCAGAGGCAGCCCAAATCTGCAAGGCAGTAGCAAGATGTGCGCTGTCACGGCAACGCACAAGACACCGCAGACAGTGCCCACCATGTTTGCTGATAGCTGGGCACGACAAACCCTCTGCAGCAGGAACCTTCATTCCACACCAGCAATGGTCGGGGATCCTGAAGCGTCTAGTACGAATCCAACACCGCCTGCACTCTAGATTTGAGAGCAAGAATGGATGTTTCTTCTGAATGGTGGTCTCAGACTTGCTGAGGGTCCTCAAACCCCTCGTAACTAAAAGCCTTCCTCTCCAGTAGCTTCTGGCAGGGCAACTTCAAGGACAGGTTCCCTAGGTGGTGGAGTCTAAGTGACACTGGGATGCAGGTGATGTAGCGTGGCACCACGACGCTGCCTTGTCCTGCCCAGCTGGGAATCACCCCAGGAGTTTCAAACACAGCCAAGGTCCAGTAAAGCTCAGCTATTTACCCAGCTCCTCCTCCAAGCTTTCCATCCAAACTGTGCCAGGAAAGGATGAAAAGGACTTCGCCGGACTTTTTTTTCTAGATACTTATCAAGTATCTAGAAAATACAACGGCTGATCTGGCTGGATTTCAAACCAAGTGACCCACGGCAGCTTGCAGAGTGGGAATGCTCTAGCTGGCCTGCACATCATGAACATACAACACGCTAACTACACAGACTTTGGGAGAATGAGCGAGCACACACTGTACACGTGGGATTTACACTGTGCGCATGTCGGATCCACGCTATTATTCACGCAATTTTCTGAAACTTATTACAGGGTTTATAAACTGAAAAAAATCGTGAATGCTCTCAGAGATTCAAGGGATGTCATTATTTTAAAAGAATAACGTCAATATTAAAATTCAAATTATCTAAAAAAATATTGCCTCATGCACTCGAGTCTCATTAAGGAGAAAATTTAACAAGCCAAAGTCTGCATTTTTAAACTATATTCAACTTTCAGAAGAAGGACAGGCCAGACTCTCCTTTTAACTACACGAATACAAATCCAGATAATTCTTTCAGTTTCAAATAATATTTTGTCTAATTAATATCTTTTTTCCCCCCTCCAAAACATGTATTTATCTGCTGTGAAATCAAAGGCAGAAATGAATTGTTTTAAAGATAGGAGAGAGTAAATAACAAGTTTGGAACCTTGCAGCCTTACCCTGGCAATTTGTCTCATATAATTGACTCAGCAGACATGCTTACAATTTCATACAACTTTTACAAGACCTCCTGTGGGCTTATTTTAACGTTCTCCAAAACTGAGCTCAGAGCTTTGAATGCTCTAAGCAAGTAGCACCAAAAGCAATCATCCCTCCCTCCTTAAAACAAAAGGAAACAAACAATAAAAGCACACATTTTTTTTTTTCCCCTGCTGGACATCAGATCTTAAAGAGGAATAAAGACGCAAAAGAATTTGCACTTTTTCAGAAATTTTCAGAAATGGTTTTTCTGTTCTTTTCCAATAATAACTTTTTTATCAATGTTCAATTTGCATTCAGTAAAGCTTTAAAAGCAAAATTTTCCCAGTAAAAGTTATCTTTCCCAATTATTGGAGTGAAATTTAAATGGAGAAGGATGACAGTGATAAAGCAAACACAAACTGTAAAAATAACTACATGACATTTTTCCAATTAAAAGGGGGTTAAAAAAATCCCCCTCCCCTCCAAAAAGGAAATGTTCTCATTGCCTACGTTATTGATTTATGCTGTTGTTGGCTTTTAAATGTAGCACTTTCTATTTCCAAGATCTTTACAGACAATTCCTAATGTCACAACTGCGTACCACGGTTCCATTGGTGGAAGTGCCCCAGTAGCAGGAAATGCTGTGCCCTTCCACAGACGTTTCCTTCCATCAGTGGGATCCACTAACCCTTAACATGTCAGAGGATTAAATGAAACATTTGTATTACAACTAATATGGATAAACATGGGGGCTATCAAAAATAACCAAAAGGGTATGACAGTAGAAGAAAGTAGACCTTTTACTCAAAAGATGCCAATTTATCTTTTTTAAAAAAAAAAAAAAAAAAATGGGGAACAAGAATTCTGTTTTTATTTTTAAACAAAATAGAAAGAGAACATCATATTTCAACAAAAATCTATTTTGAAAAGCCATATTATAAACTACTGATATTAATGGTTTGCAATGGAAATGACGTCAGAGTCTTAGTTACAAATGTCCAAATGTTTGTGCTACCCTACTAAAAAAATAAACAGTGAGCTCAGTCTCAGAAATGACCCTTTGGGGCAATTCAGCAGTATTACGCAAAACACACTGAAAGTATACAGCCAGCAGAGGTGGGAGAGCCCCAAATTAAAATTCACAGATTGCACTGGGAGAAACACTTAGCAATTAAACATCTCGGAGGTGGCGTCCAAAGTTCCTGCCATTAGCAGCAGTGAAAAATGCTTTCATATGTTGCAATGAGAAATACGGGCAGACAATCAGGGCCAAAAACTTTTTTTTTTTTTTTTTTAAACACGCCTCAGCTTTAGTTAAAAAGCTACCAAATAAAAAGGGTGGCCTTCTGTAATGCCCACTGACATCACTGGTCTTGTAACACTGCCTCTGTAAAATATGGTTGCTACCACTGTAGGACAATAACTTAAGTATGCCGGAAGATATATTCTGGTGTGGTAGAAGGCAACAGGCAGTGACCTTAGAGATGACCAAATAAAATATGAAATATGCAATAAGAATCTATTTCTGGTGTAGTTTTCTCACACCTCTAGATTTCATAACACAGGAGCGTGCACCGTCTTTGCAACATGAGTTTTCTAAAGGCAGGTTTCAAGCCTGCAAATCTACAAGTGGTTCTTGCCCGTGTGTTGAGAAGCAGGCATGGCTGTGAGATGCTAATGGAGAGCAGTGATGCGCATTAAAGCCCATCAGCCTATTTGCACTAGCAAGCACCGCTGCATTGCTGGCCCAACAGCATCACTTGCAGAAGGGCAACTTTCAGCACAACTCCTCATTCAGAGTTATTTGCCTCCTTCAGAAGGAAACCTTGAAACCAGATCTTGCCATCACATTTGTTTTTTATGTTTGAGACTGAGCATGAGTTCAAGGCTATCTGACCTGTAGCCCATGCCTGGGCTCTAGAGTAATGAGGACCAATGTCATTCCTACCTACACTATTCCCAATCCTTTCCTCGCCCAAGCTATGATAAAATGCAGCATGCCCTGACGTATTATCCACCTTGGTCTTGAAGAACCAGGCTGGAAATTACATAGACATTGGAATTACATACATTGTATGGCATATTATGAGCCGTTTCCTTGGTGTACCTGTAGTTAGGCCAAGTTAAAAGATGAACGCAGCAACACACCTGTAGAACACAGTCCATAGCAAAGCTACAATCAGTATGAGAGGAGAGGCTGTTCATGGACCACCGATGGCACAAGAACAGGCTCGAACTTTCTGAACACAGCTTTTACAGCGCCCTTTCCCAAATGGTTCAGGATGATGAGTCCAACCAGCTTCAACAGCACTACCCATCACTGCAAAAACAAACCAACCCCCTCCTCGCAGACACACCAGTGCTGGGATGGCATGTTTCCCTCTTGAGATGCACATAGCTTAAGTGGCCTCATACACAGAAGGGTGGTGGGAGGAATTCAAACACCTGCCCGCAGCAGGGATGCAGCAGCCCTGAGCTCCATGAGCACTTACCCCATTTTTGCATGAAACTCATTAGATGAGGAAGGTTGGGCCTCCTTTGATGACAGCTTGGTTTAATGGACCTCACGGCACTTTTTAGCAACTAGCAACATCAGTGCACCCTTTTATGGCTGCTTAATCTGCAGTTACAACCTTTACATGTCGGGCTGTTTTCAATATAGGCAACTGTCTGATCTGTGGGTACAGATTAGGCTAATGGCTTCCAAATCTAGAGGTGTGCGTGAACCACTCAGCCTCGTGCTTCGTGTTCTCCACAGATTCAAAACAGATGATGGTACTTTGAACGCATGTTAAGTAATACAAATCAGCACTTGCATTTTACTGAAGATCGTATCGAACATCTACCTAAACTAAGGGAAGAAATGCTGCAGGATTATGCAAAATACAGGCCAAATCTTGCTCACTTTAGCAGTCTTCATGAAGACCAGAAGGATCTGGTCCAAAAGCGTCAGATAAGAGGATCAAAACCTGCTACTGACTGTCTTAAAGCTGAGAAACATATTTTTCTACCAACCCACTTGAAGATTTATAATATATTAAGGAACGTTGAGAAGAAGAAGAAAAAGAAGAAAAGCTAAATGGGCCAAAAGCAAACAAAAGAAACATGTTCTCTTGAGATTGCTAATGCTGGCAGACAATAGCACAGAAAGAACTCCTCTGACAGATCTTTGAAGTCTTCAGTACAGCATGCTAGTGGTCCATGTTAATGAGATTTGCTCAGATACTTTTTAAATTATTCCAAAATGTCTTAATCTATTTTCTACATCTTCTTGACCCAATTGCTTCAGAAAAATCACAGCTTCACCCACCTCTGGACTAAATTTTTCATTCAAATAGGTAAGGTCTTCAAGCAGTTTGTTCTTCCAAAGGCATCCACACAACCTTTTCAGGGTTTACCCCAAAACACGGAGGTCATATTGTAACTTGTATTACTAGAGATTACGGAAACACTTTGCACCGCACCTTTCAATTTGAGTAACTCAAAGGTCTTCACAAGTAGGATATTGCAGCCTCTCCCAACAATCCAAAAGTAAATAAATCCAGTCTTAGATGTGGCCTGACAGACTCTAAGCGCTGCAGCTATGTGACTACCACCCCACCAGAGAGTGAGCAGCAGGCACCAGTGGGGGTCTCCCAGACCCCTATTTCCCGCTGGGGGTGATACAAGCACTCATGCAAAATGCTTCCAGTATGGCCCTATGTAATTTGGGCCTGTTGCAGAGAAAACATCGGAGAAAATGTTCAAGAACCAGGTTGTCTGCTCCATTACATACTTTCTTATGAATGCACCCAAGTCACAGGACCCATATTCAGAAGTTGCTGCACACCACATCTTCTAGGAACGATGGCTATTTCTGCTCTGTAATATGCTTTAAGACCATTAGGTCAAAAGCAAGAAAAGTTTAGGTGCCAAACTCAGTAAGGAAAACATCACCCTACTAACTTTCCACTCCCTGCCGTGCAGGCATCACTGCCACCCAGCCAGTACAGAAAACAGGAGTAAAGGACCTCACCAACACAGCTTCTGGAAAGTCACTAGCAGGGAAGAGTGTTGGGAAGAAACTGCACACACTGTTGAGCCCTTTCATAAGCAGAAACTTCTCTGAAAAGTTTGTTTCAGGGTTCGACTTTTGCCTGGAGCTCCTCCTGCTATGGCCAGCGAAGATGTGGCACAGCAACATGCCAACCAGTTTGAGAGCTATGTCTCACCCTGATGAAACACACTGGTGGGACTACTGGGAAAAAATGTTGTGGGGTTTTTTTGGTTTTTTTTTTTTGTCCCAGGACCACTCCGTTTTCCACACAGACAAACTGCACAATCCATTTTTTGTATTGAGCTTAGGAAAAAAAAGTCCTTCTGACCTTTATCCTGGGCTTGAAGGGAAGGGAGGAGGAAACATACATCTACAAAAAAGTTAAAGCTCAAACCCACAGATTCATCTGTGGATCATCTAATTCGGTTCTGAGTTACAGCAGGCAGCTTGTTTTATTATCAATATTTAATCATCATTTAACTCTGACAAGCATTAAGATTTGAAACTTTAAACTAAGTGCAACTTTGCTAAATCCTTTGTGTTGATTTTTTTCCCCGTCTTCTAAAGGATTCTATCTTTGCTATCTTAAAAGTCTGCATGTGTCTTTTGTTATCAATAATGCACAACTTTAGTAGCATGTTTTGTACTTTTCAATTTTTCAGCGTGCAAGCTATCCCTGATTTACAATGCTCACTGAACGGCGTTTGATTATTGAAAATGCTTTTACATACATTTAAACAAATGACTGCTCCTGGAAAACTAACACTATTGTCCATAATTCTGCAAAAATACACTTCCCCTCCCTTCTCCCCAAATCAAACATTTCAATTCAAATTCTTACTTTGAGGAAAAACTGGCATATAATTAGGCATTATGCCTAACAGTGCTAAATAAAGGAGAATGTAAACATCTTAATTCTGAAGGTTTAACCATCAAAGCCCCTTGCTGTATCTATTCTGGTATTTGCCTCCCTTCAGAGCTCTTTGGAGCTCACAGGAAAGAAGAAAGCAAACAAACGACGCAGTATAAAAATCTCTTTTACCAGCTCTGTCCTGTATCCCACTCCTCGTGCCCGAGGCCAGGCTTGCATGCAGTGCTGGGATGCCCGGGGCCACACGGCCGCTCCTCAAGGAGTAGAGAGTCCTGCTCTGTAACTGCACTGAGCAGCTTAACCGCTAACTCAGAAGATGGGATTTCACCTGAAATTAAGCTATCAAGCAATTGAGCTCAAACTCAATCAACCAAACCCTTAACCTTCCCTGTTTCAGTGGCACTGCTCTAATTAGGACTCTATCACTATTTCCATTACTATCTCCTGTTCTCATGGTTTATTATCTCGGCAGTTTCAATTCTCACCCAGTTGAAATTTGACATCCAGTTTCTTGGACCACATATCATTCATTATGGCTTTATTTTATGAAATATATTGCAAGATTACGGACCGATCCTGCAGCAAATGGGTTTTCATTGAAAATGGCACCCCTCACTGCAAGCAGGACAGAGCCAAACCTTCTCAGAGAAACAGCTCCTAACATTAAAGGGCACATAGAACAACTTATTTTTCATCAAGTTGTGAATTTTGTTGTGCAGTTTGAAAACACATGCTTGAACATGCATCCCGCATGCATGTGCCGTAGCTGATCCGTGGTGTTTTCTCCAGCCTCAGGTCTTCCCACTGAGCCTGATCTTCTAGAAGACAAGAGTTTGGCTGAACCCTACTTACCAGCTCTGCCCAGGGGTGTGGGGTGAGACTCAATAACCTAAGATACTCAGGAGGTCCCAATGGCAGCAGTACAAAATATGCCTGCTTTTGGAGACATGGCCTACAAACTTCAGGCTAGTCTAAAGGTGGCGTTTCACGTTTATCACAACCAAAATGCCTAATTTTCCCAGGTCACATAGCATCATGGCCACACATGAACCATGGCCACACATGAACCGTGGCCCCACAAGAATCCCATAAATTCTGAGGCCCTCTGATGCACCTGGGACTTAAAATTTTCCCCTTCTTCACAAAAACTCTAAGGAGGAATACCACTGCAGGGTGAGGAACCACCATCTTCTTAAACTGCAGGATCTGCTGCATCCTCAATAGCTGAAATGCATCTAATACCTCCATGTGCTCCACCATAAAAAAACCCAGCAACATTCAAATCTTGAAGAGAGGCATATATCATACAGCTGACATACATCATTGGCATGGCCAAGGATTGCAATGTTCACTTGAACTTCATGAATTTCATCCTCGCTAAATAGATATTTTTGGCAACAAAGAAATGAAAAAAAAAACCAAAAAAAAACCCCACATCGTCCTCAGATCTATTTTAATTTAAAACAGAAGAGAACAAGGACATTTTTTTTCCCCTTGAAGTACATTTTAATAAAATTAAAAATAAAAATAGCTCTAATTCACTTTGATGCATTTAGTCATTCTGTAAAATTCTAAGTTTAAAATGAAATCACCATTTTATATTCAAACAAGGTCAAGAGAACAGCACTAACGAGCACTGACATCACAGCGAACAGCAGCCACTGCTCAACGCTTACATCAGTGTTGCTTGTTGCTATGGTGCTTAACCGACTATTAATTTCTGAAAGAAGGTGATTATAAAGCAGCCATATGAACCCCAGTCAGATGACACCCTTCAGTACCAAACACTGATCTGCGCTACTCTTCTCTTCTGCAAGTTAATTTTGTGAATCACCACTTTTGTGATGTTAATATTCCTTTCCAACTTGAAACTTTGGACCAGAAGAGAGGCAAGGAGTTAATTTAGAAGCAAGGGACTTTCACGTTGCTTTAAATAAAAATCATTTTGCAGAGAGTGATATTTCTTTCCTTTTCGCTACGCTCCGAAAGACTAAAAAGCATGTGTTTTAATTTTTGCAGTGATAATAAGCAATTGAATTAACAGCTAAATTCTGCTCTCCTGCTCTGCTTGACGTGCTCCTGTAAATCCAGGAGTGTCTCAGCCTGGGTGAAGCAGCACTGAAGCTGACTTGACCATTCCCCAGGGACTTGCCCCGGCAAGGGGACCTTGCTGAGGGGCTGTGCCATTGCAGCTCCCAGCCCAGCACCTGTGGATGCTGGGCCACGGACTTGGCCATGTGGCCACCAAAACCAGCTAGAGCAGGGTCTTTCCATTCACACACAGGCTCGTCTGGTTACCAAACAGCCATCTCAGAACATGGCCAAAAGCCAAAAAGTGCATCTTTGTGGCCTTGCTCCTAAAATGCAATGGGGCACCTAAACCATTGGCTTCCCAGGCAAAACATGCGTTTAAGGCACAGCCGTGGCTCCAAAAGCTTAGCTCCAAGCCCAACGCTGCAATCTTTATCCATATTGGCAGAAGAGCCTTTACTTGTTGCAACTAAGGCACGCTCCCAGGGTTTTCAGGATCAGATCCTTCCTTCAGACATGCTTCAGAAACTGTGCAAAATATTGTTTGTGTTTACCTTCTTCAGTTGCTCCTGTAAAGCAATCTTCAGTTACAGCCACCCAAAAAGGTCACTCTTCTTACCCTGCAGAGAAAGAAGGTAACACACGTGACTGCTGGGTCAGAGTCAGCAACAACACCCAAAGCATTTGCATTGGCACCACATTTGCAAGTATAAACATAAATAAAGCAACAAATGAATCTAATGGCGTTTAATGGTGAACGACTTTCAGAGAGAGTTAATAAAAACAATCAAGTCACAGGACTGCCGCTTATCAGTACCAGCCAGCATGAGGCTCTTCAGTTCAGCACGAACTTGGGTCTTTGGGAAGGGGGAAAAAAAATAAAAAAATAAAAAAAAAAAGAAGAAAAAAACCCCATGGAGATGAGACTTCTTTGTTCTCTAGCATAAACTTTCTTAATCTTGATGTCTATCAATCTATTTTCAGTTTGAATAATAGATGAGTTCAGTCCTTTGTTTCAGAAATCTGACTATTGTCTGAATGGGTTCTCCTCACTTAAGGCATTTTAAGACCATTTGTAACCACTGCTATTTTAGCTTCTAGATCCCTTCTTTTTTCTCATCCTTTTCCAAAGAGACACATTCCTAGATGAGATTTTAAAACTAGCTGCACTTTCCAATTCAAGAAGTTGTTTACTGTCTTGGGATATCTTCTCGTTAAGCATTACCAAGAGCACACCAAGTATGCCAAGGTGGGAAGAGCAGTGGGCATTAAAAAGAGAAATAATTGAAGTGTATCTTTATAAAAAGTAGGAGGGAGAAAACAGCACGTGTAGGGGTTTTTTTTTTACCCTGTATATTACTGCATCTTGTGTACTCTCTCTTATGCAAAAGAGTATGTAATCTTTTAAGAAACATGACAATCTGCCACTTTCTGTTCATGTAATTGGGATCAACATATGGTACAAGAGAAAAGAAAAACATTTGTTTATTAATTTAGATCAAGTTACTAACTCAAACCACTAACAGCATTCAGAATTAATTCCCCATCAGTTGACCAAATACCTTAATAGACTAAAATGATAACGTAATTTCACTGAAATGTTGATCTTCTGCTGCAGGGGTAGAGAGTAATATGTAGTAAAGACAGAAAGAAATATGCAATCATTTGGTGACACAGATGACATCACACGAAACGGAAAGTCAGTGACATGTGGATGTGTAAGACAGAGCTACGTGAAACCCCATTTCATAAAATTCAGTGTGATGTGGAGTTTTGGGGGTGTTCCTGAAACTCTTCAAATGGTAAGTTATGCTATTTACATCAGTAGGTGAGGCTTTTACTGAAGCAGTAAAATACCAACCTCTGGGAAAAATCAGAATCTTCATTAAGTTCTTTCAAAAGAAAATTTACTCATTTGCCATTTATTTTTGAAGGAAAAATGGTTTCACAATGAGAATGAGGCATTACTGCTTTACCATTGAAACCCAATTATTTTTCCGGAAAAAAAAAAAAAAAAAAGGTTACCTTGAGATGAAAGGAATATTGCTTTTATCTGTTGCTCACTAGCATTTTATTTTATTTTTATTTTATTTTTTGTTTTGAGTGAGAAGCTTTTCACAGTTCTTGTAATGTGGTACCGGAAGATCAGGGACCCAAATTTGTACGTGTGCGCTGTACAGGAAGCCCTATGTACTTTGCTGGGGTATGTGTATAAGACATTCCTGATTCTGCCCTGTAAAGGACATAACACTACTCCATCATAATAGGTCAGGTCTCACCTTCCTGAGAGTATGTAAAACAATACATCTTGTATGTAAAATACCTGACCTTTGACATACGATGTGCTCTTAGATTAGCAACAATAAAGGCTTTTATCCTGCTTTGCTGCAGGGGTTATCTTGGATTTGACACTTTAAACTTCTTTTCATATTTATCCATTTTATAAATTTTCTGGGTGTTTGGCAGTCAGATCCTTATTTTGGCAGTATTTTGCAAGCAGACTTCATTTCTACCCTGAGCCTTCACGATAGCAAATGAACCATCTTAAAATGTACTTTTTAAGGAAACTGCTGAAAATTACACGTTTGCATAAAATGTGCATACAATACCTCTTTCGCCAGTGCTGCAAAAGGCAGGTAACATTTTCTAAACCCATTTCTCATATATGAGCTCCACATGCTCCAAGGAAACCCAGTAACACTGGCCCACCGTTAGCTGGTGGGAGACCAACGTGGTCTGCTGAGGGCACCACATGTGGAGGGCTGAGGAGGACTTTGGCTCTCCTCACAAATTACTCCCTGACTGAAATCCAGACTGCTTTCATTCCTGGTTATCTCAGTCTTGCTTTATGCTACCTGGCTTTCAAAAATTTGGATAATGTACCATTGAAGTTAAAATGAGCAGCAAAGACAGCTGTTCCCACCTGTGAAAATTTCTCATTAATAATCGAAAAGTTGAGTATCTCAAAACGTAGAAACACAAATACAGACTTGCCTCCTGAAAATGTTTATATGGGTGAGCGAGTTGATGTAGGCAACACACATTCCTTCCATCATGCTGTCTTTAACATAAACACAAAGTACCATCAACACTGTAAGTGCGCGTGTGGAGCAAACAAAGAAAAAATCCCATCCTACCAAAGCAAGACACTTCACTACACTCATATTTTCCCCCCAAGGAGATGATTAAAACAGAAAACCAAACCACAAACAAAAAAATCCACTTGGTGAGCAGCAGTGGTCCTGCGGTCTCACGAGCGGAGGGAAGGTCTCCAAGCGCCCATGACACTGTCCCCTCGGCCCAACTGGCATCCCGCGCAGGGAAGGGTCCATACAAAGCTGTATCACCTGCTCAGATTTTACCAGATATTCCTGAGCACGTTTGGTTTACTCACTGAGTGCCTCAGTTTACCCATCAGGGAGATGGATAAACGCTTTTGCAACACATTTTAAAATCCTTGAGTACAAAGATACTTTTTAAAATATCTGTTTTCAGCAGGATTTTGGAAAGACAACTGGTAATAATCCTAAAAAGATTGTGACCTGAGCCAGTACCATAAACTTTTCAGTTGACTTCCAACAGAAAGCCCCCCTATTGCTCTGGATCAGGTCCTACCTATTTAAATGGCACCAAGGGACCAGGTAAAAAGATCTGACACTTTGCCATTATACCTGCTGTCGTAACTCTTTTGATCCCACAACGCTTATTTGATTTATGGGGCTACTCCTTCAAGGCAGGGAGGTCATTTCTGGAAAGCTGCAGGATGGAGCCCTAACTCCAAGTGATTACTGCAAAGCCAAATTTACCTGATAATATAAAGAATACACAGAAATAGAGAGCATTGCAGAATGAAATTCTACTTACAACAGTACCATTTGTATCAATAGCTAAATAAGAAGAGCCTTGGGTATAGCCAAAAGTAAATTAACAAAGACCTTGATCCCACACAAACTGGCGGTGAGTAATTTTACACAGAAAGTAGAATGCCAGTTGAGCTGCTCCCCTGCTTAGAATTACATTTTTTTTTGCCAGTGTCCCAGCCTTGAGAAGCCTACAATTCATTATTGGAAACCTGAAGTAGCAAGGGAATCTCCCCTTCGCTACCTAGAAAGCATGCTTTTTAGAAAGAAAAAAAAAAAGGGCAAGAGAAAAAACACACACCCGACAGCACAACAAAAAATTGTTCTGAAATTGGATTTTGATTCATTTTTTCTTATATAAGACCAGCTGAAATATATTTAACGTGTCTGATTAAAATATTTACTGCAGGGCTTCCTGAAAGCTTTAAAATATCAAAACTTGATCATCAAAATAAGCACTTCTGTGCAGTAATTTCTTCTCAATAAAGTGAACCGTAACCATCTAATACAGCTGCTTCTTTCCCTTCAAAACTCCCTGAGTCACATTCAGCTGCACACAGCCTGAAATACAAAATATGTCCTACTGTTGTCATAATTACTATTTTCTTGTCCTGTGCCGGAATAGATGCAGTCAATGATTTTCTCAACTGTACATTTGTAAGGGGGGGGGGGGGGGGGGAGAGTTTTTCATTTGGTATTTTGCTAATCCTGAAAACAGAGGATGCACACTGATGGCGAAGAGCAACACCTGGTACCAGGCGTGCTCGTGGGCCCAATCCTGCACACAGGTTACTCTTCTCACCCAGCACATTCGGCTGAGTTACTTGCACTAACACACACAAATCATACGTAGAATTGCTTTCAGGATGGCCAGTAGTCATCTCTTCAGTTTTGTTGTACCTTTTTTTTTTTTTTTTTTTTTTTTTAAAGAGCTATCCAGCCACCCAATCCACTAAACTATTTTAAATAATCTGAGGGAGAAATATTTTCTCTGACCACCGTCAAGGTGGCCACCTTTTATCGTGCAGCCTATATTAAATCTCAGGAGGCACGGTACAGGAGATTTTCTATACCAGGAGTCATTATCACCTCTTCAAAAGTGAAATGCAGGTGAACAGTGAAACTGCGAGCGTCTAAGTGCACTTCTTCCACCTCACTCTGGAGAGGGGGAAATGGATTTGGTACAGGCCAAAACACAGGGATATTAATGCTCGCTACCTTGCTGCTTCTCGGTGGAAGGAAGGAGCAAATCATACTGTATTTTCATTTTCAGTCATTAGCAGGCTGTTCAGAATCTCTGGCTGGTGCTTATTACTTATTCTAAACAGAAATAAAATAAAATAAAAATAAATAACAGCACGAGGATGAGCTACGCACAGCACATTTTCTCTTTCAAAATAATATTACCTTTCAAGTCCACCGTAACCTTGGAAAAGAATCACTCGATGTGAGCCAACGCTACGAAACTAATCACAATCCATTCCTCCCCCGCTTTTTAATAGCTCTTATAGGAAATATGGGTACGGTTAATAGACAAGTTGAGAACAGCTCGCTTCCCATACAGAATTTGAACTGCGACTGTACGTCTTGCATCTTTTAATGACGGATTGGTTATTTGCCTCACACGAATTACTTTGCATAACAGAGCTGGCCCTCACCGAATTCATCAGACGTAAAGACCATCATAACACGTTCCCAGCAAGTATCAAACCTGTCAAATGCCCAATCAAACGATGAGAGGCCATCTCACTGACGCCGAGCGCCAGGAGATCAAACGCTGCCGCCTGTTTTATACTCGCCAGATCTTCCCCGTTTCTTAAAATAGCTCCCCGTGCCTCGATGCCAGCCTTAACCATTTTATGCCTGCGTTATAACTCTCATCCTGAAACTTGACCTCGCCTAACACAGCACGGGGAGGGAACAGCCCTTCCCCGAGCGCGGCGGCGCGCCGGCGGCGGGCGTGGGGCTCAGGGCGTCGCTCGCTGCCACCCCTGCGACGCCCGGGCCCCCAGACCCCTGGCTCGCCAGGGCTCCCCCGCCACGCTGGGGCAGGGCTGCCCGGCCAGGCGGGGTGCTGGGGGCAGGCCGGCCGCTCCCCCTCGGCCCTCGGCCCCGGGCTGTCCCCCGCCGTGACCGTGGGCTGCTCCGGCTCCTTCCCGCCATTCCCCACAGCCCGCCCGCCTCCCGCCCCTCGGCCCCCGGGCTCCTCTCTCTTACCTGACAAGCAAGTGATACTCTTGGTCATGGTCATGTGAAAATATTTTGGAGGTATCCTTTAACAGCCTTTAAATATTG
Source organism: Gorsachius magnificus (assembly GCA_034008185.1). Lineage (NCBI taxonomy): Eukaryota > Metazoa > Chordata > Aves > Pelecaniformes > Ardeidae > Gorsachius > Gorsachius magnificus. Next base: position 5,292,134 of record CM067090.1, on the reverse strand, counting down.
AAGCCTAAAAACAATATTTGCTGTTTTACCTTTGAAGCTTTAACAAAAGCTTTGTTTTAGCATTTACCTCGGTGTGCAATAAGAGTTAATAATCAAATCCGTCCCAACCCCCACAAATGTTAAACAAAAAGATAAAAGAAATGCAAATAGCTATTGTCATGGAAAGTTAAAGTACCTGTCTGTATTTTTAAGTGAAAACTATTATCTCTATCAATCAAAATTTAAGAATACAATAGCACTAATCACACAAGGTGCTTTGACTGAGGTACTTTTCCTCATAAAAAGTTTTTTTTTTTTTTTTTAACTGGTGCATAAAAGTAATACACTTACAATTAGATATGGTATTTGTAATTTTGTTATTAAAAACCCTCAGCAGTCTTATTGTTAATAAATGCCTCTGAGTCTGTAGGCTGATTTGTACCCAAGAAGACCAAAGTCCCTACGTATTTTAATAAGGTTGATGAAATTTTATTCAGATTCTCACACTTTCCAACATGTGGTGGAACAGCACACTCTTCTGTTTGAGAGGAGCTACTCAAATGAAGGAAATAGTTAATTGGTAACCAAAACTACTACTTCTGGCCTCGCTGCACATTTTCCACATTTCTCCAAATGCTGTCTGTACCACAGCCGTCTGCTTTGAAGATGTGCCCTTTGTCATCTTCTCTTTAATTTTTGACACCAATCCCCTCTCCCTGGGCTCTGAGGTTCTCCTAATCCAGCGCACGTTACACATACAGTATATACATTGCGCGGGCACGGCGCACGGGTTTTCTCAAAAGTCATTTTTAAAACTAATTCGTCCAGACCGAATCAGAAACCCAGCTCCGCAGTTAATAAGTGCAAGAGCAAGCGGCAGCCAGTTACGCCTATGCTAAAAGAAAGAGCCCGAGCTGAAGATACCTGTAAGTAAATAGTGGAGCCGGGATGCCATTATGCAAACTCCGCGCTCGGGGAGGGATGTCTCCCACACTGAGGAGCAATAGGACTGTCATTTTTTCCCCCTGCAATATCAGGTTTCCCACTCTCCAGCTCTGGTACTCTGCATCATGGCTAACATCTCTAGTGTGCTATTAATATCAATGAAGAGACGATTCAATTTCCACATAAGAAAAACCTTCCTATTACAGCGCAGGCATTCTAGTGAGGACCCTTGCTAAGGAAACAATAAAGAGCTGAGGGTTGGGGTTTCCCCCCCCCCCTTTTTTTTTTTTTGCTGCTGCTTTAGCAGTTCTGCGTTGCACACTGTTTGAAAGCTTTTAGCTAACAATGGAAGCATTATCTTCAGGATAGTTACAAAACAGGATTTGTTAGTACAAAGAATAATAACACCGAACTCATTCCGCCTCCCCCCCACACACACACACAAATACCTGCCTAATGCAATACAGCATTTAGTACTTATTCAGAAGTATATTCCAGAAACACCTGTATTCTTGATCTAATTCCCTACAACAAACTCCCTCAGCGGTGCACAGCTTTGGACAATTAAAACCAAACATTTTATGCATTTTTAAAATGGAACGGAAACAAAAAGTATCTTATTCTACCGGAGTGCAAACTTACCCATTAATGAGGAAGAAAAAGGCTTAGAGCTGTACAGTAATTCCCAACCAACTGCAGAAAAGTTGAGAGTTTGAAATCACTAAAGCACTTTTGACTATCCAGCCTTTCTGTGCTTCAACACTGGCTGCAGTGTAAGGAAGGACTGAAGGTATGTGGTCTAAACACAACAAAAGCCACTGCCTTACTCTAGATTAAATATGCAGGAAGAGGCCCCTTTGCATAAACACAAACACTCAGCAAATGAGTAACTGGCTCAAATCAGACGCCTGCTGTGCATTCTACCTGTCCTGATCTCTGACAAGCTACACAGCTTGTTTAAGGGGATAGGAGCTCCAAAATCAAATCAAATCGTAGCGCTAAACGCTTTGCCCGAATCATAGTAAATAACAACAGCACCAACAACTCGACGCCAAACGTTCCTTTCTAATCTAAGCATTGCTCTGGCAAAGAGCTGAATCGTGTGCTCTGCCCGCTTTGGCTCAGCCACCCATCTTGCCAGAGCAGAAGAAACACAACCAAACACCACCTGTAAAATTCATTTTCATTAACTGTACTGAAATCCAATACATTCCTGGCCCAGTCTTTTCTTAACGAGGATTTAAAATTAATACAGAGGACTTTTGGTTGAGTTGACAGGTTAAATCTGAATTTGCTTGTACTGTCCTTGTTTTGTTTACTATATAAAAAGAGATTCCACACACAGACCTATTTTAGCTGTTCTGAACCACTGCATAATGCACACCTATTTATTAGTTTATTTGGGGAAAAGGAAGCCATTTCTGAAGTTTCCCCTAAAAACATTATTTTCAAAATGTTGCTCTCATAAAACAACCCCTCCAAACTATATTTACTTCAAAACCCAACTAAATTAGAGACTGTGATAACCACCGAGCACCTCTAAGCATTTATTATTATAATCGAATATACATAATTATATACCGTGATTTACTCTTGCTTCTACAGAAATAAATTATCTTTCAGTCTCGTTGATCCTTCCATACCAGAAACAGAATGAAGCAGCACAATTTTAAAGCAATTGGAATTCACCAGTGTCCCTTCCTAACTTAAGGAGTCAAATCACATTGACCTCTTATTGTGAGTCCTAGCTACATGTTGGTTTTGGTAATTTAATTATTTTTTAATAACTTGCAGTATTAAATGATTGCCATTGAAACACAAATAAGATTATACTCCTCTGCCTTACTCTCCTGTGCTCCAGACTACAGGGTAACGTGGACGGCACGACTGCGGCCGGCACCGAAATTTCATTCTGAAAGAGCACTTAGACGCAGGCAGACACAGGAAGATTTGGGCTTTAAAAGATGCAACACATATTTACTGGGTGCTCAAGCATGTGCCACTGATTATTTCAAAGGATACCAGATAGAATTCACAGTTTTTATGTGGAACGAGCATGTTTGGTTCCACTGACCACTTGTACGGTACGGAGGGAGTTCTTACTTTTCCTTGGATTAACTCACCATGTTAAAGCACAGTAAAATTGCTACCATGAGCTAGACCAGCCTAACAGGATAAAAATCCTCCAACGAAAGAATCCTGCAAGAAATTTTAGAGCCCCTGTATCATTCACTATTTTTGCATTGAAATGACCTTCCAAAATAAGGTGTCAGATAATACGGTTCACATAGACGATAGTGATCTAACCTTGATGCAAATAAACCATAGAACAAAATTTAATCAGTATATCACTGTGTAAAAGCCTTTGTCCATCCCAATGGAGCTTCTAATGACTGTTTTGGCAGTTCTGGCTGGTAGTTATGCCTCCCTGCTCATATATATCTCATCCTGGTTGAGCAAGCTAATGGAACTGCTGTTAGTGGAATCCAATATTAATACCCTGCATCGTGCAAAACTGGATGCAACTGAATATATTATACAATTACAGGTAGTATCTAATTCCATCGGTACTAGATACTGGGCTCTAAATTAATATTTTAATAGAGAAAGTGAAATAAATACTACATTTCAGGTAAGATATCCATGAGCTCGGGATCTGCCAGCCTTCCTGCTGTAAGCCTACTCTATACTCACACAGAACAGACATAGGACCCTGACAAAAATTGGCAGGCAAGCTTTAGATGCTGAGTGACACATACTGATGCACGGAGTCAAAGATGTCATCTTCATGCAAGCTCCACTAGTTATGAGCTTGAAAGAAAAATGAAAAAAAGAAAAAAAAAAAAAAAAAACAACCCCAAAAAAAACAAAACAAAAAAAAAAAAAAAAAAAAGAAGGGGGGAGGGGGTGAGAGCGGAGCAAGACCTCCAGAAAATAAACAGGGTGTACAGTTTCAAAGGCTACAGACACAGACATTTCATTGTTCAAGCCAATTATCAGCGGAAAATAATAACAACAGATGGATTCAGAGTCACTGACTTTTCATATGCACTTCATCTCTGCACAACAGATGATGAAATGCGAGAGCTATCTCGGAAAGGCAAAACATCTTTCAGTAAAAGAACTCTATACTCCAGATGGGGACCTTCTAAGGCAGCTGATTATCTTCTTATAATGTTGTAAGATAGACTTACTAAAACATTTCAAGAACCGATCAGATAGGATGAGCACAATGGCATCATTATGAGGAGTAAGTTGCTTCGGCCTCAGACTTGCGACTCAACTAGTCGGAGATTTCAATAGGGTCAGAGCTGCCCATTCCCCATCTTCGCATCAAGTATCAGTTCCAAAAAAGAAAAAAAAAAAAAAAGAAAAAAGGGCCCGATGCTGCTCGCAGCCTGGGCAGAACATGGGGGTTGGCTTTGCCTGGAGAGGGGATGCCAGCATGGGGCCACCGAGTCCGCTGTTGCCTGAATTGGTCCCCAATAACGGTCCTGCTGCCATGAGCGAGGCAAGACCCCTCGCCTTCTGCAAGCACGCCATTTCACACGGGGACAAAGGCAGAGGGCAAAACATATTTACAAGCACGACTGTTTGCACTATAATTGCTAGATGTAGAGGGACCTCGTCATCTAGGGGCCTGAAGCGATGTAAATTAGGAGTAACCTCAGCCGAGTCAATAGTTACACCCATGAAAACTGGTGTGAGGCACAAAATAAGACATAATTCTTTCTTACAAAGCCTTTACAAAAACTCTTCTTTTTATGGGAAACAAAAATTTGCTTTCAAAGGGAAATAACAAATACATGTAAATTTTGGTGGTTCCGGTGATAAGCAGTTCCAACAAATGTCACAAACACCCAGTGAAGAACCACCTACCTAGCACAACCTTCTCCCACTCAACCTGAATACCACAAAGTACGTGTTTTTGATCACATGAATAAGGTATACCACAATATCACAACTTAAAAAAAAAAAAAAAAAAAAAGAAAAGAAAAAAAGGTAGTGGAAAAATTAGCTCATTAATCTTTAAGACAACATTTATATAATGGAAGAATACTACCTAAGTAGTGCATTAAAACAAACAGGTTGCCATTTCCACAGTTTCTTCTCCAAAACACTGCAAGGAAAATTTAAAAACCGACACGCTCTGGTAATCGATACCACATACCGAGGGGTAGCAATGCACAACACACACGCACTGAACTTGCGCCTACTGCTAGTTTATTTCACAAGTTACAAAATATTTCGTAAGTAGAGGGGCTGTTGGCTCCACAAACGCAAAGGGAAGAGATGAGTTTGCGGGCACAAAGCACAGCGCTTCCCCTCTTTGTGAAGTACTTTGTCAAAAGTAAATTCACTGGGGAACATACAAGCAAAGAGTAAATTTTGCCCAGGGCAAAATTCTGCAACTGCTTTAAGAAGCAAACAAGAACACAAAAGATGTGTAATACAACCATCTGGCTCTACTCATGCTATATCAATAATCCCCAAAATTTATCCCCACCCCCTTAATCAACCCACACTGATGCCACAAAACCAAATGGCATCACTTATGCTTCCTGCCCATCACATTTTGAAATGATATTTAATATGCATACAGTACATATTTGCATATTAATCAATTTCTTTAAGGAAAAAAAAATATTTTTGCTTCTTGAGCTATTAGTTCTGCTTTTTCTACTTCTTCACACTGGGATCTCTAAAACCACCAAGAAAGTCCTTGCGGTAAAGATACTCTCATATCGACACAGCGCCCCAGGTATCAGGATAACGTACCGGTCAAAATTTCAATCTCTTCTTCTCTCTAGTTTTGTGTCACAGTGTGAAAATAGCAGAGGGTGAATAATAATGTGCCAGCAAAATTAGCTGTTCAAGAAACATGGGTAAGCGATCCGTTCTGAACTCAAGGTTGGATGCGTTTCTAAGCATCGCCCTACTCGGGACGCAGGGGAGGAATTACAGAGCGGAAGCGGGATATCCTATGTGTCTTTTCCACCTAGCATTTCAAGTATTTGCACCAATTATTTCAGGCTACCCCCATCCAGGAGCCAGCCTGCTCGTGAAGGAGAAGGAGAACAGCTAGCTCCTAGCTGGGGATGAAGGACGAGCCTCCAACATGCGTTGGCTGCATGACCGCTCTTCCTTCCCACCCCAAGCCTGGGGTGGCAGACCACCCCAGGATGGACAGATGGACAGCCAGCCATGCAAAGTGACCAAAAGGGCAGCCCCACGATTGTTTGGGGTTGGCTTCGTTCTTGAGGGAAAATCACCCGCGTAACCATCATGATTCATACCGCGAGCGCGCAACGTGAAACCGGTACCAAAAACAACACTTCAAAGACAGTCTCTCTCCGGTGCTTCGGCGACCGACAGCTACAGCCCCAGGCGCTGACTCAGAGCTCTTATTCTTAATCGACTTTTCTGCAACAACATACCCCGGCCCAAACCCTGCCTCTCCCCATGGCCGCGTCTGGCTGGCTGCACCCTCCCCGTGCCATGGCGTGGATGGTGCCCTGAGGCCGGCAGTGGTTCTTGCCCTCCTGTGGCACAGACGTATGGTTGTTACAGAAGGAAGGAGAAATATAAGCCCTGAGCACCCACGGCAGAGGTAGAAACATTTTGCAACTATTTTATTTGGAAATAAGCATACATACAGAGGTTATGTCTGCTCCTACGTCCAGACTATCAACCGGAGATCACAAACACTTTGTTAATTTTTTATTTTTTTTTTCCCCAATCCATTCTTGGATTGCTTCTGCTGTTTCTACGGCTTGACTTGTACGGCCTCTTTGTAAGAACAGAAAAGTCTCCCACAAACACAGGCATGGGCAAATGGTTTAGAGAGCTAATCCACACCTGGGCTACGTAAAAAGGGCTCATATTTTCCAAATAGAAACACAACCCCTTTTATATATGAACCAGATTTGGATCCAAACGCTAAACCCTTCACCACATCCTACGTGGGGCTGCGCAATGGTCAAGGGGAGTGGCGGTGGGTGGTGGCTGCGCCCACCTTGCTGGGGGAGCACCGGCCCCATCGCGATGGCGGGCTGTGGACGAGGAGTCGTGACCTTGGGCTTGGATGCGAATGGCAGACCCGTCCCTGGTTACACCACGCTTAACGCAGGGTAATCCCCATCCCGCGCACGCCTCTTACAGAAGAATCTGGCCCTGTCTCGTTACTGTTGTTAGAAAAATGAAGGCTGTGACAGAAAATAGCTGAGAACTACATCTTGCCGATGCCAAAATACAATAATAACATGTTCAAAGATTTAATTTAGAAGACTACAAAGTCTAGCTCATACATCATAACACCTTGAAATAACACTTTAAGGTCAAATCCTGTGCATTTTTGGAAACCACCAAAACATAATGAAGTTTTACTTAAACACAGCATTTACATTTATAATGCATTTCAGATTCTTCAAGTAAGCTAGACCACATGCTAGGAAAATGTACTTCCCACAACATACAATTAAGTCATATACAGCCTTCCCTCCACAGGCTGAACAGCCACCGGCACAAATGGAAGTCCTGTGTACGGATCAAAGGCAGCATGTGGACCTCAGAATATGATTTTTTTTTTTTTTTAATATTTTTTAATTGGCAAAACATCAAATCCCACTAGTAGTTTATTTTTGTTGCCTTCCTTGCCCCTTTTCTACCTCTCCCAGTTATTTCACAACGGAACATTTTTAAACCACTAGAAATCTTTGTGGCGAAGATGATGTCATACTGACACAAGATCAGGTGTGAGGTATGGTATGAATAAATACTTCTCTGCAACCACATTTAATTTTCAATGGTTGGGCATCAAGAGACAAAGAAGTTCTTATGCAGACATATTAACTGAGGATTTAATTTTAAATGGTCTGCATTTAAAAGAGCAAGAACAACGCATCGTGCAAGCCTAGAAGAAAAAGAAAAACCAACACAAAAACCAAAACGCCTTGCACCTTCCTCCTCAGTTTTGGGAAAGCAATGCACAGCCCTAAAACTTACTGCTCTTCACAGTAATAAATACACGGCGCTTTATTACCTCGTCTTTTAAGTCACTGATACCATGCAGGATAATTGTGCTTTATGCACTGGTAATAAAAACTCTCCCTATGAAAATAAATATGTATTTTACAGTAATCAAGCAGGAACTAATTTTGTACTTTTTCACAAGTAGCCATTTACTTTGGCACTGAATGGTAATGCGTAGTTGAGAATGCAGTATACGCTTTAACCCAAGAAAAATTAGACTTGAAAATTAATACACAGTGAAGACAAATTTAAAGCAGCCTTCTTGTGTTCTGACATAAGAATATAAAAATGACACGAGCAACTAAAGATTAGTTTACATACTTTTCAATCACAGCTGCCGCTCAGTAACCACAATACCTTTAAAATGACATTCTACCGAAACAGATACAGTTTGGCTGCAACAGCGGCTAGATACGGTTAACGTGAAATTAAAAGGGCATTTTTTATTTACACACATCATACAGCACTGAGCCCCAGCACAATTATAACAGAAAGATTTTTAGCATGATTAATTTAGAAATAATCTAGTGATAAATAGAGTGCATTGCAAGTGATTCTGCCGAGCAAATTTTTATCGCTAGCCTTAGATGTCAAAACAGAGTTTCAGGGACAGAGGAAGAACGAGTCACATCTTCTTAGTTAATATTTAATTGGGTGCTAAAGATTCCTCCTAAAGACCTCTGAACCATCACTGACAGCCCCACAAGATGTCCCTATCTGTGAAACAGATACCAACCCTTTCTGTATAAACTAAAATAACATTAAATTTAATCAAACCATTCAATTAATAAATCACTTCGGTGGACATTGCAGCCCAAGCCCTGTTTAATTACATAATTTTAAAAATATTTGCACACTGCAACCACTAAGATTGGCTCCGAGGTTTCATAATACACACTTAACACTTGAGTTAGAGAACAAATTTATTTAATAAATGCAGAGCTAAGTGCAATAATGCCACTCCACTCAAACTGCAAAATCACTTAGCATATCCTGCGAGAAAAAGCAAATAAACTTTTTCCCCATTTAAATGCACGCCACTGCTACCGCCGGCTCTGGCAGCGGCCGCCTCTTCTCTGCCTGCATCTGGGCAGCGGGTGGGATGCCCCAGCCCTGGAAGGGGCTGGGAGAGCCAGGGTCCCCCTCCCGCGGCGCAGAGCATCCCTCTGCTCACCTGCACACTGAATCCCTGCTCTCCCTCTCCTTGCCCTCTGCCTCCATCCCTCCCTCCAAGCTTTTTCCCCTTTCCCCTCCACCGCGATGCTCTTCCACCCTCTTTCCCCCTTGTTCTCTGCTGCTTTCTGGGTCTCCCCGCCTCCATCAACATGTTCCAGCTTTTCCCATTCCCACCTTGAGCTCCTGTCCTGAATTTCCCCCACCTGCTCTCTTTCTCACTGCCATTTCAGATAGAAAGCTAGTTGGAGGGAAAAAAAAAACAAAACGAAACAAAACAAAAACCACACAAAAATAAAACAACAAAAAAACAGGACAGGGGGATGGGGATGGGGAGGAGAACAAAAGGAAACAGTCTGATAAGGCCAAGCAGAACTACACGATTTCCAACAACAGCAAGGAACGCTCCTGAGCACCAGGATGAAAAATAAAAGCCACAGACCAAGCGTGGGATTCAGGTTCTGGCATGGGTGTAACGCCTGTATCCCCAGGACAGAAGAAAACTGTGTTACTGCCATATATAACTAGGTGTGACAATGCGGGAGAGGTTGAAATACCTATGGGCCAAGCGGTGGCCCTGAATGAAGGGGGGAAGAAAGCAGAGCTGAGGGTTTGTCACGGTTTAGAGGCACAGTTGTGTGCATGCGTACAGACTTCACGTTCATTCATCTAGAACACAGCTTTCATCCAAAAAATCATGCTGGAACCACAGGCCCTGAAAGTTGAGCCTCAGAAATAAGTAAGTCTATATTTGGCCTGCCCTGGATTCAAGAAGTTCTCAATAGTACTTTGCATAGAAACAATCTGAATTAATACAGGTTAGGTTTTCGAGACTGTAATATTCTTTACCAAGCCAACGGATGCACCTCTAAAATTCACTGCCCTGACAAATAGTAGAGCTCTTGAAAGTCTGCTTGGATTAGTTTTATGGATCTATTCTACTGCTTAAATCAGGTCTCATTAAAATTACCATCCACACAAGTTCTCCCACTGGGAAATCTACACGCCAGAGCTACTCCAGTTCCGCAGGCGGTGCTCGGAGGGGGCTGCATATTGCAAAATAGCTGTGGACACGGCAGGGGGGAGGACGGGGAGAAGAACAAGAGGACTTCAGGACAGCAAACAAGTTACTCCTTAGCTTCTTCTGATTTTAATCAGCGCAACTTTTGCTCCAGCAGTACAAATGCATCTGTGAAAAGAAATGCTACCGCCAGAAATGGAACCGGAGGGGTGGTGTAAAAAAAGCGTCCCTCGGATAGCCAAATCCGGTCTCAAACATCCATTTTAGTGTTGGAATGGCAGGCTAAAGATGCAAACACTGCACCTGACAACTTACACTAAAGCACACGATCTGCACGCTGCCCCTCCAGTTTAATTTTTAATAGTAGCAGTACTTAAATCTCAGCATTAATGTATTAATGTTCAAATGAATACAATTAAAGGCATCTCTCTCTTCTCCAGTGCTAACGACCTGGAAGATCTCTCCACCCTTCATATTTGCAGGGATTATTACAAATATATTCTGTAGCCGTTGTTTTGGCAAAGAAGCAAAAACCTTTGCCTTTTAAATATAAAGTAACAGGAATAATGAATAATATATCTTCTGATTTTTGTTCTGCCATGATATATATATAATGATATATAAAATGTTCATTTATTATTATCACACATCCTAGGAAGCAGACATGCAAAATTACTTTTTTTTTTGGTCTTATAAGGGTCATTTATCATACGGAACGTCCTCCAAATAGGTAGTCCTAAAATCTCAATTTACAAAGACATTTTTTAAAGCTGAATTCTTCAAACAGGGCTGCTTCTCCTGATGGTTAAAATAAAAACTTTATGATATTGAAATAGCTGGATTTAAGGAGGGAGAAATGCTCTGCATTTCCTTTTAGAAGTTCCTGCCCCGACAAATTAATGTCTGCTTATTATTTGTACCTAAATCTTGCCACATTTATTAGAAACAAAAGCACTGCGTGACCCTCTTTGGGCCAAGTTCAGAAAAGAAAAGCATTTACTAAAAGGGCATTAATTTTTACCATAGCATCTCAGATCTTTGGGTGGGGAAAGGAAACACCATAAAAAAACCCAAAGTCTGTATATACAAACGATCAGTCAGATTTTAACACTTATGCAGAATAATGCAAAGCTTTATTCCTTTTTGATGTTAGCAGGCTTTTTTTTTTTCTTGCATTCCATTTTTCAATATGTAAAATGACAAAATGCAAAAACAAAAACACGAAAATGTGCTTGTTAGGGCTGGCCTAGTTTTTTTGAAACACGCACAAAAAATAAAACCCACTCATAAGATCTTATTTTAATATGTAATAGAAGAATCTGGCAAACATTAGCCAGAATAAGTCTAGCCAGACTAACATACTAGTCTGCTGCTGCGAAGAAAAATGGAAATTTGATCGTGCTCTTCCAACGCACAAGAGGAGCATCTTCCACCTGAAGAGCACCGAAGGAACATGGTGCAGGCGACTGCACGGGGCCGTGGCTGCCTGAGCAAACCCCGTGCTCCTGCTCGGCTCCTCAGTGCTCACACCAACACCTAATCATCTGATTTGCAAATGCAGCCCCCTCAGTTGTCCCATCTCCAGTCTCGCCTTTGCCAAAAGATGGGATTCCTAAAAAAAAGTCAAGAGTAAAACGTGTGCCTTTTCCCCAAAGCTACATCCACACTCCCTCCAGCATTGGACACTGATCTTGGTGAGCAAGACCTAGCAAAAACCAAGCAGAAGCAAGATGCTCTTTTCATGGATTTTCTTCATGCCCCAAATCTACTGCAAGTCCTGCAGCTTTGAAGCAGTACCCAGAGAAAGAGTCAGACCCGAAGCTACCTCCAGGGAAAAGAAAAGATGATCAGGAAAGAAAAAGAGAAAGGGAATGGGAGAGCTGAAGTCAGCACAGCTAAAGACTCTGATGAGGAGGGAGGTAGAGCGGGAGGACAACTACAAAGCGCTTAATTATAAACCCAAAAATGTTAGAAAACCAATCTCATGCTAACAATTTGCATATTTTGGGATTACCTACGGATGAGGAAGGTTCAGCTTAATCAGCTATCTGTGCAAATGGATCCTCAACGTGCCGGAGCCGAACTCAATGGACAATCCCATTAGAGTGGAAAGAGCATGTGAAACGCCCTTGAGAAACGTGGCTAATGCCACAAACACTGAGGAAACAACCGTTAATGAATTCTTCCATTTTCAGGCTTAGAAGGCAAAGGGCAAATGTTGAAAGAAGTGGAAGATGGGAAGGGCACGGCTACGCTTTTTAAAAAGTCCATTTCACGTGTCACACGTTCCTGAGGCAGGTCTCACTGCTTGGATTAAAAACATTGGGTTTAACCCACTAAAATAAGCCTTCCAAGAGGGAAACGACTACATCTCTTCTTTAAGCCACCTAAACTTAAGATGTCTCTCCCTCTTCCAGGATAGGGGACAATAGAAGAAAAGTCTCTAGAAATAGAGAGACTCTATAGAAAGAAAAATATTGCAAAAAGTCTCTGTGAAAAAGCTTGCAAAATGTATGAATTCAGGTATCAGAGGCACTCTGCAAAACTCCTGTTTGGGCCTTCTGTTTTTGATCAACGCCATCCCGCGGGACAAAAGCTAATCCCACGTCCGACTGCAGCACAGTGGTGATTTACTTGGCCTCTCTTTCTTGTACTTACCCAGGAAACAAACCATGGACCACCACATGTGGAGAAAGGCATTAGCAGAAATAATTTGGGGGTGGATGGCCCCCCAAAACTGGGTTACACGCTGAGCTTGACAACTGCTGGAAGAACCAAACCTCACCCTGCCACCCTTTTGCCACAGCCTGCGCCGGGCGCTGTCAGAACACAGGGTCAGGAGAAGGTCCACATGGTGGGACGAGACCCGAGATGCTCAGCACTGCCCCCTTTACCAGCCTTAAGCAGCCGCCCAGACTTCAAAGGCCTGCCAACAACACTGCAGGGCCCAATCCTATCAGCATCTTATCCACCCTTACCACTTAAAACACATTTATCGCCACGTGCACGAGGACTCCGGAGCATCCCTGCTGTCCCCAAAGGACCAAGCCTGGCTTCAGCAGCCGCCCTGCAGACTGGCTCCTCTCCTACCTGGGTTTGATCCAAGCACTCACGCAGCGCGCTCTTACATTTTATTCTCTCTCTTTCCCCGAAGCTTTGGCAACTGAAATCTATTATGATGTCAAAAGGTAGCTGACAACATAAAATGTATCCCGCTGAGTTGATGCCGCACGCTGCTAAATTTACAACAACATAAGTATCATAAAAATTATAAGAACTGCAAATTAACCACTGATTTTTTAGTTCAGTGACATAAATAACAGTAAAGATCTGGAAAACTTCCAAACATCTTTACAACTGTTTAATTTGTCAAAATCTATCAAGTGTATTTCAACCACAAACCTGTCCTCTGCAGTGCATTACTTTTCACGTACTTACGCTGGCATCAAAGGCAACAAAAATAAAGCTTATGTAATTACTGTATTCTGATGCACCTTTGCAGTCACACATTTGTTCCTGCTTTTCTTCCTCTGTACTTCTTTGTTGACACTAACAGTTGGCAATGTTTTAAAAACATTCACACTAAAAAAGGAAAAAAAAAAAAAAAAAAAAATCATTACTGCTTTCCCTCCTAAGGTTTGTCCGGGATACTCAAGAAGGTACATCCCTTCGTTCGCCGATCCGACCAGTTTTCCACTCACGTGTTACGCGTACCTCGCAACACCTGCGTCAAATCATTTTATTTACTCCTTTATTTGTGCACCGAGCTCTATGAATGTAAAACCACTTTTCCAGCAGCTGCACGATTACCAAAAATAGTAAATTTTGTAGGTTCTATTGCTTTTCCTGGGGGGAGAGGAGGGTGAAGCTCATTTTTATAAACCTATTTCGTACGGTTAAACATCAATTATTGTCTTTCCTAGGACACAGATTTACTAAATAAAGTACATTTCCTTCACAACCATCACAAGATCAACTAAATCTGTAGTCCAAATGCGTTTAATTGATGGTGCACAAAGATAGGGTCCTTCTAAAAAATGGTACAAAAAGTATTTCTATTATTTGGCTACTCAGGGGCTGCAAAGCTTCCCAAGCCCCCGACGTTCAGCCTGCTAAGAGCGCTTTGGCCATTGTACCAACATGAGGGCAGAGGGCTTGCCAGTACCGGCCCCAGCACAAACCAACGTGGGCAACACGGTTTTGCCTTTTGCAGAAAGAACTGGCCAAGATCTTTTCATGTTATATTTGTTGCCCTACCCATGGGTTCACACCAGGGAAATTCCTACACAACTCCAACTGCTGCAAGGTAGTCATTACATTAAAAAAAAAAAAAAAAGTTCAGGTAGGCACTGAGAACTGACGAGACTTCTCTGTCCTCTTTTTTTTCTTTTAAAAGGGCTTCTCGTGGCATGGAGAAGGGCTTCTCCCTTCAAGCTGGCTCCATTTTCCCCAGGAGCCATTTTGTGCTTTTCCTGTACTTAAACTGTGAAATATTACAGGAACCAATTAAACCTTCTTACGTAGGACAAACTAATAAATCCCTCCCTCTAATAGTGCTAAAGTGCAGCTTATGAGTGACTGAACAGAGAAGACACACTTGGTGTAGCTCCATGGGCAAAAAAGCCCATCACAGAGGCCGGCGAGGTGGGGGTTCACGGCAACGTGGCTACCAAACCACGCACGTGTGCTCACGCCTGGCCTCAAAGCCACAGCTGCTCTCCCGAGCTGACAGCCCACGCGCACATCCAGTCGTCCCCGTGATCCCAACCAGCCCAGGTTTGGTAGCTCCATCACCTGTGGACCATAAGGGTGATGTCCCCCAGGCTGGTAGGCAGGGCAGCACAGCACGTTTTTTGAAGGAGGGTAATACGTGCTGCAGTGTGTTGTACCACACTGATTTCAAGACCAAATCTCGACCACACTGGCTACCCGTATGGAAGCAGGAAAGAGAGTTGAAGGAGCGGGTTTGACACAAAAGGTTAAACTCAGCCCCCCACCCCCAGCAAACCATACAGTAAATCTTTCTACGCTGTAAAAGCAAAACAGAATTGCTTACTGTTTGCCTTAAAAAAAACAGGATTTACACTTAAAATACAGCAAAACAGCTCAGAACATAGCGCAGCTCTAAAAAATAAGCATCCAGATATACAAGGAATTTTTAAATTAATTTTCCCACTGTGTTGAGTGCAAGAGCAGTACACTTAAATGGCCACAACTCATTCAGTGACACCCAGAGGTACCATGCAAGCGCTATGGAATGGTCTAAGTAATTCAAAGTTCTTTGATTAAATCTAACATAATTGCACATAACTGGAAAAAAATCACAGCAAGTTGGCTTCGCATATTGCACTGCATAAAACAGAAGCGATTCCCACAAAATCGATCCTTTCCAGACTATTTTATCTAAAGCAACATATAGCTGTTACAACAATTTTTGAGTGATTTTGATTCTCGTTGTGGTATAATGAGTAATGAAGAAAGCACATTTTTTTATTCTGGTTTGCACTGATGAGATGTGTTTCTTCTTTGACTAAACCCTTGGTGACTCAGTTCTGCCACTTCACAACAATGAGTTCTCATGTTTCCCTCTACACAGAAGAAAAAAAATAAGTCTTCAACTATCCCGTTCCCAGCTCACGATGAAGGGAAGACCTTGAGAGCTCCTATAGTTCGTGCTGCTCATTGCCGAGTAAGACCCCACACCAAGATGTCGTGCTAACGGAGAGCCCAGGCCCAGCGAACAGACACCAGCACCACCAAAACACTGCCTGAAGACAAAACAACCCCAAAACGGAGTTTTCCACAGTGAAAAGGAGAGCTTCAATGGGAGCTCGAGGAACATTTCTCACCAGATGCAGGAGAAGACGAGCTTGGTGAGGGTCACTTCCCTCAAAACTCAAAAGCTTAGCAACAGGCTTCTGCAAACATCTTTCTCTGACGTTCCCAGGAAGGGCAACCACAAAAACTGCTTCGTGCATTGAAAAGAGAACAGGCCTTTTTCTGTGCTCTGCACCAGATTTTCAGACTTAAGTTTCTCTTTCCAGTAACGTGCGATGCAAAGGTTTTGTGCTAAGTGGGGCCTAATATTTTCAGGCCTTGAGACTTAATTACATTCTACTCTAACTGGCACACCGTACTAAAGTATAAATATTAATAACATTAACAAAAAAAAACCCTGATTGAGATGGCAAGCTGAAGACCGAATCAATAAATCAACAGTAATCTTTTTTCTTAATCACAGCAGCTATGCCACCCTTTTTATTGATTTTTTTTTTTTTTTTTTTTTTTTTTTTGCTTTATTTCACTATAATCTTCCGAATCTTGATTGAATTAGTTCAAAACAATTGCACACCTAGCCAGGATAAGCCACGCTTACCCTTCTCGTGGTGGCAGCTGCACAGTGAGCTGTACGATGTTTTGGAGAACAACCTTTCATTTCTCAGCTTCTCCCTTCTCCTGGTGCTTGTCCCTGAATCCACAAACTGAACCATCTGGTGGATTAGTGGGCAGTCAGAATCTGCTCTGTCTAGGAGAGAGGCAACCATGCTAGATCTGACCTCCTCCCAGCCACAATGATTTACTCATGCATAGGTTTAAAGGACCCTTCATTTAACTGTCTTACTGTAATCTGAAAGCTAGTAAGAAAACCAAACCATGTATCTTCTTTGGACGTATCTGTTGATCAAATATTTCACTCCAATGTTCTCTACAGCATCATTATGGTACTTGCACGTGTTCACCCCAAGTATAAATCTTCAGCGTGTCCTACCTGCCTCTGCAGCAGCTTTCCTGGAAACGGCTTTATTGTGTTCTAGTAAACCTCACTCATTTTATTTATTCTCCTTTAAAAGAGAAGTTACACTTCACTGTATTTGTGCCTAGCGAAGACAAGTTTCTGCCTATCAAAAGACAAGTTTACTGCAAGGACTCTTGTAATAATACTGATAATGGGTAGAAATTACACATTTTATAAGGGAGAAGACAAAGCGCTTCATGTTTTATAATGGTTGTGCTGATATCATCGTTTCACCAAACTGCTTTCACACAAAATTATAGCCTTCCCTCCTGAGTGACCCAACCTGCAACTATTTAGGATAGATACAACGGGGCATACTGTCAACTACAAATCAAGAGATGCGCCGGCTTCAGCGGAGATTTTGCAGTTGGCTTCCAAAGACTTGTAAAGTGACGATCTGACCCTGTATGTTCAGTAAAGGGCTGAAATGGGGTATTGAAAGAAAACAAATCAGGCTAGGAAAAAAAAAAAAAGCCAAATAGAACTTTAAAAAGCTTGCAAAAATGAAAAGGAGCCTTTAGGTTGCGAGCTGAAAAGGATCTTAGATTTTAATAAACAGACAGTAATTACAAATATTACTGAACAAAGGAAAAGGAAACCGAAACATGCCGAGCAAGATAATCAAGAAAGAAACGTGCTTATAGGATGCCAGTCCAACTGATTAAAGATCTTCAGAAAGCAGGATATCCCACCTAGAGCCGTTAATCCTTATCTGGATCCTTAGACACCCACACCCCTGCCAACATCAGATCTGAGGATCGAGATGAGCCCAACCTTCTTCCTTAGTACTTCTGTCCCTTTCTCTTACATATGCCCACTGGTGCTCCTCATCACAGCCCGTTAAACATACGCTACAAAACCTTCATTTTACTTACATTAAAACAAGAGGGAACCTGCAACCAGTAATTTTTTTTTCTTCCCTTACTTTTTCCCCCATGTAAAACGAAGCAAGGGAAGAGATCCCAGGCTGAGCATCTGCTCAGCAGCAGTGGGTCCCTAAACTGGGCGAGATATATAAATGAGATGACATGACTCACGCACGTCGTCTAGCAGGTAACGGCAAACAAACAGCAGTAGCTAGTTAATGATGATCTGCAATAATGTCGGGGAGACTTGTTACCACGTAAGTAACCTGCCACACCGGGGATACAAATTGTCTCTGATTTGATAGCACCTACTGTGGAGAGGAGCGTTATCAATGTGCTAGCTTGTGCAGATAAATGGAGTACTATTTCCCTGCGCTGCTGCTGTCACTTTCTCCGGTCCATCAGCCCCTTTCTTAAACCGATTGCTATTTTTATTACACTCCTTAAAATATGAAGCAGGAGACTCCTTTTCCTGAAACGCACTGGCGAGATAGATGACGCCTTTGAAATAATATTCTTTTCTCGCTGGCCCTGATTCTTGCAATGTTGTTGCTTACTTTGGAGGGGGAAACAAAATAAAAGTGGCGAGCCATATCTCTCCATTCCAAAGGGAGTGGTTTCTCAAGAAAAGCATAGTTTTGTTCCCGTGCTATTTCCTTTTGGCACTGCAGGCAAGCAGGCAGCAGACCCGCTGCTAAAACTGACCCCAGCAGCTCGGAAACAACGTTGATGCAGAACATACCTGCTGCAGTTTGAGGGCAGCAGGTGGCAATTTCGGGGGGATGATCTGGATTGGTAACTGGACTTACCACTTCTAAATGCTGGATCTGGTAGGAGAAAGGGAAAATTATCAGGAAACGGACTGTTTAAAATCTAAAATTAATGGAAAAGGAAAATAACTACCAGCGTTACTCTTAAGACCTGGAATTGTGTTTCCTGCTTCCATTGCTGCAGTTCTTCTGGAAAGGAAGTTGCCCGCAAGTAACGGATAAAATACAGAAAACCTTGTGGATTCAAAAAATATTCTCCCCATGCTTCTGTAAAAATAAAATCCAGAGGCTGGTGGAGCACACTGGTTTCACTGTAGAAGATACAATGCCAAAGGGGGGGGAGAAAAAGCGCTCACTAATACAATAGGTCATTGTGCTCCAAGAGCTACCACATATGTTACTCCAAGGGCTCTCAACCTTAAACTTGGAAAGTCTAAGACACTGGAGCCATGATATATAAAGTAAGACCCAAGTTCCAAATATTTGATTTAGCAAAGTAAATATGGTTGTTTTTATTGGGTGCAACAAGCATTTTTCACAGAGTGAAGAATTATGGTAAACATCTGCTAATCATACTCACAAAAGAGGTCATTGTGTTTAAATCCAAGGTCATATTAATAGCTATATTTAATTAATAAAACCCAACAGTAATATTACCCAAGTTTCCAGCAACGTCTGCTTCCTGACACTCAAGGACCTATTCATTAATGGACCACTTATATTGGTTTTTCTTGATATTGCTGCTGAATTCTTACAAAGCTTTCAGGCCATACAACAGGGCCCTGACTTAGAAGTAAACTGCATCGTGTTATGCTATATGTCTCTGGGGTATTATACCATGTGGACGCAGTTTGTGAACACATGCACTAACAAAAATACTGGAATATGGGATATTCGATGAAGGTGGTCCTGCACTTCCAGGTTCCCGAGCCTTCTCCCATGCGATGGGACAGGTAAGAGCATCACATCTGCTTCTGAACTAGCAAATAATATCCTTCATTGAGTCATTCGTTGCCTAGATGTAAGTTAGAGCTCAACCTGCGTTTCACGAGAGCCTTTTTGCTTGAAAAGGAGGAAAAGAAATCCTAGCTTTTCAAGAAACGTTGGATTTCCTTCGCACTTCCAACCCGCCCCCGGTTAGATCTGGAAGGGCAATTTCTCAATGTGTTTACAAGTTGCACAGCCCTGGTGAATTATTGCCCAAGTGAACCAAGTGTTTCAATAGTTCTAGTTCATTTTGCCTGTTAAGAAACACGCTGTTGATCTCAAACAGGAAAATGAGCCTGGTTTTCGCTTACTCAGGTGTTAAACAGCACAGCTTTTTTCAAATCTCAGGAGGTGTCCTGGATGAAACCGATACAAATGAGAAATGAATCAGATCTTAGATCTTCTAATGTTCGATTGTTTAAATTTAAGGAAATGGAGATCTATTGAAAAGTAGGTTTTCTTGCACACCCAAGACTTTCTCATGTAACTGCAGTCATTGATGTTTATAGATTTCTTTTCTGTGAAAGATAAATCTAGCTTGTTGCATGAAAAATCCTCGAATGCACTGATGTTTATTCACCAAATTTCCATATCCTTTACACTTGAAGTTATTTTCTCTTTTCCACAATGTATGTGAAAACCATGACATTTTATATATTCTACACAAGTTCCTCACACCATACTGCACTATCTCCATGTTATTATATATATTGCAGTAATGCCATTTCCAATTCATTACAAAACACTACACACTTTTATGCACCAGATGTCCTAGCTTTGGTAGGACAGAGTTATTTTCTGCCCAACAAATCTCGAAGGCAAAAATAGTTGTTCCCGTACCTTTGTATACAGCCAGGCCATTTCACCTACTTGTGTCAGACCTCCACCCCAGCAGGCATAGGTGCTTTGTCTTACCCTATTTTATTTTATTTCATTTATTTACCCTATTTTTAATAGGGTAAGACAATTTGCCACCAAAAACAACTGTGGAAGCCTGTGTTATGCACAAAGCTCTAACACTGGCTAGCGAGTCGCAGAATCATTTAGGTTGAGAAAAGACCTTTAAGATCATCAAGTCCAGCCGTTAACCTAATCCTGCCATTCCACCAGTAAGCCATGTCTCTAAGCACCTTGTCTGCCTGGCTTTTAAATACCCCACGGAAGGGGCTGAATATCCCTGGAGCAGCCCCTTCCAGTGCTTGACAACCCTTTCAGGGAAGGAATTTTTCCTAATGTCCAATGTAAACCTCCCCGGCACAACTCGAGGCTGTTTCCCCTCCCCTCCCCTCAGCCTCCTCTGCTCCGGCGAACCCCCCCAGCTCCCCCAGCTGCTCCCCAGCAGCCTGGGGCTCCAGACCCCTCCCCAGCTCCGCTGCCCTTCTCTGGACACGCTCCAGCCCCCGGGGGGCCCAACCCTGACCCCAGCATTCGAGGGGCGGCCTCACCAGTGCCCAGCACAGGGGCACGGTCACTGCCCTGCTCCTGCTGGCCACACCACTCCTGATACAAGCCAGGATGTCCTCGGCCCTCTTGGCCACCTGGGCACACTGCTGGCTCATATTCAGCCGGCTGTCAATCAGCACCCCCAGGTCCTTTTCCACCAGGCAGCTTTCCAGCCACTCTTCCCCAAGCCTGTAGCGCTGCATGGGGTTGTTGTGACCCAAGTGCAGGACCCGGCACTTGGCCTTGTTGCACCTCACCCAAATGGCCTCAGCCCATAAATCCAGCCTGGCCAGGTCTCTCTGCAGAGCCCTCCTCCCCTCCAGCAGATCTACACTCCCACCCAACTTGGTGTCATCTGCAAACTTACTGAGGGCGCCCTCGGTCCCCTCGTCCAGATCACTGATAAAGATACTAAACAGAACTGGCCCCAATACTGAGCCCTGGTGAACACCACTCATGACCGCCCACCAACTGGAGTCCTGGTATAAAGAAATTTGGACACGAGCGGAAGTCCTGATAACTCAGTTCTCAGGTGGCCCTCCTATTTCTCAGGTGGCCCTCCTATTTCTCATGGCTTTGTGACAAACCAGGTGGATTCTCTCAACATCTCTGGCCCTTCAATCTACAGCCTAAACATTTTCCAGAAGCCTGGATTTGTTCATGCACAATCTAACCTAGGCACAGGAGCAACAAAAACCATCCTGTCCACAGCTTAATGCATATCGTGGGCCTGCAGCCCCCCAAAACCTCTTGTCAAAAAGCAGAGACTCAGAAGTTGTTCAGCAAGCTCTGTGCAATACTCCTGGGGTCTCCATTATCCTGGGGACACATGGAGACCTTCTGACAAGCAAAAATGAACCCGAGGTGTTTGGAAGAGGTCCCTGATGCAAGAAGCCAAGAGGGCGAGTGGCTGAAAGAGGGCAGGGGGAGAAGAAAGGAGAGCTGAGAGCGAGATGCTTTTACCCTCCTCTGCAAATGCACGTGAGGATGACAGGACAGGACCCAGCCAGGGAACCACGAATGCGCTGGGTCGAAGCCCCCAAGTTCAGTTCCACCCCCGAGAATGAACTTCTACCAAGTTCAAGGAAGGACCACACCAGGCTGGACTAAATTTAACGTTAGAGACTTCATACAGGCAGCCTCTTGGTGGAACAGAAAGATAAAATAGCAGGTGAGTTTACATATAAATTCATAGCTTTGGGTAGTAAGTTACAAGAGTGTTAAGCAAGCCGTGGGTAATAAATCTTAGGCTAAAGTAATTCATTAGCCATTTTGGCATCACACATGAAATGCATCACTTTGATCTAATGTATTTCAGTGCACTCTGCTATCATCTGCACTGACTGTGCTTTGTTGAGATGAAGGGCTTTTTAATCCAAATCAGAAAGTGATGCTTCTGCACTGATGCTCTAATTTAGGAGTTATAATTAACAGACTTACTGCTAATCAGATCTCATCATACCTCCCCTAAGGCCCCAAATGTGGGAAACAGCAGAAGAAAGGACCAAAGGTGCCTCAAGACAGCATCTAAATTTGTGTCTACAACTTTGTGTGTGCAAATCCATGTATTCATATGTGTGAAACTGGTGGGAAACGTCATCTTGTGGTTGAAGTAAACGCAGAGAAATCAGGAGGCTCAAGGTCTGCTTCCACCCCTCCATCTCTTTGGGCAAATTATGCAGGACTTGATTTTCAAAACTGGGAATCGTCAGTAGCCTATGGAAAAAGTACACGTAACACTATCCCGTGTAGCTGGCTTACTAAATTGCACTTTGTGCCTTTTACACAGCTGGCCCCTGACCTCTGCTTAAACACCGCAGAGCCGGGGCAAGGCAAGCCCTCACCCCCCGCACCACTGCACGGCCCTGTGTGTTCATCTGCAAAGTCAAGGCACTTAGGTCAAAACCCATGGGACTACAAAACCCTGCTCCTCCACATTCACGTTGCAGACGCAATGGCAGAGCATCGTGCCCACAAACGAGTAGGACAACGAGAGATCGCCCTGGGGTACGTCAGCATGCTAAGAACAGAAAAGAAAGCTAGAAACCATTTTTTACCAGGGGGCAACACAGCCTTGAGCACATACTTCAGCTCCTCCCCAGCAGCCATGCTGCCTTTGCCAAGCTCCCGTTCCTCGGTCGGCAGCTGCTGGGGCAGCCGCACAGGAGGGACGGCACATCCAGCCCAAGGCAGCTGAGCCCACACAATTAACATTTCAACATTCGCGCAACTGCTGCATCACAAAACCTCAGCATTCATCATTTTGTCATACCAGTTAACCCAAAGTAAGTTAGCCTGAAATTTTTGGTACAGGCTCCCTTGCTGCTGGCTGTCCAAGTCCTGCATGCCCACTGAAGGATCATTCAGTTGAGCAAAGGGTTTGCTGCTTCTTATTCTCTGTACTCATTAGGTTGAGCCCATCAAAGGCCACTCTAACCCTCTGGCTTGGAAAGCGCATCCCCGCGTTAATATAGGTACAGTCACATTCAGGATGTTTTCAAAGCAGAGGAATTCACAAATCATGGGCAGCACACTCCTGCCCATGGTTACAGAAGGATTACCCAAGGTTTCTCCAGCCGTTGGCTCATCCCCGACCTCCATTTTCTTCATGCCTGTGGTCAGACCAAAGCTAGTGGTGAAGGCAGCACACAAGCTTGCCAGCAGCTGAAGGTTTGCCACCAGCTCTTTGGAAAATGCTTAACCATCAGCACAGGAATCTGGGCTGGGGCTGCTTGGCCACCTCGGATCCCACCCACCGCCTAGGGACACCACGCCACTTCCCAGTGGCACAAAGCACCCCCTTCATGACCACCTGCAGCCTTGCTGTCACCCTACCCAAACACAGCTGGAGAGCACAGGGGAAGAGGGTTCAGTCCAGAACGTGTCTTTCCCTCACCCAACCCTTGAAATAGCAGCTGGGTCCCAGCCAGCCCTGATCCTGACCTGCAGGAGCTGCATCAACACCAGCAGCAACAGAGCCTTCTGCACAGGGCTCCCCAGCCCACGCCAGCACGGAAGCCAGCAAACCTGAAACGTGACTGAATTTCCCTTAAAACCCTTCCCATGGATGTTCACATAGAAATCGTTATTTTCAAACAAGTGGATTAATTATCCCCGATGTGACTAGCAGCCATGCCTGCCTGCAGTCTCAAACCTGGATAGAGCATCATTCCCCTCAGAGGAGTTCCTGACGCATTTGCTGCATCTTTAACTTCCCAAAAGCAGAGTTAAAACTGGTCCAAGCAAGCTCAAAAGACAGCCCAGGAAAATGCAGTGCTCACACTGTAGCATCTCTGAACGAGGTATCCCCGCATAGGGATCCCGAGCGGAGTCCTTTCGAGGCTTAAGGAGTTTATTCCTCGTGCCTGTTTGTATTTTCTACGTAAATTCATGCAGCTGCCTTGAAAGAAACCACAGGCTTCTGTTGAGCCAAACTTTCTCTGCGAATTAAGAGCAAAATGCACAAACTTGCTGCTTCAGAATTAAATGTATGTATCTTTATTGCAGCATGAACAGGGGTTTTTGTAAGGTGAACAAGAGCTCACAGAGCCAGGGAAGTGTTTATAAATGTAACACTTACTCTTGTGCAATGTATGTATTTTACTTTAATAAGAACGGAACCCAACCATTCAATATCAAAAATCACAGCACAAAATTTGTATGTTTTTCCTCGAGACACAAATTCTAACTCATTTTCCATGCTGTACCCTAAAGCTCCTGTTCACTGCAAACAGGACATTGTTTTCTTGGGTTTTCTTTTCAAACAGCACGGAAACAAAAAAATAGTAGAGGGTGTCACTGCAAACACATCAACATGTACCGTAAGAATGAAAACAAACCTGACTAACTCCGTTTAACTACAGCTTCCAAGTTCCTTATCAGTACCTGGGACGAATCTGGAAGGGAGCTTTCCCACCCCAAAAGGAAGTGCCAGGGGTGTTCCCCACTCCCAAGGGTAGGCAAGGTTGGGTGGTTTGTCCTGTTGTGATTTCAATCCTTATTCAGTGCTATACAGTCTGCTCGGAGCACGCCAGTACATGTCAGCTTTCCCTTCACTCCGTACGACAACATCCTCCTCCGTGCAGAGTTCAAAAATATTTGATGGTTTAAGCCAGCTTGCTACGCTCAGGTTAGAACGCAAAGCAGACTGCAGTGCTCGATATCAGAATCGGCGTGGTTTTTTTTTCCCCTCCCCACTTGTGAATACATATATTTAGATCAAATAGGCTTTTGGCATCATTTTTACATGCCTACATCCAAGCCTCCCTGTACTAGAAATCCTCTCTTCAGTATCCTCAGCTGAGGATAAAGACATGAGACTTCCCATTCTCCAAGGACTGCCAGTCTCCTTAAACATAAATCTGCAATTGTGCAAAAGGCACAATCTCTAAGGATTTCTATCGCAAAAGAACAAGGAAAATAGCCCAATAACCGAGAAAATGGAGCAGTTTCACAGATTGGCGTGTTAAAGTAATATAAAGGAATTATGTGGTTGGGTGAAGGTAAGGAAGGGAGCAAAGACAGAAGTTACGGGGTTTTGGAACTGAAGGGAAAATCTGATTTGGGACTACAGCAGCATCCTCAGAAATTGCAAACTGAAGAGGGCTGCTTGGGATGCAACAGCCACCGATGCGATGGGCAAAACCCCACTGTGCTCCAGATCAGCCTCCAGTTAGCAAAAAGGTACAGAAACCTCCAGCAACGCTTCTCACAAGTACCAACTGCGCTAAGGGGGGAGAAAAGAAAGCACTACATTTTTTTGAGAAGTACCATAAGCTTGATTCTGACAATGGCCAAAGCTGTGACAAAACCCTGTACATTTTTCTGAACAATTAAGCAATTCATAGTATACTCAATTCACACTTTTTTTTTCACAACCGAGTGTGTAATTCTGTCTTGTTAAACAGGCACCGAGTAGCACTATCCCACAGGTATAATTTCATTATTTCTTTAAATGCCACGTGCAGGGCAGCAGCATACACAGCATGTGTGAGGCAGTGGGTGGTCTTATTTCCAACGCTGGAATATCTAAACCACAGTAAGGTGGCTGGTTAAATATAAAGTCCCAACTTGAACTCTGCTTCTGGAATCTCAGAGGTTTAAGTTTTCCAAGGTGATGTGGACCAGAGCCCCTGCTACCAGATCTGGGGCAGCCCCACTGATTTAGAGCTGCTGGGCATCTGGGGCGATGCTTTGGCGATGGACTGCACTTATTAACTGCTCGGCTATGAGCTACCGGCTCATGGCAGGCACTTTATATTTAAGCAAGTGATGAGAATCGTTAAGGCAGGAGTGAACCGGGGATGCAAAGAACGCGTTTGGTTAATCGTATTAGCAAATATCCTTGCCTTGGCCTCGCCATTTCCTAAGAGGGGTTGGGAAACCATCCAGGGGGAATGTGTCACCTAGGGCCCCAACTTCAGAGAAAGGCAAAATGGCAGGGAAATGTCCAGCTTAAAAAAAAAAAAAAAAAGGTAAAAAAAAATTTAAAAAAAACTAAAAAAGAAAAAAGTGTTGCTGCTCTGCTCCACCACTGCTGCTTCTGGAGGCTGGGGCATCCGCAGGGAATGAGCAAGGCTGGGGGGAGAGGGCTTTGTGGTAGGAGCGGGTCTGCATGCGTGTGGCAACAGGGAATTCAGATTAACGAACTTTAAGGCAACTCTGATGTATGAAATCACTCTTGCCCCTCTTCTCAGTTGTACCTAAAAGACTGTAATGAGCACGCTGGATGGTGAAGGGGAGGACACAGCAAAGAGGCACTGAAACTTCAGAAAAGTCCATGTCACAGCATTATCCCTGATAAAGTTAACAGATTTACGCAAGTATTACTCAGAACAGGATTTGCCCAAATGCACTGGATATATCAATCAACAACAAAAAAGTTTTCTTTCCCAGGATTAACTAAAGAGCGCAATTTTCTCTCCTTTTTTCAATATGACTGTGTACAAGCAAACCTTCTTGCAGAAATTACTTGCATTTTAAACGTTATTGCTAATCTGCAATTCAGCGTGTGTTTCCCTAGCAAAATCATTAAAACGTGCACGGGTCAGGATGCTGAGGCTGCATTCATGATTCTTTATAGTTACAATATTAGTAAAGTATTTACTAAATTGACTACCACCTACTTTAAGTTAAATTTGCTGACAGATAAACTGAGCATAACCTCTGGCATTTTCAGACGTTTTCTTATGAATAGATATATTTTGCATGTTTTTGCATGCTAGGCCCTTTCCAAAATGCTGATTTGATCTCTGATATCAAGGCTTACTCACCCACTTGAAGATACAAAAGAAAGGTAGCAGTAGCTTGCATGTGGGTGAATGAGACTTTAATATATAGAAAGCACAGAACTTACTCTTTTTCGCTTATTTTAGATTCAAAAGCTGTAGAAGAGCACTAAAAATTCTGTACTATTTCTGCATTGGTTGAAAAAGCTGAGGAGAGATTTAAAAAGGGGGAGATATAAAAAGAATATTATTTGCATAGTCATAAATCATTATAAAACAATTATTCTGCAGCAAAAAAGCACTCGTTTCACAAGGGCAATCCAGCTTCAAGAGAGTGCACTATCTGTTAGCATCCTATTCTCAAAACAGACATCTCTGGACAGATTTGTTACAGTTTTGTAGATGCTAATGTGTAAACAGATTGTAAAATTATTTTTGGGCCTATAATAGGATTTAATGTGTTTAAGAGGTAGTCTTATACCTCTTTAACAAAGAGGCTTACAATATGGTAAGAATGTATCACAAAAAATATAATGCTTTTAACAGATAAATCCTCTTGGCAAAGGCTGTAATCTTTCAAACTTAATTGGTGAACTCATTAACGAACAACTGCCACTACAAGAAGAAAGACTATTGTCAGCGACTTATCGGGCAATGAGATAACCAACTTAATTATATTGTTTTCAGTGGATTTACATTTGCTTCCTTTAGGATGCCAGATTTTCTAAACATTATTTCCTCAGCTGTATACAAATTTCCCCCCCCTGCCCCCCAAGAGAAAAGCAAACCAATCTACAAACCTATCTACAACAAATAAGCAGCGAGAAAGAAAACCAAAAGCATCACAGCTTTGAGCTAAGCATAACACAGTCCTAAAACTTCTGTCTTTATTATCTACTTGTAAAAAGTTATAAGCCTGTAAACTAGTTAATTTATGAGCCATGTTAATCATTTGTTCCCATTTGATCGGAGGTTTAGCAAACACGGTTTCCTGGGACGTAGGAGGATAATTTGCAGGTCCAGCCTGGGTCCGGAGGGGGCACTAACTAATTTGACACCGTAACATGACATCGATGGCAGGCACACGCTAATGACCGAACCGCGAGATGCTCCTGTCAGCCTGTCGCTGCCGTGAAAAGCAAGTTTCTTCTTATTGCCAAAAAAGAGTGCAGAGTGGTCCTACTAATTATTCAGACATGCACTATAATGAGAATCTTAGCGCTCCCTTCCAACATACGAACCGCTCACTAAAGCTCCCATTTGTCTGATATGGTGGCTGATTAGAATTTGTTTCTTGAATAGTAAAACCCCAGCTTAAAATAAAGCAGAAAGGATAAACAGCCTTTTATTCTGCATAAAACTCGGAAAGTGGCCATTTTGGTTTCAAGCTGCTTTTTTTGTCATTTATTTACACCAGAAGAATAGAAAATTGGATTAATTTTTAATAGTACTTCTTAAACAACATATACATCTTCATGGGGTTTTACTGTCTGCATCAGTCAGGACATAAATTCTGTGGACGGAGGGTGGCTCGGAAGGTATTTCCTTTTCTTTCTCTTAGGAGAAATGACATTTTCTAGAACAGAAACTTGTACCGGACAAATCACAGGTTGTAAAAAACTGTGTTGCCTGCTCTTTCTAGATTATATTGTTAGAACCGATTCCTCAAGAAGAACTTTGAAAGCTTACAAGAACTTTATGTATTGCTGAATCCATCTGGACGTAGAAATAGGAGGGGAAAAAACAAACAAACAAACAAAAAGTAAGAAAAGTTGAGCGGTGCTTTCCAGAATCTACATTTAGTCCTCACTTTAGGTCCTGATCCAGCACAGACTACAGAGTGTACTTCAGCTTTGTACCTATATTTACAGTACTGTAATTCTCAAAAGCCTCTGCAGCAATGCAGAATTGCAATCCACAGAGAGGGCCATGGACCTACCGGCGTATGTCGTATGTTAAATATACAGACTGCAGATACATTACTGCCCTGTAAAACAGCCTGAATTTCTAAGGATAACACTTAGCTCTTTCTGAAAAGCAAACCCTTCTAAGAGCGTTTCAAGTGGGCCACCCAAAGCCTAGCACATGCTACTGAGTCATTTAGAAAAACGTAATAAACTTGAAAGTGTTATACACAAAGGTGAAGGAGACACGCGCTCCACCACCACCCCAGGACAGTTTGAAAGCCATTACCAGTTAATAGCTCTCTAGTGGTCTACAGGAATTCAATCAGTGGTCTCCCCTCGCATGCTCTATCTGCTCTGGAAAAGCCACAACGACATCAGGAACATATTGGCAACCTACGGCTGGGGGATCCCGCGGCACAGGGCTGGGCAGGCTCAGGGCTGAACCCCAGCCCGGCCGCACGGGGCCGGGGCTCTGCCTCCTCCCTCCTGGCTGCTCATCAGCGTGCTTATCGCTGACTCGCACAGATAGCTATCTCTATTTAGGAGGGGCTTCATTTACATGGAGTCCGATGCCTACAGTTCTCATGGTCTTATGGTTCACCACCCCTTTTTCAAGGCAGGGGGGGAATAGCAAAGGGGCTACCGGGTAGCATCAGAGAGCAGCAGGTCATGCCCATGGCACCCAGAGCCAAGCACCCGAGCATCCCCTCTGCCCAGCACCGGGGTCTCTTCCCAAAGCCCTGCAGATCCCCCAGCAGCTCCCTTTAGAAGCCATGACGCAGCAGAGCACCGGGCACTTTGCTCGTGGCCCCCCTATATTCCAGAAATTAATCTTTGCCTAACTTTTAACCAACTGCAGCGCCACAAATCTATTACAGAGTGTGGCACAACTTCCGAGATGAAAGCGAAAGTACGCATTTGGAGAGCCAAACCAACGTAACGTAAATACTCGGTACACGCTGCTACATGTCATTTTTGCAGCGCAACATGCGAAGGGCACATGAATCATTAGCGAGAGAACAACCCTGGCACCTACCCCAGAAATACCTCAGTCAGCACCCAGCAGGAAAAGAAAAGATCAAAAAAAAAAAAAAAAAAAAATATCCCAGAATCATAAACGGAGGCTCAGCTCCCACAGAAAGATACACTTAACAGCGTTCATCTCTTTGGAAAATAGAGGTACTGTATCCAAGATACAGCACCGCTAACGTTTTCCACATGGCTGGGGATGGATTGGTGAGTGGCCTTCTCCTAAACAACAGCATCTCTGTGTGCCAGCTGTTGGAAAAATGAAGACACGATGCATTTTGCACTCTGTTCTCATAAACCCCCGGTATTAATTCAGATAGAGGAGGAGAAGAGAGTCGTCAAGTTTATTTCAAGCCAGATTATGCCACGTTCAGCCACGTTGTGTGGACACGCCGCGGTAGCCTCCTCGCCCAGCACGCCGGAGTGTGAAGAACAATCCTTTTATATCCACAGCATGACTTGGCCAACTTTAAAACGCAACAACTAAAAACTCCAACGTCCTTCTGTCAGTTTAACTGCTAATTTGCAATGGATTCGGTTACACTTCCCGTTTAAGGCAAGTTCTCCCTGAGCGCTGGCTAAGAAATCTTGGGCAAGAGGAAGCAGCAACCACCAAAGAATTAAAAAAAAAAAAAAAAAAATCTCACCCACAATTTCAGAAAAGGAGGCAGGAGCCCTCCTGCTGCCCCCCCCGCCGGGTTTGCAGCTGGAGGATGGCAGCAGCCCTGCGATCCGGATGGGTCCCGCTGCAGACGGGGATCTGCCCCGAGGCTAGAGAGAAGTGGTGGCGAGGGTGCCAGGCCAGCCTGGGTGGCCAGCAGCACCAGCGAGAAAGTCCCCTCCTTCCCCTGCCATCTCTCTCTGCTGCTGACGGTGACTCAGAGGTAGGTGAGGCACAAAGGATGCTGTTCCCTCCAAGAGCACCAACGGAGGAGAGGCTCGCCCGCTGCCAGGACGAAGAGCTGCTCTCCAGATGGATTCAGGTCACAGACCTCCCCAATCCTCATGCTCTGCCAAGGTTTCCACATGAGATGGCTGGACCACCACAACGTGGCTCCCCGTCCACGGGCAGGGGCTCTCAGTGACCAGCTCACCCCACCAAGCCACCTCAAAGACCCTCCTTAGGTCTCAAAGAAGGCAAAGTGAGGAGGATCTCAAGCATTGCTAACTGAACTCTATGAAACACATGGGAACAGACTGGGACATACAGGTTGGTAAAAGCAGTGTCAGGACCTAGTTCGTCAGGATCGAAGCAAACACGTGGTTTGAGGGAGCTCCTCTCAGGCCCCACTAGTTCAGCCCCCCAATGTCTCTCCACTCGCTCACAACCATGCCTTAAAGCAGCCTTTCCCCCACCTCCCTTTTCTGCTATGGCAAGAAGAGAAAGTCTGGTGTCACTCAGCTTCTGGTCCCTGTGGGCACCTTCCCATGGCAGATGCTCTCTGCACCTTAAAGCACTAAACTAGTGTCACAAATGTATTGTGGAGTTTTATCAGAAATGCCATTTAGCTAGCTCTTGGATAAGAAACAATAACCAAAGCTTACTTTTTTTCTTCCTTCATACTACGGTTGGTCACGTGGAAGAAGCGCTCCTTTCAGCATGGCCTAGACTGGGCAAAACCCAAAAATCTATGTATGAAATCACTCAAAAGACTATCTTCAGGCTAGGCATAAATCACTAGGTAAAATAAAATAAGCAATGGTTTCACCACACGGATCCAAACCATCAGCAATCACTCAGAACCCTCCGCTTGTCCTTCCAGGCACCGACTGCTGGACCACAGTCTGGTGAAGGAGACAAAGTACAACTGCAAGATGGCAACTAGATAAAGAGCAGGAAGGTTTGCTTTATCTGAACAAGCAAGCTGTGATGAAGGGAACTGGTGATTACTGGTCCTGTGAAATCTCACAGAGATACCCTGAAGAAAAAGGATGAAAGTGTATATATGTGTTAAGAGAAAGAGATATTGGTAGAAGAATCATCTTCTTGATACCTCTTCAAAAGGCATCACCTCCACTTGCCACCTCTTCTCATCCTTCTTCAGTCACCACCAGACAAAAGACACAAAACACATTTGAAGAGTCAAAATATCAATTCTTCAAGTGGATCAGGAGTTTTACATGAGGGTCTCCCCTCCCTGACAAAACTCCTCTGCTTTTTAGTTTGCCCCAAGACAGAGACTGGGCAGGCTACAGCCCAAGGGCGAGGGGCACGGGGTACCTGTGACCACCCCCAGGCCAAACGCCGTGCCGGGGGGATGCGGGAGCCTTTGCCATAACCCAAAGCAGATGCTGGCTGAGGCTAGCAAAGCTCCTGCCTTCACATACAGAAGTGTTTTATTTTAGAAGAGAAAGAGACAGGTTTGTGGTGATGTTGCCCTTGGGCTTCTGGGATTTTGTTTGTTTGTTTTTTTAAATAATTTAGCAAGTTATGCCTCCATGTAACATATGAAGGTGATTTGATGTGGTAATTACCTATTACATTTGACAAGGTAATTAATGTAGCAAAATACCACTGTACAATGTGTAAATTTAGTTTGCTATCATTAAAACACGTGTCTGCTTAGCAAACTGTTCTGCTCATAAAAAAAGGGATGGAAAACTCCCAGCAGTGCATATTCTGGCATCTAGGAAGCCTATGGACCGACCTTCAGCTTCAGCCACACTCCTGCCCCAATGGATGTTCTCTAGCAGGACCAGAGAACTCTAAAAACTAATAAAAGAAAATGAGCAACATCTTCCAGGAGTGGTACAGAACTTTGTAAAGATCTTTAACACCTCAGCTAAAAAAGCCTGAGACTTTGATGTCAATGTTGAAGAATAAAATATCCTTGAAAATGGTTTTATTTTTACGGAATTCCCCTCCAACATGTCAGATATCAAGCTGGAATGAAGGGCTGCATTGCTCTCGAAAAGTGAAACCAGTAACATCTAACATGAGATGATGTTAGAAAATTTTCAATCCCTTTAAATGCTCTGATGACTTTGTCTCTAGATTAAACCACCTGAGCATGCAGTGACGTAAAGAAGTCAAGGACCCATGTGCAAAGCTAAATACAAACTAACAGGGACAAAGTAAATATTGTAAGAATATTCTTACTTGTTTAGCACAGTATTATTGAAGTACAGAATACGTTCAGACCATGTTACTGGGGCCTATGGAAAATAAAAACACATTCTCGACTGAAGTGCCCAAACCCAAACCAGAAACCCTCAGTGGTTATACAAAGACCTTACCCGAGTTATCACATAGCAGGATTAATACCTGCTTCCAGCCAGGATTTCTACTACTGTTGTTTTCACATTAGAATGTCCTAAAGAGTTTATGGTTTGAAATAATCCCGAATACAACGTAAATCTGTTTGTGCAGAGAGAATAGCAAAGAGTAAGAAAACAACACAAGCATCCACATACTAAACCCAAGTGATTTAGAAGCAAAGGTTTCCAATCTATAACACATACTTAAGAGTTTCCTATCTTTATTCTTATGGACCGGATCCTCAGGAACCTTTTAACAAGAAAACCCAGACACTATTCTGAAATCATCATCATTGCCAAAGGAACCCATGGAAAATGAACCCTTGGACATGCAGCAAAGACCTGCTGGCTGACGGTATTTTTAAATAGCTCTGCCTCTGCACTAGAGGTAATTCCATTGCAGTGACCACTACATATACCAGAAAAAAACCTCTTAAATCCTCCCAAACAAAAATGAAGGCTTGTGGGATGAGTACCAAGGAGTATCAAAGCTAACCAAATCTCCCACCCTGAAGTCAAAAGAAATTTAGAAAAGTACTTCCAGAGGAAGACAACCCCCAAAGAAACCCTTAGAAGAACATTAACCTCTTTCTTCTTAACCAGATGCAACCCACTTCATAGCACTCATTGCTCTGCTGCAGAGGACAACACTCACATCGGCGCACACACACTCGTGAGAGGATGGGCTGCAAAAATCCAGAAGGACATTTTTCCAGCGGTTTCCTTACCCATTTCACAAGAGCGTGCTTGTTTAGAGCATCCTTGGACATAGCAGTGGGGCACATTACCTAGGTCCCGGGTGCTGTGAGTGACACCAACGCACCCCCCTGCCCAATGAACCGGCGGGCAACACCACGGTTTCACCGGCATGACTGAGCTGCACGCAGGGCGCCCCCCTCGCCCGCCCGCACCCCCCCCTTCCACGCTCCCTGCACCCAGGACACTGGCAAGGCGCCTGCCAGGAGAAACATGGTCCCAGCTCCTTTCACACCCAGGCACGAAGTGGCAGACGGGAGAAAAAGCTCTCCTTTCTACAGGTTCTTCTACTACTAATAGTTTTGATTTTATTATGTGGAGGTGAGAAACAAAACCCAACGTTTGACTGAACTGGGGAGGGGGGGGAGGAAAAAGGAAAGCGAGTGCTTTCTGTGAGTGACACACATTTGAATGACTCAAGAGGCTAAAAAGTCTTGGCTCTTGGTTGAGTAGAGCAGCTGCCAACCTCTCACTTGGACAGGGAAAGCCATCCAGGTGCAGCAGCGCTGGGAACAGGAACATGAGGGGCTGGGATCGGATGAGTCCAAAGACCCTTCCCAGCCCATGCTCCTGCTGCAAGAGAAAGAAACACCCGATAACTGCAGGACACCTGCAAAACCACCACGCTGGTGAATCAGAGCTCCCCACAGCTCCCCAACACAAACACACCAGTCACTTACAGCAACCACAAGTCCTAGGCGCTGGAGATAACTCAGTACCTCCCTCTGGTCCAGACACACTTGCACTGCCGGTGCAAGAGCCTCAAGAACATCGTGAGCTTGTTGGATGGTGGGTCCAACGTGGCTTGAAGAGGGAAGTTGGAAAAGCTTCTATCTTAGTAAGATTTCAAAAGACTTAATTAAAACACATGCACATAAGAGAGTAAGGAAGAAACTAGTATTTTAGAGCAGCTGCAACTTCATCTAAAAGTTCCTATACACTCACATAAATCTAAAAGTTAACACTATTCTCTCATTATGTGAAATACTGAAATCTCCTAATCCTCTCTCACAACCCCCGTCTTGTATACGCAAGGAAGCAGTACGACCATTTGTGCTCTCTCCTCCTCTTAAATATTTTTACCCATTGCTTTAGTCCAAAAAAACAACAAACCAAAAAACTCCTCACCATCACACCTGAATCTATCACCAGTACTTTAAGGGTCATGTAGGACAATCCCAGAAAGCCACCAAGAAGTTCACGGAGCTCCACACCACTTTGTATTTTACAGAAACAACCTCTCTTATAATGAATGGAGACGAAAACAAAAGTCATTCCTTTACATCTTTTCATAAGGGTAAAAATGCTTCACACATATAATTAAGTTGTACGTCTTTTTTTTCCCCTTATTTTAATTATTCATCAGGTGTAGCATTGTTTTACTGTACAAAGTGTTTGATACACAGAAAAGCTTATTCTTTCAGAAGTGTAATTTCAGCCTCCGTTCAATTACATTCTTCCTAGCAGTAGCTAAAGAGAGAGTTTTGCTAAATCATTGCAAATGGTGTTTTCAGGCAGTGAGAAAATTCAGTCTTGCACCTCTCCCCTTTGCTCCCCTCCTGAGCCTTAACTATGTTGTTTTCTTACAATTAATTATTTAGGTCGTTCCAGTAACAATATATTATTACTGCTGTACAGTCACACAGACATGAGCTGAGCGGTGATACAATTCATTGCTGTTTCGTTCTGCCTAGGACTTGTACCGCCTGAGAAAAGAAATTTTCCTTCAACTCAAAACTTGCTTAAACTTAGCGATTCAGCACTTTGGTGTTATTTTTTCTAGGACGTAACTAGCAATAAAAGATTGCTATAAATACGTTCTCCCTATATTCCTGCGCTGCGTAAATACACTTTAATGGTGGTAATTGAAATTTGAATAGGATGCCAACACCTCAGGCAGACTGACGCGACATTTAATTTATACAATTAAACAGGAGGGTGGGGAAGCACTAAACAAACAATGTTTGTTGGTTGTATGCTTTACGTGAGACCTATTTTCTCAGTTTATCTGTCCTGGGTTTGATTCAGTGGGGTAACGTCTCACGAAGCAGAGAATTAGCTCCGGGTAGGGTCTGGCACCCAGGAAATAGAGGGAAGCACCCGCGCCAGGGCAGCACAGGGACCCTGCTGCAGACACCCAGACGGACCTCAGGAGGAGGAATCATCCCTTCATGGATTCACAGGATGAACCCAAGAGCAAGAAACCATCTTAAACCGCACGGGCTTGATCACCAGCCTGCCGAGTGCAAGGTGGTGCTTTACCTCCCTCCATCCGATGGGCTCCAGATCAGACCCTATGCAACTTGACATTTCTAAAGACTCAAAAGGTACGTTCCTGCCAATACAAATCATGGAATTAAATGGAGAAGCAGCCAGGTATGTAACAAGTCACAAGTATTGTTTTCTACTGCAATACAAACCAGAGAAGTACAAAGTCAGGCCCTACCTCTCCTCTGTACATACCAGGGCAGAGAGGGAGACGTTACAGCCCGATGTTTTAAAGCTGAGCACAGATTCAGGTCCTCTCATCCCACCAGGAACACCCCCTCTTCAGCTACAACTCTCGTAATCTATTTAGTGAACAAATTGTGTTTCTGCCTGCACGCCGAAGTCTCTCTGCCCATACTATAAATGCAGAACACATCTTTTATTAAACAGTGCCCAAGAAGAGCGCCTGTAATTATCACAACTACGACTATTGCTAAAGGAAGTAGACAAAAAAGCAAGAAAGAAAAGAAGTCAGTTTTCTACATCATCACAGGTAAAATTCCACCCTTCGTATGTGAGTGCAGAAAACTTAGACAAAGTACGGCAGAGGGCATGCGTGCATGCACATGCTAGTGCAAATGCACATAGTAGCAATATGGGCTATTTTTAATGCATATCAAAATCACTCCATCAGGGGGTTTTCTCTTTCTGCACCCGCACTATATGGCCCATCAGCATTCCATCAGCTTTTAATATAACCAGGATTACAAATCAGGTATCTCCCTCGGTAGTGCTGTGACTCTGGAACAAGCAGGTGCTATTTCCAAGTACGCATATGGGCAACCATTACAATATGAAATATGCACACGGTGATGGGCAAGGTGGAACGGGAGGTGAATACCATAACTCTGAGACAAAACACGGGCAGGGTTAACAAAACCCAATTTGTGCCACAAATGAAATGAGTTTAACACAATCTCAGTTTGCCTTGTATGGCACTGTTGAGCAAACCAGACTTTAGACGTGAAGATTGAAAACAGGCAGGTTTCATCAAGGCCAAAAGCAAAACTTGCATGACCTTTCTAGGAGAGAAGATTTCAACGCAGGGCTCTTGCGGGACAAGATACGATCTGCAGATTTGAAGTGTGCATGGCTGCAATGCCTCTAAGACTGCGCTGCCTTCCAGTGTGACTTATTCTGGTTTACGACAATTTCTACAGATGTTAAAATTCAGCCGTCTTACAAACCTGGTCCCACCGGATCACAACGCTCAACACCAAGCAACGCTCATGGAGAGAAGCGCCTCCTGCCTCACCGAGATCACGCCTTCCGGAGGGACACACACCACCCTCCGCTCTGTACCACTGGCTTGGTGGTACACCACCACACGCTCCCATGGTCACAAAAAAAAAAAAAAAAAAAAAAAGCGTAGCGCCATTTCCATCCATTTGAAGAACCCTTGCTCATTCTCCAGAGCACGCTTCCTCCTCGTTACTGAGAAAGTTAATAACGCAGCTGACCTCATGGAATAGGCATCATCAGTAAGATTCGTCAGCAGGCAGTAATAACGTCAAATAAATTTAACAGAATGAAAATTACATGTATCAACTTTACCCATTATTTTACCACAAAGCACCTTTAATCCACTGTTTTAATTCTACCTCCAGTTGTGCCCTAAATATATATCCACAGCACATTATTTTTTTTCCTCAGGATTGTTTTTGCCTTTGCATCTTTCCCAGAAAATTAAGTCTCAACTTGCTTAACGCTCATCATATAAATACGTTTGGGTTCATTACCAATAACTACACTCTGATCCTGTTTGGATAATCCATCAGTGTTTCTGGGTTTCAAAACCATAAAAAGGTATCACCTATTTTTTCATTATCACTATCATAGTTAAAAGTAATTTTATATTTGATTTTAAAAGCCGATCGATCTGCTTGCTTAAGCTTGAGTTTTTTGGGGGTTTTTTTTTCCCCCTTTTTCTTTCTTTGCCATAAGCTGCAGTAATCGTACCAGTAGGCTACTGGTGCTTTATTAGTTTAAAACCAAGGTAATGAAAGACAGTGTTTTAACTTCAGACCCACACACGGCAGGGCTGGGCCTGAGTCTCTGCAACTTTCTTCAGCTACAACAGAGTTAAAAAGCTCACTGTGAACACGGGGCACCCAGGGCCTCTACCGAACTTAAGAGAAGTAGCATTAAGTTTATTAAGCTGGAAGGTAACTGTTGACACATACTTGCTTTCAAGGGGTCCTTGGCAAGAAAGTGGCAGCAGTTACAACAAATTAACAGCATACAATAAAAACGCCATAAACATGCAGCATACATAATAAATCCAATCAAGTCTACAAGTCGCACAGATAAAAATGACAAACGGCTACTGTCTCTGAAAATAAAAAAAATATACATTTCTCAAACGCTGCTCTTCATCCTTACAATGTATTTTTGCCCCTAAATCTAAAATACAAATTAAGTGATTTTAATACGAGCAGCATTGTACATAATATATTTACTTTCTCATTTCCCCTCTCCTTCCCCCCTCCCCTCTTTTCTAGCTTGCGAAACCAGGGGAACTCCTTCAGCGAAGCCTCCTTTGGGCTGCTCTGCTCTTTAAAGATCCACGCTGCATTCTCGGTGTTTATACAGATGTTAGCTGAGCGATGTTCAGCAAAACACGAGTATCCCCGAACTGACAGAACACAAATACCACAGCACTTATGGCGACTGTTGCTCCGTAATTTATTGGCTGACTGCATCAATTTCCTGCATCTGATCTGTTTCTAATTCTAGCTGCTGAGGTTGGGGTCTGAAATTTGTAGCCAATACGGGGCGTTTTAAAAGTTTCAGCAACGCAGGCTGAATTTCAGCTCAGAAGAAAAGAGGCCATCCCAAAAGGGAGCAAAGGGAGGTGAATCCGGGTCCGTTAAGCATCTGGATATCTTTACTGCCAGATTTAAGAGCCCTTCTTGCTAGCGAGTAGCAACTTGGCAACGCACAGCTTTGAAGCCTCTGCTGTACCTGCATCAATATTCCAAAAGGAGCTGCCACAGTGGGAAGACTCCCACAGGAGAGGGAAGGTTAACAAGCTCGCGTGCAAGAATAATTAAAAAACCCCTATATATATATATATATATATATATAAAATGAGTGCTTCAACTGCACAAACTCCTCCTTGCTAATCAAAGAGGGAAACAAAGGACTTCTTAAATATCACCTATATGGTAAGTGTAATAACGTAAGTCAATTATAACAATTAAAAGTTGTTAAAGAAAGTAATTAAGAATAACTGTTTAGATAACGACTTTCCCGAAATCCTCATAACAGAGGTTCGACTTTTTAATCCCTCTTTTGCAATAACTCGCATAGCTCCAGAACAATTGCAGATTTTTAATTTTTATATATCCGAACGAGCATAAAAGTGAAAACCATAAATTATATGCTAACTCCAGCTGTTAAATGTTGGCATTTTGACTTAAAAAAAAAAAAAAAAGTTCAAAATCTGTTTCCTTAAACCAAGGAAATGTGGAAAAAGGCCATCCTGCCAGTGGAAACATTCAACAGCAGAAAGCTCACACTGCGGTTTCTTGCCGAGGCAGCAAACTTCTCTAAAAGGGAAGTTACTGCCAACTCAAATACTGTTTGCTTTCACACCCAAGAACAAACTGTGTGCATGGTGAAGGCTTCCTGAGGGCTCAATGCAGCTGGAGCACGCTGAATAAAGGTAACTAATGTCAAAGCTACTGTAAACTTGTTCTCATTTTTCTATCAGCAAGTTATCATCAATGGAAACAAGACTATTATTCTGCCATCCTTCCTTTAAAAAAAAAAAAAAATAAGAGAGAGAGAGAGAGGGAGAGAAATGAACTTTCATCTACCCTCATTTTAATCCCCTAGCTTATGGTTTAGGCTATTTTCTTGTTGCTGTTTCTAAGTGGACAAGCCTGGGGCTTGTTTGCAAAACTTTCCCCTGCCCTTTAAGAGGACAGGTCAAGCTCAACTTCATGAGCACAATAAAGATGAATTTCCAGGGCTGAACACAATATGCAATGAGGTTCCTCTCCCCAAGCAGGAAATGCAAAGGGAGGGTTTCACTGCAACTTGACAAATTAGAGCCAGAAAGCCGTGCCAAAGCAAACATAATTACTGGGAGGGCTCAGCTCGAAGGCAGATGACAGCGAGAATGACACCTACCGCGGCCGGTGACGGTCACACTCCTGTTAGGCAGGACGGGCGTGCATTTACTCACACGAGTACTCGTGCAGAGCTGGGACACAACTGTTTCTTGGGAGTAAGAGCAGGTAGCGGCATCCCCATCTGGTCCGTCTGCCACACGCGGTATTAGAAGCGCTATCATTTTCAAAAATATGTATATGAGAGATTTTTCCTCCTCGAGAGTATGCCTGAAAGTTAAAAGCCTGAACTATTGCATTTAGAGAAAAGGGATTTTTCCCCTTGCTCATAAAAGAAACCTGAGAAAGTGCGGCTATTGTGACAGCGTAAGATAATAGCGGTTTCATCGCCGATTCCACTTTGAAATCAATAGCTGTATTATTTTGAAATACAATGAAGGAAGGAATTAAGATTCTTGTAACATCTAAGAAAAAAAACTAAACATTATCAAATCCTGCCTTCCCTCTTCTAGCCAGCTGGCATACCCAGAATCAAACACAGTTAATCATTTAAAGGAAGAATCCTTTTCAAAGTAGAAAATCACACTGTTTATTCCAGAACTCCTACTCAATACTATTTTTTTCTGTGTACTAGTGCCTAACACAACACACTGAAATGGCATAAGGCATAAATGCATCTTTATGAAAGAAACCATGAGCTTGAGCAAACGGACAAGTCTACTCAGGAGTCAACTCTCACGCTTCAGCCGAGCCTAGGACGGGGCCGACGCGGAGTTACCACCACGGTGACCTCGCCCACCTCAGCGCAGGCACACAGCCACGCAAAGGTAGCCGCCGCCTGCCTTCCTATCATTTTGTGACCAAAATAAGGGTTAAAAAAAAAAAAAAAAAAGTTACGCCACACAACATTAAACGCATTAGCCCCCCACCCACGGAAAGAACAAGCTAGTTTTCCTTTTGGAGAAGGAAAGAGAAAAATTTGTCAGCTCTCCTCTGATAACAGAGCTGCGAAATAAAGATGCTTCTTCGCAGCACCCATCGTCGCGGGGCCTGGCATCGCCTCCCTCCTCCATCGCTCCCTACCTTGTCTGGTCGCTTGGTGGAAAAGCAGGCGGCCACGGGCGCGCAGGCGGATCTCGCACCTTCTCAGGCCGCAATCCTCCAGCGCCGGGCTGCTGCCAATGTCCTTGCAACCGGCGGTAAACAGGCCACAAGGTTCAAGTTAACTGCAGAGCGTTACTACACTGAACATCTGGTCATGAATGAACGGATTGCCCACTAACTCTCAGCGTTGGGCAGCTGATGAAAAATTCAACATTTTCCTTGTTGGCACAGTTGTTTTGGAGAATTCTCTAGAGCTTCCTGAATTATATTAAGAAAATTTCACTGCAGCAATCTATATCTGTGAGAACAGCTGGTGTTGAAAGGGATCTGCTGCACTCGGTGTGCTGGGGGACCTCCTGTTGGATCATGCTACTCTTACTACATTTGTCCTTGAAAACTTAGCTCTGCCGCGAGGTCCTACAGACAGGGCTGTTCAACTTAAAAACCCAGGGCAAAATAAATAAATAAATAAATGAAATGAAAAATCTTAAAATAGGAAAGGCAGCTGGGCGAGAAGCAAAAGCTCTGCGGGTCAGCCAAAGACACTCAGCATCTCCGCTCGCTCACGAGGCTCAGCTAAGCCAGGCCAGGCTTTATTCTTTAAGACATGATGTTATGATTTCTCACCATTTTCTTCCCTCTCCCAGTATTGTTTCGGTTCAGTAACAGAAATCTCCATTCTGATAAACTCTGGGTCAAACAGCTGACACGTCTCAATAAACCGTACAACAAAAGATTTCCCTCCTGCAAAGTCCCTCGCTGAACTGCAGCGCGCCAGTGGCACAATTAAAACCAGCTCTACGCCATGCATGGGGTTCATCTAAAACTCAAAATTGAGAGATCGACCAAAAAATGGGAGGAAAAAAAATAAAATAAATAAATTCAAGCTAGAGCTCAAAAACCGAGAAAACAGCAACAGTGTTCATTTCAGCACCAAAAAAAAATTGACTTTTAAATCTTAAAATACTTTAAAGAAATTAACTTCTTGATAGTGTGATAGTATAATAATAA
The DNA here is from genome assembly GCA_034008185.1 of Gorsachius magnificus. NCBI lineage: Eukaryota > Metazoa > Chordata > Aves > Pelecaniformes > Ardeidae > Gorsachius > Gorsachius magnificus. The sequence continues at coordinate 5,249,486 of CM067090.1, read as the reverse complement.
AACATGTATATCTTTTTTCTTAAGGAAGTGGTAAACTTAAGTCATGCTAAATTTAGGCTATTATCTATGCAGCATAAATTTCACTTCTGTGTATAAATGCTAACTTGCATATTTCTCCATGGTAACTAAACTATGATTAAAACAACAGTGAAACCAGCCTTTAAAGCCACCTGTTTAACTAGGAACAACCTAATTTACAAAAATACTTAAACTTAGAAATTTCATGGGAATCTAGATCATGTTTTTCCCAGTAGAAAGCTCACTTTTCCATGATCACATAATTGTAATATACTTGGCTTTGGTTGTTAATCATTCTTTCCCCCTCCCCCTTCTTTTTTTTTTTTAAACTAGCGTAATTTTTTCATGCATTGTTCAGCCTAACACAAGTGGTATTTAAGATTATAAAGAATAAGTCTCTAATAACCCTTTCCGAAAAGGAAGTTATTTTGCTCCTTTGAAGGGATTAATTTACCTAGAAAGTATCTTCATGTTTTACAAAAGGAACAAATGAAAGAAATGAGAAAATCCCAAACTGAAATTCCCATTAGATATGGTAAGACACCTTCAAAACTCATTTTTCTGTTGCGATATCCTTGTAATTTACTAATGAAGAAATGGACTGTTTTTATGGGTCAAATTAAAAAAATAATTATAATACGACCCAGAATAGTAAAAGTGTAGGTACAAGCAATATTTTCTTATTTAATTATAAAGCATAAAAATAGATTCGAATATGAATCATTTTTAACCATAGAATTAAATTTAGTATTTAAATACCGAAAACCCCTTGAAGTAAAAATATAATCATAATAGGTTTGGTTTGGTGTGAAATACATGACTCATATTCATGACATATCTAAAAATGCCTCGTATTAAAACTTTATTATAATAAAAAATTGATCACCATTTTTGTCTACTGGTTTTTCACATGATGTATTACCTAAGGCCAAATCTCCAGCTTTTAAGTAATGATGAGTGAAGTAGTTTCACAGTAACACCTCATAAAACGTTCAGAGTCCATTTCATTTACACTTGCCCATCCAATGTCATATACAAATGTATGACGGATGCTAATTAGATAACAATGGTATTAACATAATGCCTACAAAAAAAAAAAAATAAAAAATCGACATTAAAACCTATCCCTGCTATTAACAGCCCTGTGAAAGGATGACAGAGTGAGTGGAGCTCCCATAACCAACACGGTGAGAGCGTTCCCGAGGAGGAGACCCACGGTGCCTGAGCAGATACGGAATTAAGCCCCGGGTCCGCAGAGATTTATGAGCAGGCTGGGCTTTACACCTGGAGATCATCTCATGGAGCTCAACTGGACAACTATTGCGCAAAGTTAAAGCAAGCACAGAGACGAGACTTCCCAGTTACAACAGACCAACTGTAGAAATGAGAGTCTAAGAGCCAGGTATCAAGGGGCAGTGATTCTCATCCCAGCTCAAGCATTTGCTTGGATTTATTACTATTATTCAGCTAAGGACTTCTTTTTTTAAGAAAAAACTATTTGCTCTAGAGGGTTAATACACTTTTAAAAAAAAAAATATTTCGGACCACAACGTAAAGCTCAGCAGATTCTCATTTGTTGCGATGCCATCCAAGATCGCAAGAACTGAAGCACATTCAACCAAGAAAGGCAAAATTATTTTGTCCTTGCCCCACGTATTTTGTTTTCTAGATATGTCAAAATTTTGCCAAATTAACAGTTTCATTGCCTTTACGTAACCAGCCCGTCTCCATTTCACTGCAGAGGTCTTTCCATAAGACAACCAGAGAAAGAGACAGACTTTTAAAACTAAGAAAGTAAAATCACAACTGCCAAGGGAGGCTAAAAGGCAGAAACCACAACTAACTCAGTGTTTTAACAATTACTAAATTTCAAACTCTTGTCTCCAAAACTCTACTCTGTTCACAGCCAGGTCTTGAACATCAATGGCCACCAGTCCTTCAGGAGGGGAACTTGGTTCCACAGGGCAAGAGAAACATCTGTAAGGTGGGATACACTGGTGGAGGCTGGGCAGGAGGACCGGAGCAGAGCACGAACACCGCGCTCAAGGAGAAGCATCCTCCAACCCCTCCTCCTATCAATGGAAGGCTACATAAGCAACCAGAGAAACCAAGACATCCGTAAGCTTCTCAGTGCTTCCTTGTGCACAAGTCAAATATTTGAAGAAGGTGGGTCAACTGGTGGATTAATGGTGCTGGTTATGAATAATTGTCCTGGTTATACTCACGCAAACCCATCGGGAGCCTATGCTGACACTGGACGTTTTACTGCTCTGATCTATTGCTACAGATCTCTTCCATGCTCAGAAATCAATCACTTGGAAAGCTGATGTACCCCTGTTACACTAATTAAACTTTGTTTTGCATCAGAGTCCTGCTTTTGCAGTGTGTGTACAGTATGTAAATTATACAAATTACAAGAAAAGTTGATTAGCGTAATTCAAATCTCAGTGCAGTTACTAAAATTAACAATGAATACAAATGATACGGAATCATTTCAGTGCAGCTGAGCAGCTCTACACACAAAGCACGTTACCAAATTCACAGAAGTGGACACCAAAAAAAGCAAAAACCAAGCAGTGAGAATACTACAGACAACCACTCTCAGGGAAATTTCGCCCAAAAAAGCAACTCTCACCTGACTTCATGAATTCTATGCAGCTGTTATTCAGGGTTAAACATTTCAGTGGTGTCTGCAATGCTCTGTTTCCAGCTGTGACAGCCCCACTCCTCCCACTTGCAGCATTTTCTTCCCATCTCTTCTCATGTCAGGTGAGATAAGAAAGGTGAAAGTTCTGCAACGTTGGAAGGAGCACCAACAGTCACAAAACTCACCTTTTTTACAAGGCTACTGAAGTTTTTGAGATTTGGGGGTTGTCCAGGAGGTCTGGGATATCCCACCCAAATCCATCCACCCACCCCAGAAATAACACATGGCACTGCAAGAGTGAGCATTCCTGTTCCACTAGGAAGCTCCTGCTGGAGCTACCAAAATGACCAGTTCCCTTTGTGCTGTCCAAAGAGAGGGCCACACCTCCCGCTATGTTACTCATCTGTGGTCCCTCTGCTTAGAGCAGCAACACTGCCTCTTGGGCTTTTCCAGCCACACAAGGTCCAACAGCCTCCTCCTCTACACCAGCGAGGTGGGAGCTTCCAGTTGCGTCTCCTCAGGTGGATTCTCTCCACCTCCAGCGAGGGGCAATGCCTCACTGACACAGGACAGCCATATCCAAAAAAGACAATCCACTTTTTTGCGGGCACCTCGTTCCTTTTGCTCATTGAGAGCTTCCCAAATACCACTGACTCCTTTCTGCTATCTTTCATGTCAAAAAGAACTTCTCTCATTCTACCAAGATCTCCATCCCTTCCAAAAGACATTTTCTGGTGAACCTAAGAGGAGAGGAAGGTTTGCCTGACCCCCACCCTTTTGAATCCAAGGACTGAGATGCCTCCAGCCAATTGTGCTAGAAGATACTGCAGCACCCAAGACACCTAATACAAGAAGCCACCAGAGACCTTACACCACACTGCCTTGACCTCCACATCTTTACATCAGTTGTTCTGACTGCCCATTCACCTGAGGAGAAACAAAGTCAAGGAGGCAGAAGTCTCACAGGTAGCAAAGAAGTATTAGTTGTACTCTCTTAGCGTAGACTTCTCCACACCAATTAGTTCGCCTGCCATCGCTCAACAGTGCAAGGCGATCCAGAACTGGCATTGCCGCTTAATTTCTATCACTAAAAAGCCAAGCATGGAGTTTTAACAATGAATCTGTGACGTTTGTAGCAATGCAATGTATTTCTGGGAGAGAGGAAAATGAGGGCTTTAAAAGAGGATGCATGAGAAAGGGAAAAAGGCATTTTGTTTGGAAAATGACAACATTCTGATTGTGTTGGGAGCAGGGAAAAATATCAAACACAAAAGGACAGAAGAAAACAAAAATTCATTTGAAAAATGCTGCTCTGAAGTCATTAAATTGAGTGTGTCCAAACCGGACTTTTGGTTATCCCAGACTGAGACAATAGTATTTTTCCTCGCCTGCTAGCAATGATAAAGGTCTGGATTAAACAGGAAGACAGGAAATTCAAAGTTAGCTTAAATTCTATTCATAAAAGGGGATGGGCTTACCAGTTCAGATAAAATAATGATTAAAAAAAAATATTCAAAAAAATCGTAGGCCAAAAATCTGATGAGAGATTCACAAAAAGGCTGCATTGTGTTTTATTCTATTTTAATATTCTTTCCAAACTTCCTGTGCTGTACCGGCTTCAGTGGAAACCAGCATCGCAGTAAGCTGCAAAACCAGGAAAGTGCCTAACCAAGAGCAGCACGGGATTCTTCAAATAAAACCAATTTCGTGAAATTTCAGCAGAATTCCCAGACCGCAAGGCAAATATATAAGCATTTCAGATGGTTATCAGAAGCTGTTCTCTGAACACTTCTCTTGTTCCCTCCCCATCACCTATCAACCACCTCCCGTGTCTAGTAAGCAAGACACATGTCTAAGAGAGACAAAAAGACAAAGTAAGTGTGAAGACCCCTAAAATAAATAAGGGCAGAAGAGATATTGAAGCTATCATTCCATCTCCCAGCCTGGGTATCTTGACTTCCGTGCGTTTAGATCAGAGTAGTGGTTGAGAGCAACAAAAGACAAGGAAAGGCGTTGTTCTGCCTTCAGGAGTCCCCCATTACTATTGATTCTCTTCACAATTATTAACGTTAATCACTATCAGTAATTAACAGTATTATACCAAACACACCAACAGATGTACATCACAAGTTCAGGTGCAAGTAGACCAAGCCCAGTCATGCCTCAAAACATGTAATAAGCTCGTACAGACAATTAAAGCAGAGGCAGAAGGCTGAAACAACGGTGCAAGAAGTCTGAAACAGCTCCTGCAAGCACGAGGTCCCGAGGAGGACCGGTGTCAGTGGGAGGTCTGCGCGCCGCCGAGGCGGCGGTGGAAAGCAGCCATAGCCACAGCCGACTGCACAACAAGACATGAAAATGAAAAAAGCAAAGAGACGGTGCTGCGTAAGGACCGGGAAAAGCATTGTAACAACGTTCCCGTGGGACAGGGGCTGGCCACAGCTCCTCGGCAAACACACCCCAGCCGCTCAGTGCAAAAGTTCAGAGCTAAAAGAACAAATTATTTCCTCCTTAATTGCCCTTTCTTAGGCTTTGCCCCTTACTTCCCCGCAGCCAGCACACAGCATTAAGGCCGCGCTGGGCAGCCGCTTTGTGCGCGCTCCTCCCTCCTCAGGAGCATCCACCCGTTCTGGAAGGCTGCGTGAAGACCAGCCTCTGCGGGGGGATGCAGGCAACCCAGACCTCCCCTTGACTTTGATGGAGCTATGCTCATTTACACTAATATTTTGCCTGCATCAAAACAAGGCTGATTAATATTCCACCACACTTGCTTTTGTTGTTGTCAATCGCCTCAGTAACCCTTCTTCTTTCAGAAACCCGAGATTCTTTGACTTAATACAATCTTGAGCTGTTTTCATGGCATTCAAGGTTTTCAAGTCATCCACTCGGCTTCAGCATAATTATTTCCTTTAAACATCCACTTTAATGGCATAAGCAATTTTGAACTTTTTATGCTGTTTAAATTCCAACATAAATTTGTACACAACAATAAAACATGCCGCTAATTTGTCATGCTCCTATGAGCAACTGTGTCACTCACACCAAGAACCACTGACTGTGGTGTTCGGAGCTTTCGTTCCTATTTCACATCACTCAATTGAGCCTTCTGCAGAAAAGCTTTTAACAACCACATCTGGTCTTTAATAAATCACTGCACTTTGTCTTCCTGCCAAAACTCCTCCTTTATCTAACTTACATCTTCATGATGAGATAGGAAATCACACATTATGGTGGTGACAAACAATTGTAATTATGTCATTAGTAGCCATTTAGTCTACAAAGGTTCTCAAAAAGGAAATATAATGCACAATAAGAAATATAGGATAATACATTGATCACAGTTCTAATCCGCTTTTTACTTCACAAGTGTAAAAAGCTGGCATAATTCATGGGCACAGCAGGCAGTAATAGTATACCACTTTATGAACTATGCAGCTATTTTATTCCCCTATCTACTTAAAAATAAAAAAGCTTTTAATAGCTTGATTTAGACATAAAAGTTATTTATGACGCTTCGCTGATTATAATATTTATTTTTTTTAACTTTCATGAAAGTGATTCTTTCTGAAACGTAAGTACATATTATGTCATCAAAGAGCTCAGAGAAGAACATTTACACTAGCAAAGAAAAAGCGAGGAAGAAACTTTGGTATTGGAAAGAATTTAGGAAACTCATCTCCGTACCCTGTATGGCTTGGAAACCAGCGTGCCACAAATAGAAGCAGCTCTTCTACCATTTAGGAATCTTCTAAAAGCAATTAAAGTATAAACATGGGAAGTTTAAGAGTTCACTCAGAACAAAGGTGTCATTGAAACCAGCTCAGATGCTGGAATATTCACACGTGAAGAGCGACTGGAGCCCGACTGCCCTGACGGGCTCCAAAGGTACCTTTACCATTTCAGTTCAAACGCCGAGAGTGCTTTTGAGACAAAGTGCATTAGGCTTCACTTAACGTGCTTTAATTCACGCCATAGAGCAGCCACAGTAAGCATCAACTGGACTCCTCTCCAATGGAACTAGACCGGCTCCAGGAGCATTCCTCTGAGCCCTGCAGCCACCGGGCTCTCAATCCACAGGACCAGATCAAATCTGGACCAGCGTAAAACCCCTGCAAAGCTCCCGGGGTGGATGCCAGGTCTACGGCACCAGCAGACCCACTGCTTTTGCCATACATCGCTGAGCAATGTAGATATAGCTCAAGAAAGCTGCAAAATACCCAAAAGGATGCTCGTTTCTATTGCCAATCGCTTTACATTTGTGGAACCAATCCAATAACGAGATTTATTTGGGTTTCCAGACCAATCGCTCCTCAGTTTGCAACACATACTTTAGGGTTATTATCCCCTCCAACACTAAGTGATGTTGTCCCCCATGGAAGCTAACACAGGTTTGGGCATTTTTCAGACAGAGCTGGATTCCAGCAGGTTGCCGTATTTTGGCAATCAGCTCTCTGAATCCCTGCAGTGCAAAATAAATGTGAGGCTCCTTAAGCACCCGTAACACACAAAAACACCGTTTCAGAAAGCGTTATTGTGTTACCGAAAAGAGAGGCCCAATTTCCCTTCCGCGTTTGTGAAAACCAGTTGCACACAGGACCCCAAAGAACTGCACTGAATGAACAGACAGCACCATCACATCAGCTCTTCTACACCAGCTAGAGCTACGGTGCCCCATATTCGTGCAGGTGCCGTTCTGGAAAGTTTATCTTTCAATCTTTGAACCTTCTTCTGCCCGGTGTATTCCCCACCCCCTCATCCCACCAGAGGAAAACCATCTCTCAAGATATCCAAACACCCACTCCTGCTTTCATTCTTGGTTTGTTACAGTCTCCACTGTTTCCTGTTAACCATGACTACAAAACTTCACCTACTTTTAGCCATCATCCTGGTGAGCATCGCTCCGCTCCTCACCTGGCCAAGGTACCTCCAGCAGGGCAAAATTTATGCTGGAGACACAGAGTAGCTTGCTGATAGCATAACCTGGAGGACGCAAAGTTTCCACCAAACCATCCCGCAAACAGTGGAGCGTTATGCAGGAGAGATGCTGTGAATGATTGCAGATGCATCCCAGATTAAATGCCCGCTCTGGTACAGGCTGGATGGCAGAGCTAGTCAGGCCTGACAGCATGCAGTCAAATATAAAGACCCAGTTCAATTCCTATACTGCCAAAAACCCCCAAGTTAGTGCTTTAGGTGGTATCTCACCCATTTTGTGTTCCCACTGAGCGTTGTGCAGTGAAAATACATTCAGTACTGGAATTCTGCAGTGTCCCAAGAAGAAAAATGATGCCTTTGCCCAAAGGAAGAGGCATATGCGACACTGCATGGTGCTTACCCAGACAAAAATAATTACTCTTAGTTGGAGAGAAACTTCAAATCATTCAAGTTCTACGTTGCCAGACACGGGCCCACAGAAACAAGCAGCCCTGGCCGGGCACCATAGGGAAACTTCAGAGGAGGACTGTTGACGAGGGCCCAGAACAAAAGGATTTTCTTTGCGTGAACAACGAAGACGAGCCTTTGAGCAAAAATTATACACTAGCTCCTGGGAAACTCTTCCACACCGAAAACCGCAGAATAAGCCCTTGCCCTTGGGCTTGCTACCTCGCAGCAGCGTGGAGCTTGGAGCCAGTCAACTGGGTCACAAGGCTAAAAGCATTTCTACCTTCCCCAGCCAAGAAAACCACTTCCCGGTGGTACCTTTTATCTCAGCCGAGCTGCAGCACTCCCCACCCTTTTTCTACAAACAAACAACATTAACCCTTACCTCCTAGGGATCTCACCATCCCAAGGCTTGGCAAGAAGCAATCACAAGGCTGAGATAAAAGGATTGAGGCAAGGGTGGGAGAGGAGAGAAGGGGGGGAAAAGAAAAATAAAATAGAGAAATTCAATAGTCTGACATCAGCAGAGCGTGCTGCTGTCTACCTGGGAGCAGCACTTGGCTGCAGGGGAGGAGGATCTCATGCACTTGTACCACGCGCTACTGATGGATAGAGCACGTAGGTAGGACCCATCTCCCACAGGTCTATGAGAAGGGTGGAGGAACGGCACAGAGGAATTACGCCTTCAAAGCCTTTCACCTAAACGAGGGGCAAAAAAAGGGGGGGAAATGCTTCAACCCTGTTTTATTCTCCTCCCCCCCCCCCCTTAAATTCTTCCTTTTTTTCAAACTTAAATAGAAGTAATGGCATATGAAAGCAGAATCGCTCAAGCTACCTGTTCTGAACCACCTACAAACGTCTTGTCTGGAAAAATATGAAGTGAGCAGTCACTATTGGACAAAACAGGAAGATTTCAAGACAAACGGCTTTAAGTTACTAATAAAGCGGTTAGAAACATGCCTCCACAGGAAAACGCGGGCTGGATTTTTATCCTTAACAAGGGTTATGGGGACCTTTTGCTTACATTTAGGCACTTTCAAAAAGTGAGAAGACAGACTTTCATTTGACCTGGCGTGACAGCCTAACTGACCTGGAGTGCAAAGCTGTAGATGATTTCCAAAAATGTCACAGCCGTCAATTAAAAGCATGCACGTGTGGCTAAGGAAAGCCTGCTTAGAACTACCCCCAATCCCCCCCACCCCCTCAAAAAAATCAGTTGTTTCTAAATTTCCCAGCACTAACAGTTTAACATCACCCCTTTGAAGAGCCACTTTTGTTCTTCTTTTTACCTTAGGAATCCAAATATAGACCAGACCTAGAGGGGCTGTAATGGGAGAGGGTGCCAAGTGAGGAGCACAGCCAGCTCCATGGTGTTCCCTGGACTGACACACCCCCACCCCCAACAAGCTTCAAATACTTTATTCTATCTTGCACTCTCTTGCAGGGAGAGAAGGAGAACCAGATGGACCCAGGCTGCTCCTCCAGGGCACCAGAGCTTCTCAAACACAACTAAAGAAGTAGGAAGCAAGGTGTTCATGGCCCTACAGGAGCACTGGGTATCTTGCACAAAAAACCTCTACAGAAGTAAACCCCAGAAGGCCCTGTCCAAGCTTCTTCTCAACCCAGACTCCAACCCCAGGAACCGTCTCTTGTTTTCTGCAGAAGCAGCCAGGAGAAGCACCGACGCTCGTAACGCTTGCCAGGCTTCGCTGAAGAATTCAAATGAAGGTCTCGTTCTCACAGAAAATCTGTTCTCTGTTTAGCTAGTCCCACCTCGCAACTGAAACTGCCCGGTGAACCTGACTGACAGGTCGGATAAATTACATTATGCCCAGGACAGCACCTTCCATGCTTCTTTGAATATCTTATCACCAACAGTTTCCAATTTACTTGCTGATATAGGTGACTGCTCTGACATTTTTCAACCTTGCATGTACTGTTTTACCCTTCAAAAGGGAACCGAAACCTAAGGTCTTTCAAGACAGCACTTATTTCTTACTTGTTGATTTGCAACACACCTTGAGCTTTTTCAATACTCCTGGACCATCCGACGTTCCACTCCTTGCCCTGAAAACCAGTTTCTGACATACGGATCAAGTCTCCCGGCAGAAAAGATTTCACTTACCGAATCTTGTTTTGCAGCTCACCATAAATACAGTTTTCTGCACATCAGAAGAGAGCTTGTGTTGAAAGGAACTCTTTGCAGGAAGGAAACTGCAATTTTAATTATATAACTGTAATCAAGAAATAAAGACCAAGACTACCTCAAGGTTTGCCTGTCTAATCCAATGCAATGAATCAAGGACATTCCCTCCTCCAATTAATGCATTTAACAAAAGCCTAAATGAACCAGCAGTTAAGTGACCATGGGGATGGTCTATACTAAGCAGATAAATCATCCATTATAATGCACACACCTACTTAATAACCCTCCAGCTCGCATCTTTTGTCTTGAAAACCGGTGAGAGATTCTTACCCTGATAGCAACACCAAAATACAGCCGCTCCGGTGTATTAATTTGGTGGGGCAGTACCTGGCAGAGGCCAACACTGACCGTAAGGGCGTCGTGGTGATATTTATCCAGAGACAGTCACTACCCCAGCTCACTCGGTATTTGGGGCAGGCACGTGCCAGTCGGGTCCAAAGGTGACTGGGACTGGAAAAATCACGTGATAGCGGCAAGGCAGATGAAAACACAAGGACCCCATCTGTGCCAGCCTCTCCATTTTCTTAGCACAATATGCAACATTCAAGGACCATCCAACTAGTGGCACTTACTCAATTAAAGTGCAAAGGAAAAGGGGGCCTAAGAAAGCAGCATGCCTGCAAAGAGCTCAGGATCTTCTTTGTGCGTTTGTGGGGAGGAAAGGGGGGGGTCACACATCGCTACCTTTACTGGGATTGATAACAGATTGCTGGCAAGGCTGGAAACCTCGCTCTCCTCGGAGAGCGGTACCTACCCCCCGGGCTGCAGCCGTGAAGGAGGGAGCCAACACCACCCCCATGGCTCACGTAAGCCACCAAAGCCGCCATCGACCCATCCAGCTTCAGCAACTACCCTGCAACGGACTCTCACCCGTGGTGTGGACTCTGCAACGTCCCCACCAAATTTGTCAACACTTCAAACTTAATGTATATAGTCCTTGATGCAGTAAAATAACAGCGCTGTGAAGTTACACTCTGTGCACTACTTAATGCTTTCTGAAGATCAGTATTAAGGCCACCAACTCAGAGAAAGAATTGGCCAGGTTTCTAAAAATAAAAAGCCAAAAGGAAGCATAATTGTTGACTTTAAATATCTAGGCAAAATCCACAGTAAATAACAATAATTTGCTTGAAATATTGTTCCATACAGTGTGTTCACAGAAATCCAGCATACAATTTTCAAGAAAGTGCAGGCAAATTAATTGTATACTTTCACCTTTTATGCTCCACTCACACAGGAGAAGAATAACATTTTGCCACACATTGAGTAACGCATACACACTTGAAAGGAATTTAATCAATAGTATCCATTTAATTTGAGATTAGATTAAATATGGACAAAGGGATCAGAGAAGGTTGTAAGACCTGGGAGCATTTGTTCCAATTTTGAATCCACTTTTGCCAGCTGGTTGTCAACGAGGCAGAGAAGTGGAAAAAAAAAAACACACCCAAAGAAACAGTGACCACATTCACAGCCATGCCAACAAAAAGTAAAGACATCTCTACTTGTAAATCATAGGTCTAAAGGCAATACTTAAGAACTTCAGAAACTGAAAAACATTCATCTTTCCCCAACCCATCATTTTGGAGGTTACTACAAATTTCAACACATGTGGATAAGACCAAGAGAATCTTATTTTTTTTCCCCCCCATTTTACTCCTACAAATGAAATAATAATAGATCATCTTACTCGTTAAGATTTTTAAAAGCAATATATATAATGTTCTGCAAATACAGGTACAGAGCCAAATTTCACACTGTTAACCATACAGCACTTTTATTTGTGTTGCCATATGCAGCATCGGTCCACGACATTCAGCATTCGGTATACACAATTTATTTTTTTTCCCCCCCCCTTTCCTGGCCGCAACTTTGATACAGTGACTCATTACTGCTGTCAGATCATAAACACCAGGGAAATAGTTCCAGGAAAAAAAAAAAAAAACAAACAACAAAAACAAAAACCAGAACCAACACTAACAGAAAAATCTCCATGCGAGCACTTCCCATTGGCTTTAGCACACCAAGCCCTGGTTAAACCATAAAGAAAAGGATCACAGCCACCGGGATGCTCCTGCAAAGGTTCTCTCTCTCACTGCACCTGCTTGGTTATATTCTTTCCCCGCTGCCTGCATACATCCCGTTGCATTATCCCGTGATTTAAAGGTCTCCTTGGAGAACCTCAGCTCCATCACTGGCCTTGTGTCCCTGCCAGGAAAGGGAGCAACTGAGCAGCAACCCGACATCCTGCAAATGCCTCTTCCCCATACATTACACAAAACTCCATCAGCTCCCACAGCCGGGGGCTGACAGTCACCCCTCCATAACGCTGTTCTGTGCAACCCCCTGTCAATCCATCAGACTCGCACACAGGAGAACAAGCTGGGGTTCCAACTGCTCCAAGGTCACAAGTACAGATTCTCTAGTGCAGAAGTAAATTTGAAATGGGTTCAATTGTTTTATTTAGCATAATTATTATTATTATTATTTTTAAAAGCAACACCTTTGTTGATATTAAAGTATTTTATACGCCACCTCTCTGAAAGTATCCAAAAAAGTAAGTCCAGTAATGAATAGCCCAGCTATTTCAGATTAATATTTAGAACACATAATAAGGGGAATAAGTCACCTCTCGTTACATCAGGCAAAGTGAATTTGAATGCCAGGCTCGGGCCTGGCCTTGGGTCCCTGGACCAAGGAAAGGCCCTTTGCTCCACACCACGGGACCGTGGAGCTTCTCAAGGCACCTTCTGGGAAGGGGAAACCCCGTTCTGCCTCAGGAAGGAGAGTACAGCTTTATGCCTAAATTCAGTCCTCAGTTTAGTTCATGCTCGAGCACTTGAAACCATTTGTTTTCTGTATTTCTGTTAGGAAGAACAATTTCCATGCTCTTCTCTTCCACTTCAGTCTTATTGACATCCTCAGTATCTGTACCTTCACAGGAGGAGTAAAGTGAGTTCATGTAACAAAAGATGCTTCCTGACTATGTAAGGGGTAGCAAACACAAAAACCACAGGGGTCTTTTTCCACTTAAATTCACTGGATCCATGTAGCTCCCCAGAAGAGGAGAAGATGGTCTCTTCTCTGGTGGAACGGCAGTGACTGAGAATAATGTATTGGTCTCCTATTGCCAGGCTCTGCAATGGGGCTTGTGCAGAACCCACTTCATCCATAAAAACCACTTCACTGGTACAGGGGCTTTAGTCTGCCTTAGGAACCATGCAAGGGGTAGGATTCAACTTTTCTTTACCTTTTGGTAAATTTTCTTTATGCGTGTTTGATTTCACACGGCTGGTGAGTCGCCAGGGTGGAGAAGCACCAGCAGGAATGCTCTCAGGGCCAGTGAGCTTTCCCACCCATGGCTGCCAGACACTCGGCCAGGAACACAACCCGCCCAACCCCTGGGACAGCAACTGTCAAAAAGGAACAGCAGCACAGGCATCAGCACAGAGCAGCAGTCCAACTCTGGGAATGTTGGAAATGTGGGTTTGATGGCTAAGCTGAACCAAAGCCCTCACTTTTGCTAGGCCAGGTTTAAAAGATAGACGGTGCCTACCTACCTGGGTTACAATCCCACCTTCATTTCTCTACAGAGACAGACTAGCAAATCTATCCGTTCTGCAGCTATTCTGAAGAATATCTTCTAGATGACTGTCTCTTCATCAGCTTCTCATGTTGAGCAACCAAAGGAGATACTGTGATTCTTATCGCTTTTCACATATGACTTCACATAGTCTTAAGAGAAGATAAACAGACAAGCTGCATGTTCTGTAACATTTGCTTTAGAGGTTTCAGTGGTAAAATGTTTGAAGCTGTTTCAAAACTAGACTGATGTATTGTCTGAACATTTTCCCAAAATAACCAAGATGCTCAAAGATCGTTGCATTTACTGTACATATGTGGCTACACACCTCTGCCAAGGGGTACTGCCCTGGCCACAGAACTTGTAATTTTGTCACCATAACCTTTGTCTTCGAGCCATCGAAAGGCTCTTTAAATGTTAGAGCATGTTTATTCCTTCGTAGGGGGAGCGTTATTCAGAACGCAGTCTCTCAGCTTTCTAACATACAAAATCCACAGTCAACTGCAAAGCTCCAGAAGGCATTTCCAGTCCAGCTGCATAGCTGGCTTATGCGTAATACCTCGGAAACTGCTAGAGAAAATAAGCATATTTGAAAAATACAGTGAGCTCATGTTACCAGCCTCATTTACGTTACTAAACCACCCAAAGTCATGTTATACCAATATCCCTGATGGCGATTACACAGATCAGAAGGTCAAATGATTTCCCAACTTCACTGCTATCCATCCCGTGCATACAGACAGCCTCAGCTGATAATGGTACTCCAGTAAACAACATGGAACAACACATTTACAGGGGAAAAAGAACGAGTAAAGTTGTTCACTTCACCGCTGATCTGTGCTTAGTGTAGGCATTCCGCTGCAGGGTTATTTTCAGACATGTGACACATTTTTCCTTGTATAGCTTCCTCCAACAAAATCCATTGACAGTTCTTCATCCAAAAATGCTTTATGCTCTTACACCAACCCTAGCAAAAGGTTCTTAAAAACCTTCAGTAAACTTTTAAACTCAGTTTTGCAGGGCGCCTGGAGCACTGGGTTCGCAGTCCACCACATTTTTAAGACCAACCTTCCCCCCAGTGCAGCACCCCCTCCGAGAGCCCATCACGACAGGCTCAGTGGTTCCTACCATTACAGTGGTTCTTACCATTACCAGTGCCTGGGAGCAGTTCACTGTAAAGTGTTTGTGAGTGATTTTTCCGTTTGCAAACATTATTAGCAATGCAGAGAGACAGAGACTGACAGTCCCGGACTGGATCTCCAGGTGCCCTGATGCTCATGTCACCTTCTGGGTACCCATCCCTCAATCAGCTGCTGCCTTTTCCCCCACGATTCAGGGTTTCCCATAACTACCGAGTCCTTTATGAAGATCACTGATGACAGCATCATCCGATGCTCCCGGAGCTGTGCCAGTCTATGGGAACAGGACTCGGACGGAGCTGTGAAGGTACCAACCCAGTTAGTGATGGCAATGGTTTATCTTCGCTGCTAAAGGGGGGCAGAGAGCTGCTGCCCTGGAAGGGGACGACTCTGTCCCGCACCGTTCCCCGGCGCCAGCTACTTCCCCATATCACTGTCTGTTTTCATATTTGAAGCATCAGTAAATACTAAGTTTCATTTTTTCACATTTGAAACTTCTTTCTATTCTTGTTTAGGCTTTTGGAGAGGTTGGGGGAAAACTAGGGACTGTCCACAAGTGAAAGTAATACTTTATAGTTTCATTATTTACACATTTGACGACCGCATGGAGTCAGCTAGGCTTTTGCTGAAAACACACACATTACAAGCAATTTTTTATTTTGGTGTTTTTTTTGGTTTTTTGTTGGTTTTGGTTTGGTTTTTTTGGTTTTTTTTGGTTTTTTTTTTTTTTAAATGGAGTTCACATTTAGTTAAACCTCTTTAAATCAAATTGGTTCTGAACTACTTACATTTAATTTTCACTTTTCTTCTCAGCTCTACAAATAAGAGTACTCATCTCAGCACCATTCCCCAAGGGTTATACGAGTATACTCCAGGCTTTCTTGGCTTTCTCAGTCATAGAATCACCTCGGTTGGAAAAGACCCTTAAGATCATCAAGTCCAACCTTTAACCTAACCCTGCCATCCCACCACTAAACCCTGTCCCTCAGCACCTCATCTATCCTTCTTTTAAATACCTCCAGGGATGAGGACTTGACCACCTCCCTGGGCAGCCCATTCCAGACCCTGACAACCCTTTCTGTGAAGAAGTTTTTCCTAATGTCTAGCCTAAACCTGCCCTGGCGCAGCTTCAAGCCATTCCCCCTCATCCTATCATCTGTTACCAGGGAGCAGAGGCCGACCCCCACCTCACTACAGCCTCCTCTCAGGCAGCTGTAGAGGGCGATCAGGGCTCCCCTCAGCCTCCTCTTCTCCAGACTAAACACCCCCAGTTCCCTCAGCCTCAGTCCCTTCCTTCTGCCTCTACTTTCTTTCCCTCCCTTTTTTTTTTGTGGCCCCAACAAAAAGTTTCTGGCCTAAAGGAGTGTGCGGTTTGATCTACCCTCTCGCTCCATATTAGGGATAAAATACACCAGCCAGCCTGTTTGCAAAAACTCTCCAAAGCATACAAAGGCTGCAGAGCAGAAATGCAATCCAGCACACTGCTCTCACTCCCCACTTCTAGGCAGTTTCAAGTATTTTTTATTTATTCAAAGCACACTTACACAAAAAGAAAAAAAAAACAACCCAACTCTCATGGTCTTTCCTCCATTTTTAATCATCATCTACTCAGGTGAACACCTGCAGATTCCCAGTCATGGACATCAGCAGGAATTCTGTCTTATGAATGAGCAAAAGGGGAATTAAAATAAACACGGGGGATTTGATTCTGTATACATGAATCATTATGATTAAAACTAAGCTTGTTTAAAGCAAAAACTTCCTCCATGAGCTCTTATTCTACCACACTGAACATATGTAATAAATTTCTTAGATTTGTTTGTCCCTGTTAAGTGTGAAATTTAATAATATTTCTATATGGTATCAAATGTATATAATTAAATATATAAGATATCCGGTGCAGCCGACTGAAGCATTACAAACCATGCCAACTTGTGCATTTCCAACCATGTAATGTTAGAGAGAATTTAATTTCCTTTTTCCCCCTTTTTTAAAAAAAAAAACCACCAACCAAAACATAAATGCATGTGTTAAAAATATTACTTTTAAATACTCAATTAGTTTGAGGGTAGGCGAGCAGAATGAGGGGTGTCGGGGGCGAGAGTTGAACACCCATCTCTCGCTGCAGCTACTGTTTGGCGAGAGGCAGGCGGCCGCGAGTCGGGCTCCCAGCGCAGCAGCACATCTGTTTCCACTGTAATCACTACAGCTCACCAATGAAGAGATAATTTTTTTAATTTTTTTTTTTTTTTTTTTTTTTTTTACATTATTTTGCAGGAACCCTTGAATTAACAGAATGCAAATATTGTACAGACTCTGAAGTCTGCTGTTTTGAGAGAACTATTTCTCATTTCCCCAATTTTCTTCTTTCACTGGTGGGTTGTGTGCTTTTTTTTTTCTTTTTCAAATGAAAATGCTCACTGGGAAAACATCTTGAATTTCTTTTCTGCTTTTTATTATGAAAAACTTTCTCTTCCGAAAGTAGAGGAGTTAAGCGTCTCTAAATAGTGCCAAGGTACATTTTTCAGACTCTCAATAATATCATTTAGCAAATTATGTAAGAGTAGTCTTAGGCACAAGCTTCACTGAGAACCATAAACCCGATCCAAACACGTAAGTCAAAAGAAAACTTTTTCTAGGAAATTCAGTGGGTTCTGGGTCAGGTATTTTGCATGTCAAGCATCAAAGTTGACAAATCTCCGATACTTTTACTAGGAAATTATCATGGAGAGAAGTTGCTTTCTGTATTAAACAACTCAAATAGCTGAATCTTTTTCTCTGAAACAGCTAAGGAAAAAAAAAGAAAAAAGAAAACCCACAGATTTTGCAGGAGACCAACTTTGGAAAACACCAATCTGAGACATGAACGCTCAGCACAAGCATAACCACGCAAATAAACCAGTTATAATAGAAACCATGGCATTAACTTGTCCGCCAGGTACGCCATCAACGGTAGCAATCACCGTGGCTGTGCTGAACGACAAATAACCTCTTCCAGCTCCTCACCTTTGAAGGGTAAACAGAATTTCTGAAACCACTTCAGCCGTAAGATCTCTAAGACGACAGCAGTTTTGCTCACCTTAAATCCGAATTTAAAGACATTTTGTGTCGTTACAGAAACCTTAAGGATGATTCCGCATGGTAGCAAGATGAAAGCGTAAGCACATATTCTCTTACGCACACACGGAACACGAAACATGGCAGAGTAAAGGTTAAGTAGCATTTGACTGATTTTTTTACCTCATGGGAACTATAATTTACACGCCGCATTCATCCAAGGTAAGAGGGTTCAAATGGCGCAAATTAAAAGCCTGCAGTTTCCTACTTCTGTTTTTAACATATCGTATTGATACACAGCCAGTTTTTAAAGTGATAAAAGGTTTCTATCAAAATATCAAACAGCAAGAAGATGCACTATTTCTACACTGTCAGCATCGCTGTATTTTACTGCGTCCTTCCTTGCTCCTTACAACCGCTGTCCGTGAGTATGAAATAGTAACAGTCCATCTGCAGTCCAAAAGGACAAATTAATCTTCCAGACATCCAGCTCTTACAATCAAACCCTGGACAGACATTTCCAGGAACAGAAATAATTAAATTAATGTGGGGGTTTAAAAAAAAAAAAAAAAAAAAAAAAAAAGAAAGGAGCAAAACAAAAAAAGCAGCAAGCTCGAACAGCTACCTGAGGTCTGTGCACCGAGAGATGCTGACACCTCGGCTATGCCATGGGCAGGGTCCAGCACCGCCCGTGGTACCCGGCCCAGAACCGATTCCTTTTGGCTGCTCTTGGCGATGCTGCCCACAAAGGTGGCTGGCACCTTCCCAGCTGCCCAGCAATCTACCTGGTCATCAGCGCTCCCAGGGCGATAAGGGAGATGCTCACGCCTTGCGATGAGGATGCTAAGGTGACCACATGGAGATGTGCTCTAAGGTCACCTCTGGTTTTAGGGGAAGGATGGCTCAGAGCACCCAAACCCCCCGCCTTGCACTGAGGCACAAAAAAAGGGAAAACAGGAGATCTGAAAACTGGGGAATTGCACAGGGTCTCATTTTTGCTGGATTCTCACACACTTTAGCTCGCGATGCCCTCTCACCGCACGCCACGCAGCCCTTGCTGGCTGGCTCCTGCCCTGGGCAGCAAAGCAGCAGCTCTCCCCACACCACGGGCCGCTCTCGCCACTGCCCTCCTGGGCATCCAAGCACAGTTTTCAAAAGTGTCGTAGGCTGTCGGGAGCCCACAGTTAATTAAAACAACTCCAGAGTCCTACGTCTCCATCAAAGATCTTTCTGAAGGCAGGACTAGGATGCTCTTGAAAACATTAGTGAGCAGCTGCTAAGTACCCAGCAAGCAATTACTTGGTAAACTCCCCAGGCCTTTTATACTTTTTATTTTTTGCAAGCAGTCATCAATGGACTCAGGGCATCACAAAACCAGCGACAGATACTATTGCAACAGTCATTGCCAAAAAGCACGAATGATTTCTATCAGCAAGGCAGAGAGATATTCAGCTGAGCTTTGGCAAAACGCCTGCTTCCCACAGCTACTACCCTTAGGACTCCGCACCAGTTCTCCCAGCACGCTCATCAACGCGCCTGCAGCGCCTTTGGGATTTCCAAGCACTGTGCTACCGCAGATCCCGACTCTGGCCACCTTTCCTTGCCAACCAGAGCGGAGACGCTGCAGAAATTGGGAAATACAGCTTTTTCTGGGTCAGTAAGTCAGTGTTTTTCCCACGTGTGATTGGCTGGGGCAATTCCACTTCAGCGTTAGTGTTGACAGAAAATATGTGCTGAGAATTTTAGCGTTCAGGATGTTCTTTAGTCATTTTGGTGATCTGATGTGGCACGGAAATATTAGTGCATATTCTGTATTTTCAGTCACACTCACCTCACCAGTCTTATAAAAAAAGACAGAGAGATCACTGAGACTGAAATTATGAGCAATCTGACAAAAGTCAGAGTTGGGGGAGGAAGGTGATAAAGACTCAGCCACATGTTAAACTATTAGTTCAGAGTCTGATATTTTAATTTCCATTTGGCTCTCATTAAACCTGCCTCCAAATTAGGAGGTTGATGTAGAACAAGCCTTGAAGCGATGCTACCTGCGCTCGCCAGCCCCTCGCCTTGCACCACGGTGGATCCAGACCAACCTCGGTGCAACCGATCTTAGAGGCTTTCAACACCTTGGCTGTGAATTTAATATACAATTAGATAAAGATAAGGTATCTTTTACCTACCTATTAAAATGCGTACCACCAAATATGACAAATCAAGATCTCACCACTCCTTTCACGGGACTGTGAGTTTTAGACTTGATCAAAGTGTACTTGTGATTAATTACGCATTGAGGCCACTGTATCAGCTGCACTGGGCAGCGCTCCCCTCCCCTGCTAACCAACAAATCTCGAGCATTCTCTTCTCAGTGCAGAATAAAGTCGCTCTTCCTCTGGCAAAAGCCCCGAAGTACAGCCGCAGCTAGCGTACGATTTACGCTCCTCTGAACCACCAGGAGGGAACTGAGCAGATCCCAGATGCAGGATCTCCCCCAGTTGATTGCTGCAACGCATGGTACTGACGAGGGGCTACTGAACTTTTCATTCTCTGCAGCTGGCAGCGCACTCCACATCCTTAATATTTATTAAGTGCCTATTTTTGTCTGTGAGCATTATTACAACATGCAAGGCTCCAGATAAAGAAGTTCAGCAGCGTCAACAAAAAAAAAATATCATAAAGTTAAGTGCACATCTTCTTTCATTTAATAAAGTACTTTCTTGTAAAACCTACTAAGATCCAGTACAGGGTAGAACCGCACTGCAGTTTTTTTCCCAGCAAGTTGCTTTGAAAGAGCATTATGTTTAAAAACAAGATTTCAAACCAACGCATTAAAGGTTTGCACAACTTCCAAAAATAAACAGTACCTCACCCTCTAAACGCAGACCCATCTGCCTATTCAACTTTGGGAAGACAATGACCTAATCACGGCCATAATTAAGAGCAGTGGAAGCTCCCATGACCAGGGTTTGGTTCACAAGCTGCTGGCATCCCCTGGAAGCCTGCGGAGCATCAGCTCCAGCTGGGTGCTCCTGGGTGTGCTGCCACCCTCCCATCCCAGCACAGCCCCATCCCCGGCTCTTTCTTCCTTTAATCTTGAAACTGTGAAACCCAGAAGCCAAACTTACAGTCCTTCCGAGGGAGGGAGGCTGGAGAGTGTTTCCTCCCGCGCTGCCTTTCCTACCCCTTATTTTTGTGAGCTGTGCCCTGGGGACGAAGCACTGCTCTTTGTACGCTACCCAGCCCTAGCTGGCTAAAAGAAGAGAGAATAAATGGGACTGAAACCCTGGGCACCCACGTATCAAGTCAAGACAGTGCATTTTACTCCCCACCCCCCCACCCCCCCCCAGTTTTTGAATTGCCGTAGGTTAGCCTAATTGATTTGTGTTCTCACCATATTAAAGACACAGCACACAGACAGCGTGCCAGTGAAAAAATATGGCAACAGCAAAAGTTTACAAATTTAATTTGCAATTGTTTTAGCAAAACAGCTCAGTCCACTCCTTCAGTTTTGGAAAGTAATCAGCTCGTGCTAGAGGAAGTTACCAGCTCCCAGGCACGAGCATTATAACGCAGGCTTATTTCATAAGAGATTAAGACCAGTTTTTCGGTTAAGACGTGGATATTGCAAGTGAGGCAACGCCGCAAGTTATATGTTAAGGGCTCAGAATCTCAGAGGAGGGGAATACTTGGAGGGATAACGCCAGGGAAAAGAACACGGGCCAAATTTCCCTTTAAAAGTGACGCTGGCAAAATCCCAGCGAAGCCCCAAAGAGTCGCTTCCGTGCTGAAAGGGACCCCCAAAGCAGACCTTTCTCCCCGGCTGCGATCAGAAGGCAAAACCGGAGTTTCCATCGCCTACAACGAAAGGGTTAAGCCAAGATTTCAGTCCCCTGGTTCAAACCGCCCAGCGAGCACTCCCTGCCCAAATTACAGCAGCGCATACATCCAACAGATGCCGTTCAGACAGGGGCTTTCCTTGCCCTGAGGTACAGTTCAGTTTGTCCATTCTACTGTGCAATTACAGAATCAATAAAACATCCCTTTGAAACTCCCTGGACTAGTGCCGACACGCAGACAGTAGTCAAGCTGACATTTTTTGCTGTTTCCGTTATTACTACCGTCAAGCCTTCTGAGAAGCAAGACATCAAAACCCGGGCGCCGCAAAGCAAAGGAGGAAAAGCAAATGTAGAGCTGAGGTTTTGTTCGTCGTATCCCATCGCTCCCCGGGCGATCGCACGGTACCGGGCATACCTGTAAACAAAACCTGCTCAAAGTCATCAAAATAGGCATTGGGAAACGGCGTGTTTCTGAAAAGTATGTGTGCCCCCCCTCCCCTGCTTCCAACATATTCATATCCCTTTTTTGCCTTTTTTTGGGGGGGGAGGGGGGGGATTGCTCGTGGTAGAACACCTGACCTAAAGGGGGAAGCTCCGATTTGGGGATGAAGTTATTAAAAAGCAAACACCAAGCGCCCTGTTGCTTGTCTATGCTCATGAATGCAGCGCGAGATGTGGACTGTATGTGGAAGTTGGGAGGTGGGGTTGAAATCTAGCCATCCATCTGCTTCTGAGCAGTGCCTGAAACACTGAAATAGAAATGGGAAGCCGCAGAGTGCCAGGAGTGGAACCTGGGAAGAAAAAAAAAAAAAAAAATAAAAAAAATGCAGGAGCAGGGCGACAAAGAGGTGGATATTGAATTAACACGTTCAGAATGATTCAAAGGAGGCTTGGATAACCAAGGACATGCCCAGCAGAGAGGCATTTGCTGCCTATGAAAATGCAACTTTTTTTTCCTCCTATAACAATTAGCAAAATCTGCCCAAATAAATGGAAAATGAAAACTGAAGGTCTTAAAAGCACTGCCTGAAAACTGCCATCTTCAGATGTTTATTTTAGCGCTCACTACATTAATTACAAATTATTTAATCATTCATTTTGAGCTTTAAAGCCTGGCATGTACAGTCAGTACCCCACATACCTACATTTCCAGGAAAAAAAAAAAAAATTAAAAAAAAAAAAAACCTAAAATTCACCCAAAGTACTACTTGTGCACTTGAGAAGCTGTAAAACTTGTGACCGAGGCCAGCCTGTTCCCTCGGTTATCCTCCTCGCCAGGCATGGGAAGCGGAATGACAGGCTCCCTCGCACGGAGCTGTCACGACGGCCACAGGCGAGGGAAGCCCACCCTGGGGATACGGAGCCCTTCCGACTTCCCACCAGCTAATTCCTGAATCTCCCTTAAACAGGCATTACAAACCGGACAAACTTCACATGGGAACTACCACATTTGTCCAATAAAAACCTATTCAGGAGGCTTTGCTAGTTGGAAAAAGGTGGCGCAGGCAAGTTCTAAGGCTGTAAGTTATAACCATGCCTCGGCAACGTGTGGTTGTTTAAAAAGCCTCAGCATTTTGTGAGCTTTCTTCAAACTGCTTTAATGCTTGCTTGAGTCTCTCCTCTCTCCCTCAACCACGTGCAGATTCAAATGTTTACAAATAGCAATAAAATCACCAGTAACAAATAGTTTTATTCCGATGGCTCTGCACGACAGAAGGCAATATGCTTACAAGGCAGCGGCGGGGACAAGGAGCACTGTACCCATTTCCCAGCACTGGAAAAGGCAGGCTAAATAACCTGCCCAGTGCCCTACAAAGCAGAAGCATAAAAAACACAAACCAAATCCCCCGAGCTCGAAGGTTAATTTATAAAATTATATTTCCTCCCAGAGGATGCTCACGTGTCTTCTATACCGACCATAGGCCAAATAATAACTCATTTGGGGAGCAACTTATTTTGAAGAGGTTTCACATTTAGTGATGAGCACAAGGAGGAGAGAAGGAGGATGTCTCACATTCAGACTCCGTCTCAGGATATATCATATCTTTTCTCCAAACCAGTTCTCTTTGTGGTGTAAGATCACAGGTGTGTTAACTGTAAAAACTCATTTTAAAGCGACCGAAGCTGAAGATAATAAAGTTGTGTCATCTATACAAATATTCTGTACTGGAATGAGAATGCTGGTGTACCAGAGCAAGATCTGGCTGAACACAAAACAGTCAGAGCAACAGAAACTGAGAAGATCCTCAAGCCTGGCTTGTTAGGAGTGACCTAAAATGGCCCTGTTTTGACTCACTCTTCTCTACCTCCTCCATCAGAGGATTCAAAGGGAAACTGCAATTCAACCTTCATCGCTGTAGCACAACTGCAACATAACTATTCTCTGTCATGAAAGAAAAAACAAGTTGTGGGTGCCGGAATGCTGATAGATCACTTTTGCTTTAAGAGTACATCATGTCAATCAAAACTAAATTCCTTATGCTCATCACAAGAGCTTGCAACCAAGCAATACAAAAATCTCATTCGAGTTCAACCAGTAATGTGTTCAAAGGGTTCCCAATCTGCTCTGTCTCTGGCACCAGCAGCAGACAGAGAAGAGGCAGAAGAGATTGCAAAAAACCCATAATACTAATAATAAATAAATAAATAAATAAATCACGAGCTGGGCAAAGTAGAAAGGCCTCTAAACCAAAATAAAAATAAGCATTAAAATGCGTGTGTTGGACTAAAAGGATATACAGCAGGTTGAAATGTGCTATATCTTCCTCACTGGTGAGGAAAGACCTCTATAACTCAGCACGAGCTTTGATCACTCGTGAGCTATCAGCTATTTCTTTGCTGCTTGAGTAAATATAAGTCATTCACAGCTGAAACATAATTTCTCTCTCTTTCCCCTGCCACTATATGTTGTGTGCGAATATGTCTTGTATATAGGCACACTAACACACTGTGCTGTTCAAATACACATCAGAGTTCACCAGATGGTGGGGATTGCCAGACACTCGTCGTTGCCATGAGTTAGGAGCCATGGTGTAACTCATGAATGATGTGTCTAAGCTGTAAGTGGGTTTTGCATAGCTACACTACCCTTACCGACATAAAACTCTTATTTTCTTATTACGTTCAACCTGCAACAGTTTATAATCGTGAGACTTAAAGGACTGTTGGGTGTCTTGGGTTTTTTAGCTCCTCCCAGAGACAGGGCTCTGCAGGAGCTATTTTCATCTGGGGGTTATGATTCACGCTCATACACACAGGATTATACACAGTTTCATAAAGCTGCGGCCACAGCCAGTGCCCATGTTTGGGCACAATCTAAAAATCCAGCCTCAGAAAAACAAAGGTGTTTTACCAAAAATACTCAAGGTTTTAAGAGGCAATCATCTTAATTAAGCATAGGAAAAACACATGAGATTGGAGTTAACGTTTTGCATACGGGCCTCAGCACGTACTCGGGCACCAAGATATTCGGGCAGTAAATTATGTGAGCATAGGTTGGTAAGGATGCGAATGTTGGGTGAATTGGCAATTTCCTAGTCTTTAATTAATGATGGTGTTGAGAAAGAATGTGGCCTTCCTTCTAAATTAACAATGCTTTTTAATCAGCAAGTGAATCTGCCTGTTTGAAGCGGAAGGTAGCTCTAGGCTTGCAAAGAAAGGAGCCGCGTCTCCAGAAAGAAAAGCTGGAATCCTGGCAATGTGCTCCTAACAGACCCTCTTTTCTGCCTCCAACAGAGCCCATGCCTTGCCCAAGGTCTCTAACAGCCGGTGGTGATGAAATAAAAATCCAGGGAAAAGGAGAAAGCTAAGAGTTAGGAGGAAGCAGAAAGGAACGGGGCATGGAGGAGCTTCCATTTGATTTGAAAGGGTGGGAGACAGCTCTGCTCAGCAGACACAAGTTGTCCAAAGAGCAGCCCCAACCCAACACCAGGAGAGCTGCCAGGACATTCCTAACCCCAGGGCAGAGGAACTGCACGGGGTCTCCTTTCCTTGCACGCTTTAGCCATTTCCATCGACAACACAACCATCGCTTGCAGAGAGGTCTTGGTCATCTCCAGCCAACAAGAGGACACAGCACCAAGCTATCTGATAACCCAGTAAAGTACCTTGGAAAACAGTCATTCTACTCTTGCTTTGCTAATCTGATCCTATAAAACACATTCTGCCCATCTAGTTACTGAATATAATTCACCTTTCTTATTTTTAGCCCCTCGCAGACTGAAGTTTGTTGAACAAAATCGGTTTCTGTGCCATCGATGCTCAGGAGAGACATTGAATTTTAAAGGTCAGGGACGTATTCTTACCTAAGTATTAACTTATAGAATAGCCTAGTGGTTTTAAAACATTTAAAAAAAAAAAAAAAAGAAAAAGAGAGTTACAAGCAGCATTTGTTATTTTAAGGTTTTACTAAGAATTGGCTGCCTCCAAGGGTTAGGGCTTCAGCTCCAGTTAAGCACACAAGTTTGCTATCCAAAATTTCTTTGAACTAATAAAATCCCTGGAGGTTATCAGATTGGGCTGAATATGGACTAAGGTTTTCAACTCCTCCCCTTTTATCTGTAAATACCATGAGAGGAGCTCTCTAGCACCCCAAGTCAAATAGTTTCCTGTCTTGGCTGGGAACCACCTCGGCAAGCACTTGAGGCCATGAAAAGCAGTTTGATTCCGGCTCTTGGGCAGGAGAAGGCACTGTCAGTCACTGCGGCTCACCCCGGCCCCGTTTCAAGGAGCATGTTTCGGCACGACGTGGCTGGGTTACGTACAAGCCCTGCACATTTCTGACTCCCAGACAACTTTCTGAGGCCAGAGGGAATACTGTCTCCCCCCATCTCCCTTCCTCCCAAGTGAGCATCTTCCCTCGGCGGCCCAGTGGAGCTGACGTGCCCACAGCACCACAACCCCCTAAATTCGGGGTGCCCAGAGGGATGGGACCCTCCCAGAGACAAACATTTCCCTCCATCCTCACCCTCATCTCTTCCCCAGGTCACGCGAGTATCAATGAGTGTTGAAGAGCCCGAACCCACCAGGAATTCGGTCCCCCTCATCTGACAACAGACATCTCCCCCCCAGCCAGAGCCTATTCAGATAGAGGAAGAAAACGGGGAATCAAAAAGTCCTCTGTCTGGCAGAAACGCGCCTGCCGGGAGCCGAGCACATGCTGAATAGTCCGTTCATGGTGGCTGTAATAAAAGTAAGGACCTGGCTTTATTTCTTTGTTGATGTTGGTATAACTTAAGGAGCAGAAATAGATGATGCTGGGAAATCTTGGGAATAGAAGACCCGGGCAAGGGGCAAAGATATCCCACGTGCCCCGTGCCATCCTTACTGTGATTTCCCACTCAAGGAGCGGAGCGGCACTTTACGCTTTCAAGCGGGAAGAATATATGGTGGTCGGGAAGCACAAGCGTACAAAGCAATAACGGAAAAACAATGTTGTGCTCCTGATGGAAAAGACTGGCAGTCTGAAAGGTACACACATGTGGCATTAAAATAAAAATGCATGCAAATCCTGTATGGATGGGAAGTCCCAGTTTAATTCAGCCTAGTTGAGAACTAGTAACCTCCCTCCCCCCTCCAAAAATCAGACCCAATTCCATTAAAATGCTTTTTTGCTCTTTTTTTTTTTTTTTTTTCTTTTTTTTTTGAGGTATTTCTGGGGTTTTAGCTACTTTTTAAAGAGCTCTCCCCTAGCCCCTGAATGCTCTGAGGTCCTGTATCTCACTGCTTCATAGCCCGCTGACAACAGGCAGCCTGCTTCTTGCTAAGAAATGACTTACAATTTTTACACAACAAATACCAAACCACAGCCATCCCATCACCTTTAAAAAGAGAGACCGTGGTCTCCTTTCTGGAACACCTTAGCCTTTTTTATTCAACTAGACCAGCCATGAGCAGGATCTTCCACAGTGACATTTTCAGAGCTACTTCAGATGTTTTGACTGCCTGTATTCAGATACCAAGAAAAAAAAAAAAACAACACCAACCTCTTTGGCAATTTTGCAAATCTCGTCCTAAACCCTAACATATTTAGCCTCAGAAACTGATGTTTTCCGAAAGCTGTGGGCACATGGGAGCCCTCGATGCCCCACGCCAAGCCAGCTGTCACCCACAGCATGAACCATTTCGCAGGACTCGGCGGGGCTGCATCCCGCACCAAGAGCAACGCGACTTGAGGTTCAGCTCCAAACAACGCACGGTAACTAAGGGGAGGCCAACATGGAAAGGAGACACAAATCGTGTCCCCAGGGTGCAAAAGCCAGGGAAAGGGCTGAGAAAAGCCAGCGCGGAGCCAGGGAAGGAGGCAGGCTCAGCAGCACGCTGGCTCCAGCTCAGCTCCTTGGCACAGTGGACCTTCGGGGAGCTCGAGTCCCAGCTACGAGCCCTAACAACTTCATTTCTTAATTAAACGGTACAGGCAATGCAGACTGGGCGGGAGGCAGAGGCACGCACCGGCCACGCTCCTGTCCTCTCCGGTGGCGGCAGCGCACTACACAATGCAGCACATGTACCGGCCATAAAGTTATCCAGGCAGTTGCTTCGCTTGCCTGAATGCCGACTACAACCATGGCCTCTGGATGCAAATTACTGGCTTTTATAGGTTCCTAAAAACATTTCACTGTGTCTGCTGAACAATGTGGGAGTTGTAGAAAGGGCCCGATGATGGCAATGGTGTAATTAAAAGCTGTGAGTGGAAAAAAAACCCATTAGATTCCTTCTTCCAGACAGAAAAACTGGTGAAAACGTACTTCTTAAAAATAGTTTAAAAGAAAATGTCAAAGTAAATAAATAAAAACCCCATATTCACTCCTCTCCCCAACCCCTCAAGTTTCCAATAGCTTCCCTGCTCAGCGCCCGTGAAGGAAAACGTATACGCTAGAGCACGTCCCTAAGCCCTGTACGCTATCTGGAAAAAAAAAACAAGATAGAGAAACTCTCCCTATCTAATCACCGGCCCCGTCTGGCAGTAACAGAAGTTACTATCTCTGCCTGCCTGTCAGGAGCTGTACGAAACCAATCGGTGGCTGGGGCTGATACGGGAGCGAGAGGTACAAGGGCTGTAAAGCCGGCCGGGGGCTTCGTTAGCTGCTTCCGCGCAGCCTGGGATGCGCCGCGGCGAGCACCCGACCTGGTCTGACATCCACGGGGAGCCGCCTGCTCCCGGCGAGCCAGCTGTCGGGTGCCTCTTCTCCCACGCTGGGATGGCAAGAGGACTTCAGATAACCCTGCCCTTGGACCAGCACGGTGTTTGGCATTTACCGATGAGGAATTCACCCACCCAAGATGGGAATCTTCTGAAGTGTTATTCGCCCACTGCGGGGTTAAAGTCTTGATTACGGCAGAAAAAGAGTGGGGGGGAACCCCCATCCAAACGCTATACATACCCCAAGCCCCAGTAACTTTCTGCAAACTGAATTCTACATTAACATTTATTTGATATATGAAAACTTGGGGGGGAGAGGGCAGGCATGACTTCTGCTCTCTCCTCCCTCCCTGAAAAAATAAATTTACAGCAACATCAGCTGGCAATGAAGCGGGTGGCCTGCGTTAGCCACCGCTTGCAGCCAAGGGACCCAACCCAGCCCACTTCCCTGTTTAAATGCTTAAAGCCAACACTGCGACGGAACGCATCTGGGCAGGAGTTAGTCCTGAGCTGCCTCATACAGGAACTTCCTCCGACGGCACATTACCGCACGCTCCAAGTACAGGCATGCTGCACAACGTTTCTCCAAGCATTAGCTGCAGCCTCAAACAATCAAGGAGCTTTTTTTTTTTTTTTTTTTTTTTGGAGAAATGATCAAACCGGGGGTGGGGACAGAACATCCTGCGTGAAACCGCATCCTGAACAAGCATCACCACGATTCACTGTAAATAAATACTCTCTCCTTGCAGCACTTCCGTCAACTGACACTGCCTTGGCTCCAATCACCTTTCAAGTCCAAACAGGAAAGCAGAGAAAAGCGAGTGAGATGGCAGATATGAGGTTTAATTTGCTTTTCACTGCAGTTTTCATTGGTGGTGCGCTTCCAATTCGCCGGCATTGCCAGCTGCCTGGAATCGCTCCTGGACCCAGTTTTTTCCTGTTAACCTTCATAATTGTATTATTATGGGCAAGCCCACAAACTGCGCTACAAAAAGCTGTAAAAAGTGCAGCTTCCACCCTTTATTAGATAAGCAGCCAGATCCAAACCCTGCTGCTGCAGACAGAAAGGCAGCTCAGATTTACCAAAGATGTTTCTTCACCTATGTTTTACATAATGCAAGATGTGTCTGCTAAAAAAAAAAAAATAAAAAAAAAATACAGCATACATGGCGGGGGGGGGGGGGGGCACAGCAAAGGGATTACAGGATGAAATAAGTTTGACCTCAATTTTCCTGAAAACTTACAAAAGCGTATATACAAATTTGGAAAGATCAAAGATGCGGGAGGATAGCAATGCCGGGGCAGGAGAGCGCAAGCAGGCGCTCACTCGGTGCGTGCACGTGAACCCTGCGAGGGTGGGAACATTGCACACCCCACGGCATTTCAACCGAGCTGACGATGGGAAGGAAGAAGAGGAGCTGCCTCTCGTGCACACCCCCTCATGGGCATGCCCACGGGCACCGAGGGGTGGAGGGACAGGGCCGTCCGCAGGGGTACGCTTGCCCAGGAGCCAAAAATGGGGTGTGTGTGGAGGGGGGAAGAACCCTCACGAACCTCCATCAGACTGAAGCAGAGCACAGGCCCCTTGACTTCAGGAGGGGAGAAAAGACCTTGGCAGCCACAGCCCGCCTGGGCGTGCCAGGATGCACGGGATCTCCTCCCGCTGCACACGCACGCAAGGAGCAATTTAATTAATAAAAGTAAAAATGAAGCATTACATGTAGCAGCAAAGCATTATTAAAAGCCGTAATGTCTCAAAGGTTCCTATGAAGTCATGTTCTTACAATTCACTCCGACGAATTTAAAGACAAAATTACATGCTCGGTAATACTCCGGGGAGCACGCTTTTCTATGTGGCCCATTGTTTGTGTATGATGCATAGCTTTGAGAAAGTGGCATTGTTAGAGGGATCATAAATCACAAAGGGGAAGTTTGATTTTTTTTAATTTTATTTTTAAAAAAAAAAAAAAAAAAAAATCTCATTCCAGACAGGGCTTTCCTCTGCTGCAGTTTTCAGCTTGTTTCAACAAATGAACCGGCATCAGACCTATGTACGCTGGGGGGGTCTCAAGCTGCTCAGATGATCATCACCCTCTTCTCTACGGTCTCTCCGGAGAAATAAGCATTCTGCAGCCAGTACCGCAGGTTGGGGAGCGCTGATTCCAAGAGAACATTTATTTTTCTAAAGATAACTCCTCAAGATAAAATCTTGAATATTAAAGAGCAGCACTAAACTTCTGCAGCGCCTTTTGCAAAGTTTACCTGGTGTGGTTCGCCGCCTTGTTTTTCTTCAAATGATCGCTGGGTTTAGTGTGGTTATTTATTCTTAGGTGTATTATTTCTGAACTTGGAACCGAAGTGGGCTCACTTCAAAAGCAAAGAGCGAATGCCAAAATCACTTACTACCCACAAGCACCCACCCCATCCTTCACGGCGCACGCGAATTAGCGAGTGGCCTGCCTCCCAAAGCAACCACAATAAAGTTACTGCTCTGATGAGGCTGATGTATTTCATATCTCACCGGAGCTGAAAACTCAGAATGGTCTCCACAACACGGCCCAGCTTTATTTCAACCTTTACACCAACCAACAAAAAAAAAAAACAAACACAAAACACACACAAAAAACAACCCCCTAAAAAAAACCCCAAAACCCCAGGAGATAATGGGTATCACAATAAGAACATCCCAACAGTTAGCAGTAGCTAAAGTTGCTAAGACCAAACCACAAAGCCCCTTGCAAAGAAAGAACCAATGTGTTCAAGAACAAATCAATAGGCAACAACCAAGTCAGAAGAGTCTCCAGGCTCCAAGAGCCCAATCAGGCACCGCTGGAGGGTGGTTTTCAGGCACGGCTGAGCAGACACCACCAGCCGCTTAAAGAACAGGAACCCCACATCGCAACGCAACCAGGCACCTTCTTCCCCAAAGGGGCACATCCCGAAACACAGATCACATGGGTTCACATCCTGACTAGGCAAGATTGCTCTCTCATGCCATCTTATGACCTACTCCATACATCTATATTTTGTGTTTGGGTTATGTATTTATTTTACGTACCTATTCATACCTACAGCAAAACCCCAAGCAGCATTCATTCTTTACGCATAGAAATCTTAAACGTTTCAGAGCAAATCTGAACTACTAGCTGTGGATACCTTAGTGGATGCACTAATATTTCCAGCGGTGCACGATCCCCAGTTACAAATCATAGCTCTACAAATTACATTTCCCCGGGATGCAGTCCTACATCACTGCATCCCACAGCCCACACAGCTTCTGTCCCACACAGGCCTGGGCCCCCTTACTCCATTTTTGAGTAGTTCCCGGGATGCTTTCCTGTTGCAGCATATTACAGGTATGAACATATTTGATTTTTTTCCCAACTTAGTTACCAGCTAGTACCAGGTTAAGCGAAGTGGCAGACATCAAGGCAGACACCCCAATCCTTGGCTCCCAACCGGCGTAAATCAGCACAGCTCCACCGACTGCAGGAGAATTAAGGAACTGTGTCAGCTTATACCAAGTAAAAGCCTGACCCCATTCATTTGATTTGTCTCAAGATAGTCACTACAGTCAGAATGTAAGAAGAATAAATTAGCATGGATTAAGCCTGGGAAAACCTGCTAAGGAAACTTGACTGTGTTAAAACACAAATACCGACGTGAACTTCATCCACTCGTAATTGTGCATCTTACTAAGTCATATGGTCTAAACAGCATTAACTAATAGCATCATTCCACTGGTCATCCCTAAATAGAAACAAAAAACCCCACAACCTTTCTGTTTAAGAACCAACTGCTTGCAAATTTACGATGGTTGACTCGAGAAACACATGGCATGTTCTTCTGCCAAAACATCTGCCTCCTTCAGGAGAGCTGACTTCATCCAGCGCTGGTGGAAGGTCTCTATCTGCCTTATTCTTACAGCACGAGTATTTGGCTGCCAACACTACTCGAAGGAACTATTTATGCTCCATAAAAGGTTTGGACATAGTCTGGAATACAGGCAGAAATGAGAGAGCTAAATCAAGCTAATTATTTTGAGAACTTCCAACTAGAAACATTATTACATTAAATTCCACGTGTTTCTCTCGACTTCTACACATTGCAAAGGATTTCCACTCCGTGTGTTCAAAAAGGCCATCACATGGGAACAATTACAGCGTACAAGCTTAAACTGACTTCTACCGATGCAAGGACCGTTGACCCATCTTTATGGGCATTTTAAATAATTTATGTCCAACTTGAATGCAGTCTGCTCTACTTGACATCTCTGACCCAAAGCATATCGAGGTTTATGTTGGGTTTCTTTAACATTCAGACCCTGTCAAGGGAAGGTGTGATCTATGCTGTTATGAGATTAGCTCCTCTCCACCAGCCACCGAGGCAGGGCTCTACCGGTCCCCACCGCTGCCTCCATGCCAAAAAGTTCTGGACAAGAAATGCCTGTTTTGCTCTTCTTGGGGGTTTTGTGCAGCCAGGCTCACTCTTTTCCTACCTCTCCTGCAGGATGCTTAGAAGTGAACCAGAAAGAACTGGTGATAAAGCTGGTGGGAAGGGTAGGTCTCCACCCTGGTCTGGATGAGAGTGTGACTGTGGCTCCTGAGGAAGAAAGAAAAAAAAAAAAAAAAAAATGCTCCCTGCAAGGGACACAGCCTTGGCATAGAAGCTTTTGAGGAAAGAATAACAGAAGCCTTAATGCTCGCTCTTTACCTGGGAGAAGCCATTTGCCAAAAATACTTTCTGGCAGCTAATGCACATCGGTGCCCATGCCAGGTCGTCAAACAATCTTGAGGGACATGGGGAGGGCCAAGCCGCTGGGGAAAGCTGAACACAACTGGGAACAGAGAGAAAAATCCCCCCAGGAGCAAGCAGGGAGGCCAGAAAGCAGCAGGGATGGTGCCTACATGGGAGGGGTAGGAGATGCATGGCCAGAAGGGTCTGAGCGCCTGCATTTCCGTAATGATGAGCTAAAGCCACCCCAGAAGGGGACTCTGCTCCACCTTACCTGCCACAAGCCCTCAAACTGGGACAGATCCTCTTGGAAAGGAGCAGAGGGCTGCGAGGGGCGGTAACGGGAGTCCTGACCATTTAACTGAGCCTGGAGCTGTGGCTGAGTGACCAAGGCGGCACTTTGGACTCGCTGCCTTTCTCTTCAGAGGTAATGTTGGTGACCACAAGCTAATCCACCCTGAGCACGAGCTTGATTTAAATCAAAGCGATTTTTATCACCGATTTTAATCACGGTTTATATCAGACAGCAGGAAACATGGTTTAAAACATTGATTTTAATCTTGGTTTAAATTTTTACTTTTCTATTTATTTTCTCTTTAAGAAAGATTGATTCTAATTGGTTAGCAACTTAATAAAATATGGCCTTTTCATTAAGCTTAACTTTTCTCCCTGCTAGACAAGAGAACAGGTTATTTTCACGTTCATTTGTATGCCTAAATTTTAGTTTATGACTACATTAGCAACAATGACTATTTTTATTCGTTAGTAATTCTGTTATTTGTATCAATCTTCATCTGGTTGAAAAGTGGAACTGCAGCAAAATGAAAAAAATTATTAAATGAAAGTTACTTAAATATGCTGGATACATAATAAGTTTATGCATTTATGCATGTAAAACATTTACTGAACATGATCTGCTGTAAGAAAACTGAATAAATTAGAATCTCAGCAGTACTAGATCTCATCCTCTCACACCTTGCACAAGGTTTCCTCTTTTCAGCTCCATCCTAGTTTCTCCATTTTTATTGAATCACCAAAGGAATTACTGAAACTCAGTAATTCAGCCCTATCCCAGTGAAAGCCAAACCCAAACTCTTCATCTACAGAAGAGGTCAAAGCTTATCAATTCTCACATACTCTAACATAACCGAAAGGGGTAACTTCAGTTAGGTCTTCGGCCTGATTTTCTTTAAAATGTCAACAGAAAAAAAATGGGTTTGATTATTGTTTTGTATTTTATCTTTTAAAACATAATACCTTTGTTGAAGGTTTCAGTATTAGCATTTTAAAATTGTATTTTAGAGAGATTTTTAAATGAAACAGTATAGATTTTAAATAAAAGCAGTATTTTAAAACCATCTAAAACTCACCCGTTTTGTCTCGCCTATTTAACCGGCAGGTCTAAATAACTTACAATTGCCTGAATATTAAGCAGGAGGTTAATTAGTATAGTCAGTAAAATGCAAAAAGTGGACAGAAGAAAGAAATCCCCCTTCCTTCTTAAACTTCAAGAAGCAACTAGAACTCGGGAGCTAATTTGAAAAATTCAAAAAAGCTGGTTTCATAACTTTAGTTCAAAATTCTTGTTCTGTGCTGCTGGGTGACTAAATACTCTGGCTTTGCTGCACGGGGCAGTGCAAGCCCCAGTAGCCCCATCCACGGGGGCCGCGAGCCCACCATCCCCTGCGCCTGCCGGTGAAGGAGCTGCCATTTAGGCAAAATAAACCCAAAAGCCCAGGAGTGAAAAAAACCCAAACTCATGACGCTACGCGACTCGTTCCTCCTTCTGAAGAAACACCAGGGTTTTGCTCAGCGTTACTTTTAACTAAGGCCTGAGAGCTGGGTAAGGGCATCATTGGGGACGGGGGAGTGCTTTCCCAACTTCTGAATCAGCTCCAAAAAGGCCCCCAGCATCCTCACCCCCTCTTCACAGCCGGGATCCTACGATGCCCACAGACGGCCCCCCTGAAACCAACTCCTTGCATTACAGTCTGCTGTGAAACCCTATTTAAAAAAATGAAGCATAGAGGGGAAGAGGGAGGGGGAGGAAGAAAAGAAAAGTCGCTCTATTGACTACAGCATCTCTACCACACATAATTCAAGGACTATAGGCAGTAGGATTTGGGGGGGGGAAGAAGGGAGCTTTTTTTATCCCTTTCCTTCAAAGAAACTCACCAGAAATAAACTGCTATTCAATTAGGCAAATCCTCAGCGCATTTACTTTTGGCAAACCTAAATAATAACAAAATAGCCCAAAATACCGTGAAGGAAAGATACATAGAACATGTGGCAAATAAAGTTTAAAAAAATCCCTGGGGAGTTACCACCAACACTGAAACACGGCATTTCTTTCCCGGAGAATTTACAAATCCAGACTCTCAATAGAAGATTTCAAAAACAGTAATTAAAATCCACACAGTAACAACCACTTGGGTGTTTCCTTTGGACTTCAAAAAAAAAAAAAGGAAAATTACGTATAAATACTACCTAAACATACATGTAAGCTCCATCAGGAGGGACTGAAATGGAAGAACATGCATCTCACAGGCAGCTAGTTCAGAAAATATATTTATACGCTGTTCTTTAAATACAATTTCATAAGTTTATATTTTATGGTAATTCGAGATCCCAATTTGACAGCCTTGCACGCACCACACGCTACCTCCCTATAAAACACACATACAGAAAGGTATTCGTGTTCTTCATTAAAGCCAGATTAACAGAACAAGCCCTTTTCCAAAAAAAATGCAATTTAAAACAGAAAAAAGGGCTTGTAATAAGAAGGCCGTTTTACTGTTTATTTTATAATTCTAAGTGAATGGATGTAGCATAAAGCTGTGATTATTTTCCTGCAGTCATAATATATATGATTTAGAATATGTTTAGGGAAAACGTTAACCGAGACAGAGGTCTGTAAACGGATAAAGAATTCGGGCACAGAAACACAGCACACTTCTGCTAACCCCCATCCAGTCCCCTGCGCAACTTTATTTACCGCTCATAGTTCACTGCAAAAGAGTGAAGCTGTCTCCAACGCCATACAAATTTGGGTATCAGCTGTCCTATGCAAATTTGACTCTAATTACGTATGCATTACTGAGCTATGAAATAAGTCAGTGTGTTGTGGTATGCGAATACACATCCCACTCTTGTTTTTGAGCATAATAGTTTTCAGTGTCTGCTGAGTGTTCATATCCTGTGGACTTTTCCTTTTTTTTTTCCTCCTTTTCCTTTCTATCCTGTGGACTTTTCCTCTCTCCCCCCTTTTTTTTTTTAAATGAGACTCCTTTTCTAATTTAAAAAAAAAAATTGAGTCTTTTTTTTTTTTAAAAAAAAAAAACCTGTTCTTAAAAGCAGTATGAATTCTAGCCACAGAGAGATCCAAAGTAAAAACTGAAGGCTATTATTTTATATTGTGTAATGAATTAGCTTTAAAAAGGTTGAACAATAAACAAACAACTACCCAAAACATTTTTGCGAGCTAATTATGTACTAAGCAAGAAGTAATTTTATTCTTATACCCACATTTTATGTTTTGGGCACTTCTATTTCATGTCCCTTGACACCTTCTCCAATAATCCATCTACTTTATATTGGAAAGCCTCACATGAATAAAACTTTATGGCACTACAGGCATTTAGCCTTCCACTGACATTCCTGGCCTGTTCAATTCTGCAATTCAATCAAAATCAAATCTCAAAATCCTCTTGTCAGCCAGCGCTGCTTTCATATGCCCGAGCCCTGTGTAAGGATAACTGCATCCAATCTTTCCCCCAAGCAGTGCTTATATTGTTTTATTACAGTTCAATGAGTGGAGTTCAAAATTACATGCAGCTGCCTACTACTGTGGTCTGTCTGTGTTACGCATGGACACAAGTATTGCCCACCAGGCTTGAAATCATTCACTTACTGGTCTGGCAAGAGAGACTGTGAGCACTTCATTGTATGGAGGAACATCCTGCCTGCTAGATCTAAAGAGGGTGATGTTAGCAGATCAGCCCCTTTATAAAGGGATTGCGAAAGCCCTATGAAATGCAACTCAAACGTGCTCGATGTTAAGCATGTGGCTACTGCACATAAAAGCAAAGATAAACCTCAACATGCACTACTCATTCTCGGAAAGCTTGTGAGGGAAGATAAAGGACTAAGGAATAAAAGGCATCTCACAGTTTTTATATGTGTTTTAAATGATGAAGCTTCGTTTAGACAATTTTTATCTTTTCTTCCCCTCCTCCATAATCTTTGCACTGAAACAAAAGGACAAAACACAAAGCTAATTAAATACAATTTGATCAGATGAACAATGCAGCGACTACAAATCCAATAGCTTAAAAACTCCTGCTAGCGCTAGCTCCTGTACAGCCTGGCTGGAGGGAGAGATAGCATCAAAACCGGGCAGGATTTCCACCGACACTTGCTGGGGGCGTCCAGAGGCTCCTTCCCGTGCTGGGACCAGGCCTTGGAAGCGAATTGAGAGGGTCCACCTGCACGCTGCCTGGCCAGGAACCGGCAAACTCGCCCAAACTCCCCACGGCCGGCAGCAGCATCCTTCTCAGCACGTACGAAATTCCGCCGCCAGCATGAACGCCACGACGCTCCTACAGATTAACGTATCGCCCATCGCATTAGCGTTCAGCGATCATTTTCACTTGGCTTTTCCATCAGCATTTCACAGTATTACAACAGTGACCAAAATCAAAAGAAAAAAAAGGAAAAAAAAAAGCCTTTTATCAAAGGCTATTCATCAAATATTCTACCATGACTAAATTCTGTAAGACTAGCAAGTGAGAAACAGAGGCAACACATAGTTAGACATCCTGCCGAGAAAAAGCTCTCTTCGAGATGAACCCCATTACCTTTCAACACGCAGGTCTGAGAACCGAGCTAACCACACAACAAACCGCCGACCTATGACAGCAGCACTAAACTGCTTGTCCACGAATCAAAGCTTCGTTTCTTTTTCAAAAAAAATAGAGAAAGAAAAAAAAAAAGCGCACTCAGCTGCTGTGCAACTGTCCACATGATGGTTATGTAGGAGCACACCCTGTCGTGAGGCTGTCCGGCACCTGGGCTTTTAATAGCCTTCCTTCAAAAGCAGTGTGGAATATCGCACGTGCATCATATGGGTGTCTTTTAATCTATTTCTACATCTACTTGTGCAAAGCCTGGACAGGGAAACGTGGAAACGTGACGGTGGTGACCGATCCTGTTGTCACCGACTGTCACTTCTCCAGTACAGGAGCACTGGGATACAGCCTATGAGATGCAGCTTTGAGTTCCCATCCCTGCCACAGGTTTTGTGATGGGCCAGCCAACCCTGGTCTCATGTCTCTTACACCTATTATTTAGGTTCTGGTGGTACAATGGCAGATTTGGGAACGTTTGTGCTCAATCTTAGGGTGCCAGGATCACAGTCATTTCAGTCACCCCCTTCCCACCCTAATCCACTGAAGACACCTTTCTGCACAAGGCTAACGCTCCTCCACAAGAGGAAGACTGGGTTATGGGAGCACCAAAGCCCCGGAGGAGTTCTGTCCCCAAAGGCCTGGTGTAGTCCAAGCCGACACAGAAAACCCTTAGAGGAAGACAGAACTTCCATCTGTTAAAGGATACCAAAGGGGACGAGCAAGGGTTTCTGGCTGGGGAAGGTGGGTGAGGAGCGATGAAACCTCCACCAGCCTGCAGACCGGGCTTCACATCTCTACACACAGCTCTCCCATGGCCAAGACACCAGGCTTTGGGCTGAAACCTGCGATTTTGGCGTATTCTGTAGCCAGTACCACAGCTCCCTGGGGCTGCCCATATGCAGGGCTGCATGTGTACCATGACAGCACACACGTGCCCATGTCCACCAGCCACCAGGACAGGGAGGTCCCCGGGCCCCCTCAAGGGCCAAATTTGGCCAGCAAAGTCCAAACAAAACATAAGCAGGCACTCCGCAGAGGGACCCCGGCTCAGGAACAGCAGATATTGTCCCTGTCAATATGCAACGACATATCAACAGTAGAGAATCCAAAATCTGAGGCAAACCACTCGGGCGTGTGCTGGGGCTAGGGGGGGAAAAACCGTCTCACTCCACATGCACACTTGTAGGAAGTGACAAAGCATCACGTCTGCCTGCCACCCGAAATATATTTAGCAACCTATAGATAGCAAACCAACGAGCTTCATCTAGCCCGAGCCCCAGCGCAGCAACACGCACCCAGTCATTCACGGTGACTTTGCACCCGTAGCTTCGCTCTGCAGCCAAAGGGATGAGAGCGGCCAGCGAGGAGCCGCGGCTCCCAACCGCCCCCTTTATCACCACCATCACAGTATTTACTGTAACACATGTGACTTAGTGAAGCTCTAGATTAATTAAATGAACTCCTCCATTAATCAATCAATCAATCCAGCACAGAGCAGTTGAAATATTGAATTACTTAAGAGCAGCATCTTTATATAGGACTTTTAAAGGTCTGCTCTGGAGGACCTTATCCCAGATAATTAAATTTGGCCTCACGTGGAGAGGAGCGCAAGAAACCCAGAGGAGGCCCTGAGGCTGCGAGAGCAGAAGCGTGGGCAGCCCCGAGCGGATACGTCCCAAGGTGCGAGGGAAACACTGCCGCATCCAACGGGGTCAGCGAGCTTCTACAGTAGCAAACTTCCCCCTGAACCACCCTGGAAAACACCTCCCCAGACACTGACAGCAAGGGCTCCTACTTGTTCAATCAGCACCACTAATCAATCAATCAAGAAAACCAAGATCAGGATTGCCCAATCCTCAGGAACAGCTCGCCTCCAGCTGGCAGAGCTGGAGCAAGGGGGAAGGAGTAAAGCAGGGCCATGGGCTGGTACTCCGGGAACACCTGAATGCATACATAACAGTTGCAAAACCTGTAAAGTCAGTAAATGTTATCTAGTTTTATATATGGTGAAATTTAGGCAGAGAAAGTTGAAACGCATGGTCCCAAGATGCGCAGAGCACAGGTAAGAATGTCAATAATAAGAACACCAATCTCCCATCATCTTGAAAGCCAGGCACTCAAACTGCTAATATGATCAATTTTGTCATCTGTGGATCCACTTGAACCAGTGTATTTGGACATTGAAATATAAGAACCAAATTCTACACTTCTTTCCATCTCCATTTCAGTTTGGATGAGACTAGTGTGGCTCTGCCCATCAATGGGAGAAAGGACAACAGGGGAAAAAAAATATCTATTCCATGCATGTAATCATTCCAATTACTGAAAAACCCCTGTCATCAGAAATTTTTCACATAGCATGAGAATTGCTGTTCTCCTTAGACAATAAAAAAATAAAGCTCCACAAGGCTTCCCCTCAAAAATCACATCTATAACATCCAGGCATATCTGCCCCCACCCCCAGCAAATATTTCTATTTTAGCTATTTCAGCCGCAAGAGTCTGACTTAAGTGGTTACAACCTCTTGTGTGCTTGCTCTTCTGCCTCCAGCCCTTCCCACCACCACCACATACCCTGCCCTCGGCAGTGATCTCAGTGAAGTGCATGGACTACCCTGACTGCTTCTCCCAGCTGCAAAGGGAACAGAGCAACAGCCTTGCAATCTTGTGATAAGACAGGGCATACAGGACCCAGAATCAAATAAAAATGCAGCAATATGAACACATACGTCAGTGCTCAAAAGTCACTATTTTTTTGGCAAAGACAATACACAAAAAAAAAAAAAGGCTTATTACAAGCCCTAAATGTAGGATGGCACAGCATGTTAACATATTGCTGTACATCCTTTATAGAATTGCATCCAAAGCTATATTAAAATAACATTAAGGTTGCAAAAACTAGGCAACAAAGTTGGCAACATCAACATGCAATCTTGATTTACACCTTTAGAAGAAGTATTACAATCAAGTCTTCACTTACACAATCATATTTTTTCCACGGGACTCCCATCTAACGTGCAGTCATTAAGCATTTCTTTTTACCCTTAATAAAATCCCTACTCCCAGTAGCACACACTACTTATTTAGCACATACTACCCAAACCCAGAGCCAAACCCAGAATTACCACGCTCCTCTTGACCAAGCCCCCAGTTCCCTCGTTGCAGCATCAGGGTTTGTTGACGTTCATGAAAGTCTCCTCACCTGCACTTGCAGAGAAATTTGATAGCATCACAACCATCTCACTGGTGGGAAACCAAGACAAAGCAAACTGGAGGCTATCGATAGCGGATTACCCAGTAACTCGAGGCACCAATCTGAGCCCACCACGACTCATGGTCTTTATGGATACTAACAACCCCATGTGCTACGGAACAGCCCCAACTGGCCTCAGCTGCGGTTGCAAACCCAAGATCACTTCTGCAAAACTGGTCCCAGGTGTCTCTTGTTGGGCATGCAGAAATGAGGAACAGGGAACCACATGGAAAGCCTGGAGACTTGGGTTTGCATGACATGCCAAAGCTCAAACAAGGCTCCTTGGGAAGAAAAAAAAAAAATAAAACAAAAAACCCCCCAAAACTACATGATCATGTCCAGACAGTTTCACAACATATACGGCTTGGTTAAGGTGGCCTATGCCACCTTAACTCTATCTTTTCCCAAATCTCATGTGCCAGATTATAACACCTTGAAAGTTGTTTTCACATACAGCTGTTTTTAATACATGTCATTTCTTGAGAATTTTTTGCTCTGTCTTTAAGAAGTGAAAAATGAAACAACAGCAAGAAGCAGCTATAACCAGAGAGCACAGTAAGGAGACGTGACACAGCTTTGGCCAACGAGAGACGCACGCCCCAAGTCTCCACCACCAGAGCTACCAGCATAACCAGCTGCCGCACCACCCTTCTGGGTGGCACCAGGGGCTGCTGATGGCAAGGCAGGGTGGTGACATTGACCCCAAATTCTGAAGAGATCATTCCAACAGCCGTAAGTCTGAGGTTCTCCCATGATGAGACCACAACGAGTGCTCTAGTGTCCTCAACCAACTCGATGTGCCTTGAGGAGTCTAGTGACTCCAAAGCAACGTGTGGCTCAGTGAGAAACCAGGAGCTCCCACTGCTCCTTGGGGTACCTGCTGCTGAAGTGGCCAACCAGTGGCATCACCATCACCATTGCAAAAACCCCGACGTCTGCTAGAAATCTTTCTGCCAGCAAGACTTTCCCCTTTACACTGTGGGGGCTCATACAGGGTGCCACCAAGGTCCTCTGCACCCAACCTGGCACTGCCAAGGAGGATGCTCCGGCACTGTGGGACTTGTCCTCCCCCACCGCACCTCGACAGGACCCTCCGTGCTCAGCCGAGTGCCGTACGGCTGCCCTGGCTCCCCCTCGCTAGTGACAACTCCTGCACACCTCCTGCACGGAGACACCGCAGCTCTGTTAAAAATACATATGCACATACATATGCATCCATACGTTAGAAAAGAAGAATTCGTTATACGGTGACGAGCCGTGCTGTCGTTCCTGTCCTTCATGTGCCCGCTCGGCTTTGCTCGGGCAGCCTCGGAGACTTGGTGAGATCAATGGGTGCTCTCAGAAGACTTAGCGAATGCCCAGCAGCTTAATTTCTGGCCCTCTAAATTTCAGAGAAAGTCACAGGTGTTGTTCAAAAGAAGTGGCATATCACAGGTTTTGCAAAATAATTAAATGGTATTTATTGTGCTGGGGAAGGGGCTGCACTAATACACAGAAACTGCCAAGTATCACATTTTTACCCTCATCTACGCCGTTCTCCATCCTCCCCGGTAATTTGCACTTTCTTCTCTTTCAAAGACTCCCATAAAAGGCATTTACAGTCAATACACAGTCTTATTAGCACCTGGTATGTATTCTGCTTTACAAAGCACGTGATTCACTTTTACAAAGTATGCATTTACTTTGACTTCCCCCTTACCGAAACAACATGCGACTGTTGCCATTTTATATCGCAGACTTTCAGAGCCGAGTACGTTTCTGAAACAGGTTACTAAAACAAAAATGCA
The DNA here is from genome assembly GCA_034008185.1 of Gorsachius magnificus. Taxonomy (NCBI): domain Eukaryota; kingdom Metazoa; phylum Chordata; class Aves; order Pelecaniformes; family Ardeidae; genus Gorsachius; species Gorsachius magnificus. The sequence goes on along the minus strand of CM067090.1, from coordinate 5,205,800 downwards.
ATTTAAATAAATCAGCAAAAAAAATCAATTGAGAAAAGCTTGCACTGCAGTTGCTCTGACTGAAGAAAACTGCGAAAGCCAAAAGGAAGGAGTTAACCTTTGTTGAAACAGCATCAAACAGTCGCTGCTGCTTCAGTTATTGCTGTACCAGGACCTGCTGCAGCAAACAGCATCCCTCGGTAACGGAAGAGCATCACCTACATACTTGCAATTCTCCAAGGGTCAAACCTAAAGCGCTGCCCTTTAAATGTGGGTAACAACCAACATCAGGTACACAAGAAAATCTGGTAGCTTGAACAGGAAACTACAGAGAACTATTTCTGAAATGTAAATGAGACTCTGCTACTTTCATTTCATTATTGCCGTAGCGCTGTGCTGAGATGAAGTTTCCATCTGTGATTTTCAGGACAGGGTATCAGCCATTTCAGATGGCATCCGTCGGAAACTAGAGAGGCAAGTTGCTCACAATTTGTCGTTTTAGAAAAACATTTAAACTCTATTCGGCCTCCCCTTGGACAGAGCTTATGGGAGATCATTCAGTGCTTCAGGGAACAACCTCGCAGCCAACAAGCAGCTTCATCCCCACCATCCCCTTTTTTTTTTTTTTTTTTTAATTATTTTTTTAAGAACAACTTGTAGGAAGTCACAATTTGAAGCGGACTAAATACTGTGAAAGACAGTTTTGACAAGGCCAGGCTAAATATCAATCTTCTACTACTCCTTTGAATAGTTTTGACTTCGGCAAAGTTAAACGGTTTGTGGTATCGAGCCTCAAGGCTGTGAACTGAGGAGAACGCTTTCACATCTCACTAAAATTCAGGGACTCATGGATTACCTAGGTCCTTGTGAAAATTGCTGTCCATATGCAAGAGACAGCACACCCAGCAAAATCATTTCAAACGCTTGTTTCTTTTTTCACAACATTTTCACCATTAGTCGCGCAAATCTATCGGCAAAAAATGCTGAAGTCAATGATGATGCAATTAAGGCTTTGATTACATGATGACAGCAAATCGATTTTAAAGCAGATTATATCAACAGTTGGGCAAAAGGAGAGGCAGACATTATGGAAATCCAACCCTTTAATATCTTTAAGATTCCATAACCCCAGAGAGCATCTTTAATTCACCCTCTTTTATTCCAGATGGTCTCACAAAAAACCTCCTAAGTTATCACATTCTGGTAGCCCATGCTGACACACATCCTATGACATGATGTGAATATGTGTTAAAAAACATGATTTATTTTTTTTTAAAAAAAAAAAAGAAAAAAAATCCAAATTGCAACTATTTCCCTGCTGAGGTGACATTTGTGACAATACACATTTTTAAAGAACCCCAGGATACAATGCATTGCTCGCTTCCACTGGACAGGCAGGGTAAGTGCCCGGAGAAGGCAAGCAGAGTTACACGTAAGTATTTAAGAGCAGGATTTGGCTTCAGGCTCGGCGCGAAGGCAGGCATAGGGAACTATTGTGCTGCCTGTTTTCTCACAGCAGATCCCAACCAGCTTTGGCTATGGATCTGGCACCGCCAGCCAATTTGAAGGCAGGAAAAAAAAAAAAAAAAAAAAAAAAAAAAGCCTCCGACCCTTTCCTTTCTCTCCCTTTTTGTAATCTCTCGCAGGCACAACCGCTCCAGCAAGCAGCTCCCCTACCAGCCCAATATTTACACTAAACCACTAAAGGACTTTCTATTATAATGCTATCGCATTGATACGAGATTACTCCTGAACCACATCAAACCCCACAATACTGTGAAAGGCACAAACGCCGTCTCAAGAAAGAGGCGCAGAGTGGATTATTTTAGTCTCGTTATTTCAACGGCACTTTTTAGATATATGTAAAAAGTAATGTAATGCTACAGTAAGTGTTTCTCCCCTGAGGGCAACTTAGTGTCTATATGGATTAAATGTACACGCGTAAACACTTGCGATAGCTAATTATATTCCTGAAAACACCCGATTCTTACCATTTCTTAATCCTGCAAAATAAAAACACTTCAAAAAAATTTCAGACAATAATCAATTCTACCTAATGGCTTTGAAACTCTTCAGAGATTTTCACCTGAGAATCAAGAAGTGTTAAACTCCTGCCTCTTTTAACTCTCGTTTGTATAAGATGCGCGGATGTAAAGACTCCAGCAGAACACAGCGCTTGTCGTCTCCTCTGGTTGCAAAGAACATGAAAGAGTAACCAGGCATTTTTATTCAAATGAAATTATACAAATTTTTTCATCTTTTTTTTTCTTTTTCTTCAGCATGTAAAAACCCCACCCTGTAATGAACACAAGCTTAAAGCAATCTCTTCCAATGGACCATTTTACTTATTCTACAATTTCTTACCCAAATTACACAGGTATAATTATTTTGACACTGTAATGAAAAGAAAATGGGATTTGGGCACTGTGGGTTTATCTAATAACACTATTTCTTGCCAGACTTCACAGCACTGACAATCACAAAGAGCCCTGTCCATTCCAATAGGAAATATTTGATTTTACTGTAGGAACATTATTTATTTTCACCAACTTGCTATTATCAGAAAGGATATGATAGCTGAATAATAAAAATGAAATCAAGAAATTCTGGTGTTTCAAGGCTTTATTTTTTTCTGCTCTCACTTTTGACATTTTCTTCCCCTGGAGAGACAAGATAAAGTGCTGTCATAAATGGGTGACTTTTCTTGTCAAATGACAGATTTGATTCTCCATGGCAACCACAAATCAAGGTGCTAGTCTGAATTAAAGCTTCTCTTAAAAGGCGTCTTTATGTTTATAAAATGAATTTAAATTAAATGGGTATTAGGTACAGTTTTTTACCTCCATTTATTTATTGACTAAGGAGCTCTGTACTGCGTGGAGCATATTTGCATTTTAAGGAAAGACAACATATTGTACTGGCAGATGCACAAACAAAGCAAGTTACAAGGTCATGCTACATATACTAGTTTACAGTACTATGAATGGTATACAGATGGACAGCAAGCAGTTAAGAGGTACTTAAATACTGGAAAAAGCACAAAAATTACCTACAGAGTAACAGATGAAGGAAATCTCTCCTCATTTCATAACACTGCTTTCCTCCACACACAGTTAATGGAGAGTCATGTAATTGTCACAAACAGAATGCCAAAAGGGGAAAAAAAAAATAAAAAAATTAAAAAACCAAGAGGCATCATCCCGTGTCCTTATGCAATCTTACTACAGAGCACGACACACTCTTACAAATGGTTGTTACCATGACTTTCAAATATCCGAATTTATCCCAGATTCCTAACTTCGACTGCTCTAAAAATTCACTTTCTTGAGGTCACAACACATCTGAATTTCTTTATTCAGGAGATGAGTCAGTGGAGCCTCCTAGTTCCACAATTAACCTACCTTATTACCTCTTTTTTTAAAAACCTGAAACCCAGAGAACCTAAATTGCAGTGTAATACTCTCCTCATTCGGTTTTCCCAGAGATGGGAAAAAAAAAATCTTTGCACAGAACATGAGACTGAAATTTTTTAGCAAATAGGTAAAGTCAAATCTATATTTTTACACACATTCGCAAGGAAGTAAATACTTTCAAGAATTCAGACAGTGTTGTAAAAAAATCAAAATACTGCAGGTTTCTCAACCGATTCTCTCGGTTACCAGAGCCAAGTGGCTCCGTGTTCGCTGCCCTTGTAAGCTCTGCCAAATTTGATTTTAAGCTTCCTGAAGTTAAAGAAGGTTTATACAGTATTAACACAAGATCTTCTCACATATTTCTCAAGTTATTACACAGCCTTTTATCCAAAATTACAATTTTAAGCAGCACAGGAAGGCTTCAGTTCAGCTTCACAGGCAGCGATGGACAGAGGATGTCTTCATCCCGCCGCCAGGCTTTCTGCTTCGCTTCACCGCTGCCGCCTGCTTTCCTCCAGAAAAGGTGCAATAAAAGGGTGCCAGCAACTGATAAAACCTCTTTACACCCTGGGTCTGTGCAGGATTCACCCCCTGCAGCCAGCGGCTTGGGGACAGCCCCCGCCTTGCCGCTGCGGAACAGCTCGGATGCAGCTATCGGGGTCCCCGCACGGCCAAGCACGCACCCGCTCCCAACTCACAGGCACCAGGGTGTAACCCAGGGATGTCCCAATCTCCTATCGACAGCTTTTTGACCCAAACACCCCATCTTCATGAACTGGGGGGGGAACTAATGGTCAGGCCTCTGAATCGGTGCGTAAACATTTGCTACATAAAAATCAAAGGGCACTTTGCTAATGTACTACTGTCTAAGTAACGGCCTCATTAAAATAAAACTAATCCGTAACAGAAATGTGCATTTTATGGGGTAAGCAACTGAATTTCTTACATTTTTTTATTGTGAGAAAAGCAAAAGAAAATGAGTCTACCTTTTTCACTCAGGCTGTAACCTGATCACAATGTTTATACGTGCCCATCACAGCGCTATATAAATTAAGTCCCAAGAAAGGGTTTGAGAAAATAAAATATGGTTAACTTCAAACAACACCTTCAGCTCAACTCCTGAAAATCCTTGGCACTTCTTGCTACGCACTTCTGGACATACTTGAGGTTAAGAGGCAGCCTCCTCGAGGTCTAAATCCTGCACTTTTAGGAAAAATTCCTCAAATTACTACTATGCACAGGGAAAACTGCACATGGAGAACACCCTCCCAGGCTGTTGCCCAAGGCGGATGCTGTGTGCTAGGTGCTGGGAGCGTTTTCTGCTAACACAAGGGGATGGAGAGTCAAGTCCATGCCTGGAGCTTTCGTTCTCTCTCCATCAGCAGCATCAATGCGCAGCGAACAGGTAGAGCATCCCGGTAACACTCTGCAGAGCACAGGGAGGTTTTGTAGACCTTTAGTGCCAGCAAGGGTTTGCCAAACGAGCGGGTGAAGGAGAACCAAGCACCAACAGAAAAACTTGCAACGGCTAAAATTGTTAGCAATTTCAGAATTGTTAGTATTTCAGCAGTGGGCAGCCACGGAGCCTTGGGCAGAAACCCCCTGCAAGTGCATTAGGTGGGGCCTCTTGACCTTTCTGGGGGGTTGTGGCGGTGCTGAAGCCACACCAACCCCCCTGGGAGGGCTGGGGTGCTTTCCAGTGCGGAGTAACTCCAGACACAAATGTGCATTTGTTGCAAAAGGGCTGCAGAAGGAGACAACCTGGCTTAAATGCAGTAGAAGACAACCTTTTTTTTTTTTTCTCTCCAAGGCCTCAACCACTCATTCAGTGGGAATACAGGATGAGCAAAAGCCTGAAATTAAAACTGGGCTAAGTTGATGATGTTAAGTCTTCCTTGTGCTCTCAGTGGGCATTTCTGAGCTGGCTTTTGGCAAATACATTAAACCCTCTCCATAACTGTTGTGAAGCAGCCCAGCCCACCTTTCGTCTTACTTCTAACCTGTGGCATTTCATTTTACTGAGCATGAGCTCAGTGTTGGCAATAGCCGTAAATTTTACTACTTTAATAGTATATGTTATCTGACGTTTCCTAACACTGCTTTTTGGGATTTGAGACTGACCAGTCTTGACAGAGATGGATAGTTTGCATAAGAGTTATAAAGGGAACAGCAGAGGCTTCAGTGATATTTTAAGCAGGAAAACTACGCAACATACTTAAAAAAGTGAAAAGACAACCAGGAAAATCTTTGGTTGGTAATCAGAGTCAGGAAATGCCAACAAATGTTTTGAGATGCTAGCTGAAAATTTGAAAAATGTTAAAAGCCAGCTTTGCTACCTCTAGCAGTGAACTATAAAGCTAATCACATATATTTTTGGGGTCCTTAACATGGACCAGATGGAACTACACCGCATATAAATAAAAAACATTCTCTAGTTTGTGGGCTGGTTTGAATTTTATTTCACTGGATGAACGTGGAAGACAAAGTTACCATGTAGGTTTTAGTCTGAGTAAACCGTGAAGCAATTAACAGGAGTTCAAAGACACATTTTCATCCATCAGATACCCTCCTGCCTTCTAGATCTCACAATATTGCATGTGAAAATGGGACACTGTCAACCCGAGACCTCACCACGTCCATGCCAACTAGGTGGGAGCAAATTCAGGTGCAGCACCTGCTCCTGAGCTCCCGGGTCTGTCTGGGGGGGCTCCAGCTACACCCTACTGAATCCTAAAAAGAAAAAAAATAATCATTCTTCTCATCTGTTGTTTTCTTAGAAATAATACAAATTAATTTGGGGAAACCTGGTAACAAGGTATGGAAATAGCAGATGCAAAGCTGCAAGGTAAATAAACTAAGGAGAATAATAGTCTCTCTCTTTTAACTTATAAAATTATTTACTTGTTCTGATCTGAGCAAACATAAAAGAACACCTCTCCCAGGCTCCAGGCATTGTTACCATCAATTAACTAACAATTCCATAAACAATAAAAGTATTACAAAAACAGCAGCACATCCCCACCTACACATTAGCACCAGTCAGCAAAAAACCCAACAAAAAAACTACAAACAACACTTCCTACTCCTTGAATTCCCAAAGGAAACTCCACCCCAGCTGCTGCAATCAAAAATACGGACTTAACAAAGTGCCTGCAAGGTTAAGTGGCAATTTTAGGTGTTACTTGTAACAGAAGTAAAACAATTTCAGACACAAAGGTGAGTGTAAGCTGAGAACTCCTCCAACACAGACTTCTCCCCAAACGATGATTTCTTGCAGAGACTGCGTTCTCTGTTTCAGGATGCTGAAAGGTGAATGGGTCCAGATGAAAAAAAGGGAAGAAAAAAAAAAACCCAAACCCAAACCATGCATCATCAACCAAGCCCCAGCAAGAGCAAAGTTTCCTTGCACCAGGTACAGATGTTTCCAGGAGTGGAAACCTCCACCACACATTGGAGGCGGAGGGACGGTGGGAAAAGGGGATTCCAGCCTGCTTCCTCCCCTCCTCTTCTCCCTCCCACAAGTCCACGCTTGCCTCTTCCCAGTGGTTTCTCAACTGTGTTCTCAAGTTTCTGTGGGTCAACACGGCACCGACTTGGCACCCGTACAACACCTGTGAAATCCAGAGAGTCATGCAAATGTAGCTGAATATGCAATGTTGTCTTTTACTGATTCGTTATGAATAGGCAGAAGCCATTTTAGCCAGGATGGCGAACATTCTCATTCTTAACTTTGGAAAATATTCTTTAAAAAAAAATCACCTCGACTTCTTATTGCTCCTCAGTTCTCCCAATAATGGTCCAAAGATCCCTACACACACGCACTCTGTTACTGCAAGCAGAGTCATTGCTCCTGCCCTGAAGTTCGGCAAGCACTAAACGGGGCCAATACCAGCAATCTGCAGAAATGCAGGCTGAGAGGCATAAATTATGCAAACATATCATGCATCTGGAAAACGGGTGGTTTAAAGTACAGCATCGCTGTTCAGCTGACAGCAAGCTGAGCCCCTACCTGGTACTTCTCCTCCCAAGTATCTCTCCTCTGTCAAAGTTAATAACTCTTCGCCCCCAAAAAATCAACATTATGGAAAAATTCAGCTGTCCCCCGGGAGTTCATGCAGTACATTTGGAGAATCAATTCAGTCTTGAAAACTGTGAAATACAAGGATTTTAATCCTGTTTTAAGTGCAAGTTTCAATACAAACTGAACTTTGAACCCTCCGGGATTTCTTTCTCGGAATAAGTGATGCAGATGAGGATCTCCTTCAACGTAGATGCAATAGTAAAGGAAAAAGTAATTACTATGGCAGAAGAGGGAGATTTGTAAAATGCACGTGTAGGAAATAATTATTTACCTTTATAACAAGCAGTTTCTTCTTGGTTTCTGCGCCATAAACGTAACTTTCTCCAAACAGCAACTTCTTAAAAGATGTTTGTCAACTTCTGTCATTCACAGATACACAACAAAGAAAAATGTGTATCTTTCTAATGAGACGCACAGCCAAGGACGGTTGTCAGCATCATAGCACTGCTGTTGTGACATGTATTTCATTTTATTCAATACATAATGGGAAAGCTGTTTAATCCAGCAGTCCAACAACATCCAAATAAGCATTAATAATGCGGTGAATAACTGATCATCACTAGATGGTTTTCAGCAAGATAAAGGTTTTTCCCTTCCCCTTTTAAAAACACCCTCCTAGTTAGAAAACAAAGAGGCAGAAGTTAAGACTGTTGCCTGCTACCTCCTACCAACGGGCACACATCTGCAAGTGCCAACCTGCTCGCTGCCGAGCCCGGCCTCGTGCGCAGCGGATTTCAGCACTACATCAACAGATTGCAGCAGCACAGCAGGTGGAGCGGGGAGCTAAGGGAGAAGCAATTAACATGTATTGTGTTTCCCATTTTTCAAGGTAGATGGCAAATTCTGTTTCACAGACATGTACAAATTCGCGTACAAAACCCACTGGATAATACAAAGACATCTGTGTTTACCAAAGTAATCATTATTGTTTAATGCATATTTTTTACACCATTTAACAAATAACTTTAGCTCTGATGAACACGGTGATTTTCACGATAGACTTAAAAGGAAAGAAGTTCGCAAGAAATGCGGAGCTGCGAACACGTGCTAAGTATCGAGGCAAGCACCGCGGATGAAGGGCATCACACTGACCTTGCATGTTCTCACCCCGGGCATGCTCAGCCAGCACGGACCAACAGGGATCTGGTGGCTTGCCTGCTTGCATCAGAACTTGAAGTCGTCCTTGCGCTGCTTCCTGCACCAAACTTTGCGGAGACATGGAACGAGGGCGGGCAGCACCCCATCAAAAGCCATGAGCAACCATGGGAGTAAAACCCCACCATTTTGGGATCAACCCCGCAGCCAGGTCTACATCTACCCGCAGCCCCAAAGGAATTCCCAGAGCTCAGTGCAACGGACACGCCTGCCTTCAGGACCAGCCCCACTGCCACCGCAGCCATGGGGAGATCCCCATCGCTACCCCTGCCTCGCCACTTGCAGCCATCATCTCTGCCCCACCGCACCTCCCCGTCGGCAGGCTCGAGCCCGGAGGGAGCGACGTGCCTACCCTCCGCGGGCTTCAAGGGGAGCTGCAGGCAGGCAGGCACGGCTGAAACACGAGGATGGGGGAGCTCGGAGGAGGAGTGAACTGAGTCGAGACCCTGCTGCATGTTCAGTGATTGTAAGATTAGTGTGTTTTTATTTAAAGTATTATCCGTTAACATCCCGTATTACAAAAGTAGCACAACAGTATCGACAGACTGTCAATATTAATAGGAGTGTCTAATGTTATATCAATACTAATTTAATTTCTGTTATCTGCTGGCTGCAGGGCCTTTCTGAAGAAACAGAGGAACAAGAATGAGAAAGCCAAAGCAGTGACATAACAGGAAAACGAGCCATTCCTTCAGCTTCTCCATCATTCAGTGGCACCCTGCTGTTTAACACAGTTATCTTTGCTTCTTCTTTTAAGAAAAACCAACAACAACAAAACCCTCTTTGGTTTTTTCCAGTATCGCCAGAGCCTCCACACTCTCTTTTTCTTCTTGGCCAAAAAACCATCTCTGCAGAACAGCATTTTTCCTAACTACGTACACCCAACATCTGTGAAATAAATAAGTCAGACAACAGCAATTGCAGGTTGGATGAGTAACTCGCCCTTACGACATGGTGTTGATTCACAAAGAAGAATTTCTGTACCAGTGAATGACCCAATCTCGTACCGAGTTCAAGGGCCATGTGTGAAAAGCCCATTCTTCATTTATATGCAAAATATGTATCTTCAGGGTAAAACTTCTTGAAGGCCTGTATTTTACTGAGGTTCCAGTAAGTGTCCGTCAGAGTAGAGGGCAAGGACACACGTTGGTAAGCCTGCCCGAGGCACAAAGTGCCGTGGGGTGGGGAGAAGCCCTTGTCCTTACAGGGAGATGCACGACTAGGATCCCAGCACCACCCCTGCGCTTCCCATCACTACTAACGCGTTTTCAAGGAGAGAGGAAGATGGGTCCACACTGACAAAATGCCAAAGTGAACAAAGTAATTGAGTTAATTATGTAAACATTCATCGTAAGTAATACTAAAATACCCTGGTTTGCTTTTTTTTTTTTTTTTTGGGTGGCAGAATAAGCAGCATCTAAGGACTCAGAATTATCATCTAAGAACTGAGTAAAAGAGAAAATTGCCGAAAATGAAGATACAGTATCAAAGAAGAATATTTCTCTTGCTTTAGCACATGAATGATCCCAACTGTACTTGCTACAAAGCATTAAGTGGGAATGCAGGGGAAAATATTCTTCTCCTTAAATACATTTCAAATAAGTGATTTATGGTTTTCAAACTGTGAAGGAGAGAAGTGGAAAAGAGGAAGGTATTGGGGTAGGAAATTGGCTTACCTCGTGATACTCCATGATGTGTGACCAGTTCCCACAAACGGGTGAATCCTCCTTCCCCGTTAATGAGACTGCAGGTTTGCCTTGCACAGCAAGGCACGGGGAGCCCACCCCACTGCCAACCGTACCCTCATGATTTTACACGCTGTGCCAAATTTCAATGGGTAATGATACCCAAAGCTCCCCTGAAAATTCCTCAAGGGGGTACTGAGCGCAGGGCAGTGTCAGGCTGGGTGGGTGACAGGCCCCCCAAGCCCCCTGACACTGGCCCATGGATGGTGACATCCTCCAAACCCCACATTAGAAGAAGATGAAGCAACGTTTAATACGGAGGTGGGGAAAAAAAAAAAATCAACTTTTATAGTGCAATTAAAACGCTGACTTCTCTCTCCCAGCCTGTCTGTGCCCTCCCAACAAGTTCTCCTTGCCAGATGTACAGAAATTTCCACTCACACAAAATTCTACCTTCAAACAGATCTTCGCTGCTACCCGCGCCTGTTGCAGTCACACAGATTAACATTAATTGGTGGTTGCGAAGAAGCCATGTCTGTCAGACTGTTTCCCAGAATGACAGAAAGAAGGAAGGAAGGCAGAAAATGAGGGAAAACAGTCTGTGGCCTTTGAAAACCAGGGGACTGCGCTGCTGAACAAATCACTTCCAGGCAGTTGGGGATGAAGCCAGAAAAGTATCTTTGAAAGAAAAAAGAAGAACAGTTGAGAAAGCCACGAGCAAGGGGAAAAAACTGTACTGTAGGGAAGTTAATCCAAGAGGAGTTCCATAAATTGGAAAAGGGTAAGAATAAAAATTAGGAGTTATTGGGCAAGGATTAGTGTAAGAAAGGTAGTTTCCTATCAGGAAATGGGGATTGAATAGCTCGTGCACAGCACAGCCAAGGACCTCAGAGGAGGCGGCAGGAAGAAATTACAAGGCACGATGATGTAGATTAGTCTGCAGGCTAAGGAAGCAAATTAAAGGTGAGCTGCTGGGTCTGAGCACCCACCAGGGCAGCCCGGGCCACCTTGAGGGATCTGCAGAAGAGAACAAACCTCTCCAGCCTGGCCATGGAGGTTTACCTGTTTGTTTTCAAGCTCCAAACCTGGCTGTTGGGATTTACGTGTGCGGCAACACCAGCCTCGGAGGATGCGCTCAATCCCACCTGCAGGGGTTGGGTTGTGCTGCCTCACACAGCTCGACACCCCACAAGCACAATCCACTGCGAGAAACGAGACGTGAACTATACAAACCGCACAGCGCAGTTCGAGAAAGGGATCTGCCACACAGGAATCCTCGTTACCTCGTCCCTCTTACCTCTCTTGCCTCTTTCTGCTCACCGCCTCCCATGCCTACAGCCACGGTTTCTGCAGCACTCCTCCCTCCTCAGCCTCTTCACAAACTTCCAACCCCCTTTTCTCCCTGCACAGGAGGCAGCGCCGATGGGAGCAGCAGCAGCCATAGCTCATAACTCGCCTAACGAATGCCAGACAGAAGTGATTTGTAGGCATCAAGTAGATTATTATTTTTTGAGAGAGTGGAAAAGAAAAAGAGGGGCACAAGCTTAAGGTGTTGTTGATGAATGAAGATGAAAAGAAGGTTTTAGGGTGAGAAGTGTTTGTCTAGTGTGACCTAAACCGTTCAAACCTCATTTGATAGATGATGGACGTTTATTCCCTGCTATGTGTCACTTCAAAGTCTGAGGTTTATATTAAACAAGAAGTCTTCTCCTTCTAAGTTGTTCTTCACTTTTTCCCAGAGTTTATCACACAGCACAATACGTGGAAATGTAATCACATTTAGTTTTTATAGTAAAGTCATATGGTCACTAGTACTACATATTAGAAGACGCATTTTATTGTTTTTCATTATGTAATTGTGTGCTTCATTGCTTTTCATCTGTTTTTCCTTGTTGTGGGAGGTGGCACAGCCAAGGAATACCATTTCTCTGGGGATGATGTTCTAAGGGCAGAATGAAACCAACCCACCCGCGTTCCGCTCGGATGCAGTGCCGCCGCCCTTCCCTCCCCTCCGCTCCCCACAGGCGAGGACCAGGCTCCCCATAAGCTGACAGTCCGCAGTCTGAGGCAAGGCAAATCCACATTTCTACCCCAAAAGGCTTCTCCCTACTCAGAGAAGCCACCAGCAGTAAATACTTAAAGTGCGCGAGGACGCCATGCACAGCAGCGGCTTTAATCACCAGAGAAGAGATTTTTTGAAGTCTTGCATTCAAGTCACCCACGATCCTTGCTCCCACACCGAACGTCTCGCCTGGCACAGGTGGCAGCAAGCAGGGTGGGCACAGGAGCCCTGCACCACCACGGCCACCAGGAGGGCCCCACATGCCTTCACTTGCAAAGTAGTTTGCCCACGGGTTCACAGATCTCAGCCCAAACAAAAAGTTCTCAATTAAAACCAAGAGCAAACCCAATATCATCTCCCCCATCCGCTTCTTCTGCTTCCCTTGTCATTCAGTGGGTTTCGTCCTGGCAAGTTCACACCCCAGGACTTACCATTCAACCTTCCCCCTTCCCATAAGGAAGGAAAATGAAGAGAAAAACATACTGCTAAGATGATATCCACATGCTGCTGGAGCTATCGGAGAGACTCCTGCAACAGAAGTGGAGCTGGGATGCTTGTCCTGGATGGAACTGGCTGGGACAGCAGGAAGGGCTGCAGAGCAGCGCACCAGCACATCAAAGGCTGAGAACCACAGAGTAAAATTTGAGGACAAAAATGCTTCCCCTTCTTACACCCAGAGAAGGAAGTCTCTGCTTTGGATCTTAGTTTGCAACCTTATGAGAAGTTGATGCTTGGAAATAAATAGTCTATACCGTGAAACAAGTTTTCTATAAACAGCTAATGTTACAATTAGTTTTCAATATGGGGTTCCTCCTACTAAAAAACATGATCATTCAGTTATAGATGTTTACATTCCTATACATTAAAAACAAACACATTATGCTAATAAACTGTGCAACTATACTTGATGGGATATGCTCCTGTTTAGTATTCACACAAAGCACTGCAGCATTTAACCGCAGGGTAGATTTACTCATTTACTACATCTATTCCTTTAAATGTGCCCCAAAATTTGTTTTCTCAGCACTTGCTCACTAAGATTGCTTTCAATATTGGCTTCTGGGGAGTTCATTTTACTTAGATTCTCTATTAGAAGAGAAAACCACGGATTCACTGAAGCCGTATTTCTCCACCAGAGTGTTGATTCACACGGAAGCAAAAGGTATTTCGTGCTAGTCCTGGCCCCGACCAAGGACACCACGTCTTCACTGCGACCTACCCAGGAAAAAAGGCGAATGCCTTTGGTTTGAGATGCTCTGGTCTCCCGTACCCAGAACACACAGACCTTGTGCTACTGCCCTTCATCTCTCCATCACCAGCAAACTTCCAGTGTGGCCCAGCTAAGCCCTTGAAGACCCCACAACTGTGCATCCAAGCTCAAAGTACAAAGCTTGAAATTACATTCCATCAAGTTTCTCCATCTCACTACACTTTTTATTTTATAAAAAATAAAAAAAATATCAAATTCTACTGAATTTCTCTCTACACAGCTGCATCTCTAATGAACCCCCATAAAAGTTAAAACTTACATTCGGTAATCATATGCAATTGAAACATCATAAAATGAGAAGTCAAGGAACTGTATGTGGGCTGCAATGACTTGTCTTATTGTATTCATTCCCCTAATAAATATATCTTAAAAATAACCTCACAGTCACACATTTGCAATATAATATAAAAATAACACTGGATTCAAATTATTAAACAGGTAATTTAATAGAACGAGAATTGAAATGTAGGACAGTGTGCAACTTTATGCTATTGGAATAGGATTATTTTAGCCAACACAACTATTTTTCTTTTTTGCATTATCTTTGCATTTATAATACTACAACATCCACATAACCTTGACACTGTAGTCACCTTAGTAACAAACAAGTGTAACGTTCACTTATAATTGAAATCCCAATAGGGTATTTGATTCAAATAAAACAAAAATCAGAGGCCCCTACTCTGTTGCTTTTTTCTTAGTCACATACACATAGGCTAAAAGGATTTAAAAATAGATATATTTGTACACTATTAAATCTACAAAGCAGAACCATTTAATTTTAATTTAACGCAAAATGGAAACAAATATAACACCTTTAAAAGACACGATGCTAAAAAGAGAAGCAAATTATTTAAGTTCTGGATCAGCGCAGCTTGGCAAATTCACACCAAGTAAAGGCCAAGATTTAAACCAGTCTTACAGCCGAAAGCAGCAGCTGTGACAGGGACCATCGTACCGGCAACACCGGCCGGGCAGAGGACACCCTCCACCATGCCACCACAGCCCAGCCCTGACGGAGGGGGACGAGTAGCCCCAGCCCAACCATCACGGCACCCGGACTCCGCCTGGCACTGGCTATGCTCCTGGCTGCACACTTAGCTTCTGCGTTACATAGCCAGTTTCATTTAAATCGAGGTGTTTTAAATGAAAGAAAAAGGGCAAAGGTCCCATCAGTGCCCAGAAGAGGAAAGGTCTGAGCCCCTCCAGACCAAAGCCTCCTTAACCATGGCGAAGACCAGACACTTCAGAGAAAGGTACAAGAAACATTTGACTTGAGAGTTTTCACACCTCTGGGAAAAGGGGTTTCTGCCTAACCTTTTGTTAGCTTTGTCCTAAAGCAAGAGAATTTGTACTCTTCCTAACTTGTAAAATTAAACAAAATAAAACTGCTCCCACTCAAGGTACCTGCAGGTGTTTGTCATTACCTATAAAGTTAAATCCTTTTACTGTTTCACACCTAGTCCTTTGTAGCCAAGATTTACAGTTCTATTGAATGATTATCTAGTCCTGTTTCAGGAAAAAAAAAAAAAACCATACCACTTAACTGCAACCTAAATCATCTGAAGCCATCTTTTACTTCCCTTGTGCTGGCTTGCTCTCCTCACAACTCCAAAGCCACAAACTTTCTGCCCCCGCAGGAGAGCCAGCCCATCACCGCCGGTGCGCCAGTACAGCCCCGGCCATGCACCCCGCTTGTCGACCAGAGCTGCCATCTGCCAGGGCTCCATCCTGGCCATCACACTTTTATTAAGTCCTTGATGAGTGTGATTCAATTAACGTCGCCTGAAAAGCCACTACACCACAAATGAAAGGTGACAAGGAGTTGAGAGAGTAGCAGGGGGGCATGGCAGAGAGCAGACCGGCCGGAGGACACGGCAGACCTGTTACTCCACGTGGCCAAAATGGGTTTGATCTGCCTACGTCCGCAGGGTGATGGGGAGGGAGCCGTTCGGGGGAGAAAAAGAGGCTGGAGAAGTGAGACTTTGAGAAAGCTCTTCCCACCCCGCCGCTGGGAAGGCAAATCAGAGGCGAACGCACGTTTTTTATCAGGTTATTCTGTCGTCAAGAGTTTTGTCTTTATGTAGCCCCGCGGTGCTGATCACCAGCAAATGCCTGACGGAGCAATCAGCTGCACCTTGCTGGAGGTACGCAGGGTGCCCACCGACCCCGCCAGGAGGTCTGTGCCCGAAACAGCTGGAGGAGTGGGCTCCTTCTGCCGGTGGAAACAAGGACTCGGCTAAATGCGGCGAGCTACAAGTTTCTGCAACAACGTGCAAGTCTCCAACATGTGGCCCGTAACGTAGCTGTTGCCATGGTAAATATTCATGTTTAGTGAAAAGTGTTAAATCTTGTATCATAAGTTAAATCAGCTGCCAAGACACATTTTCACAAGTAGGGGAATTTTTGTCTTTTCAGAATGGAATGTTTTTCAGTTGACATTGATTTTTCCCTAAAATAAGTCCCCCAGAAAGGAAGCCAATCACACGTGAGGCAGTCCAAGAGCTGAATTACTCTACTCCTTCTCTGAATCATCAACAAGTGTTGTGTGCTAGTGCGTGTGTGTGTACAAATGCACTGTAGCTTCATAAATCCCATCCTCTTATACAAATGAGCAGTTACACAATTTATTCGGAATATTAAACTAATGATCCCAGCAGAAACAGCACCAATATTTCACATTTTAGGCAATGAGACTTCAACAAGTAACTTTTCTAAATAGAAAGCATCTCAAAAGAAATAATTAAGCTTAACTTGCCGTAGCCTTTTCACAAATACAAGACTCAGTCCTAAGCCTGAATATACAGTTGTGTAAGTAGGTCAAGGACAGAAATAGTAAGAGCATATTTACTTGCTTTTATGCTTCTTGTTCAGTATTTCCAAAGAGGACAAATGGTTTTAATACAATTTCAGAAAGAGAGACAAGTCAGAATTAATGCAGAATTGGCTACAAAGAAACTTGTTACTTTTACTCATTTAAAAACTGTTGCGAGGAAATCTGACTGTTAACAGTTCAAGATCTGCAAAATTACATATATGTGTCCTTCCACTCCTGAACTACTCAAAATTGGCTCATTCTGGCATCTTATGGTTCATCTGAATTTAAAGCAAAATGCATTACCAACAGAAGGTCCTTTAGAATAAGGGGGGAAAAAATTGTCATTCAGTAATTAGCACAATTTCATTCAGAGCAGGGTAAATAACTCTTCTGGTAACAAAGCAACAAAGTAGAACTAGTCCTAAAGTCAGTAAGTAAACAGAAACGACAAAGCAGTCATCTGCTTTCACGCTCTGCAACCGAAATAAGAACAGAAACAGCAATGACCTCCTTGCTTTCTCCTGCCCAAGCTCCACGCCGGGGAGAACCTCTCCCACCGGCGCACACAGGGAGGACTCAGCCTCCGGACCAGCCCTGCAGCTCCCTCAGATGTACCACTGCCCTGCAGAATGGTGGAGAGCTCTTTGTCAACGTTGGGTTTCCCTCTTCCACATCTCTCCCGACAACCACAAACTGTATTTCACCTTGGTTGCATCTTCTGCGGCGAGGACTTTGCCCAACAGATTCCTTTCTTCTTTACCTACCTCCGAGTAGCAACAGCCAGCAGCCATTCACATCCTTGTTTCTAAGTTAAGAAACACCTCTGATTCCTCCTCCTCTCTCTCATTATTGCTCCACAATCGATTTGCCGTACCCCATGCCAGATTCGCACCTTTGCTCCTCACCTCTACTCATTAAAACTCAAACTCTCCTCCCATCTTCTCCATGAAAGACATTTTCTAGCAAGCAAGCTACTGCTTACACTCTCTTACCTCTTTCTCTACTCAAATCAGCTCTACCGAAAGGCTGAAGCTTATTTAACACTCCCAGCTCCCTGCTTGTCTCTTTCTTTTATTTTGCATGGCTCAATGTTCTCATTCTGCCTTCTCTCCTTCTTTCTCTACCCTGGTGCTACAAAAAGACATCTTCGGTGACACCTTAAAAAAAAAAAAAAAAAAAAAGATCACTGAATTAACATGACTTGCACTGCATGGTATTTTCAGACCAGCCATTTGCTAATGTTGCAAACACAATTAGGAAGTCAGGCAAAGAGCTTACAGGAGCAGATGAAAGCTGCAGAGATAAAATGGAAAGCTTTTACCTGCCAAGCTCTCAGGTTAGGGTTCTAGGTTGCCCTCGGATCTAATAAAGCTATAAAAGAGCCATATTAAGGAGATGCATGGTCACATTGCTGTAAATATCAAGTGTGGCTTTTTCCATCCCCCTATAGACATGGATTTTTGCTACCGCAATTTGCAGGCTGGTAGCCATAGGTGGTTTAAATTCTCAATATTAAAAAAAGCTCCAAGCATTACTGACAATTAAAAACAGCTTTTACACATGCACAATAATGCTTCTCATGCTTTAAAAAAAAATAATATGCATATCCATATTACCATCATAATAAGTGCCACAGAGTGACATGATATGATTGAGTATAATGGCTCCTTTGGAGCCATTATGGTCGATCAGTAAATAATACACTTTTGAAATTGTCTAACTACATATTTACACTTGTCAACTCTCATACACTTCACTGACAGAATTTAAAAGAAACACTGTAAAAAACTGTAAGAACATTAAACCACGAAAACATTATACTGAAGTAGTACTAAGGTTTGACTTAAACCCACAAAAACATGGAAATTCCAGGTTAAGGCCAAATCTCCGAAAACGACACCGTCTTTAGTTCGTCGAGCTGTGTCTGCGGGCTTGCGGTGGTCCAGGCAAAGCAAGGGACGAGGCAGAGTTGGGCTGGGAGGCAGGGGACTGTGGGGTCATGGTGGTCCAGGGCATCAGGTGAGCACCGAGCCACCATGGATGACTCTGGCCACTGAATTTGCGGGCAAGAGCCAGCCTGCCTGCAGCAACTTAGCTGTTCAGCGGGACACCATTTTATGGTATTTAAAAAAAAAAAAAAACAAAGCCTGGACCTTTTCTCTGTTTATTCAAATGAAATTCCCAATTAAGTTGAGAAGAATTAGTCTTCACTTATTTCGGAAGAGGCCCCGTTGAGACACTGGGAGTTTTGCCTAGCTGAAACACATGGAGAAAAACTTCAGGCTTTGACCCTAAAAAGGCATTGTCAAAAAAGTATGTTAAACAAACATGACAGCAGAACATTAATATCCCAAAGATTCACTCCATGTGGGGAAAAAAAAAAAAAAGACTAGGCAGCAAGATGTTTTTTCAAGAGTAAAATAATGGGCTGGGTGTGGGCTTTTTTAATTGATAATTGTGTCTCCCTTGTTCAGCTGTAGTCACTTTTGCTCAAAGCAGCAGTGGCAGCAACTGTATTGGTTCCAGTAGAGCTCTGCTGAAAACAATACGCATCAAGCCCCCAAAGGCCATCTGTCTTTCTGCAAGGGTCACATCCTGCTGCCCTGGAGTCAAGGGGATATTGAACACTTGCAAGATGTCAAGAGCAGCCCCAGTCCCGCAGCACCTCCTTCGCAACAAAAGGACCCCAAATGCTTCAGACACTCTGCACTACAATCCTGAACCGCCCTGTAAAAAGCGATGATGGATATTTTCCTAGAGCAAAGGTCTTCCTTTCATATATATCTCTATATATCTCTCCCTCTCTCTCTCCCCATCCTTGCCCAGAATTATCTATTACCTCGCTTGTGAGAACAAAATCCATAAAGGCTTGGCATGGCAGACTCCTGAAGTTGTTTGAAGACACAACCACCACACCCCCATCAAGAGGGAGTTACAGCTCGGTTTTATAGTCGACTCTCCCCTCAACTGGCTGATGACAGAGCAGCCTCTCTCTACGCTCAGCATCTGGGATTTTACAGCCGTTGTATATAAATGGGATTTTCATGACAAACAACTCTGTATTCGGTTTCCTTGTATATCTAAAAGTGAGAACGATCTCTTAAGGCTCTGCTGGGAAGGAGTATTAATGAAGACAAAGAGTATTTCAGGCTATTTCCCCCAGGAGCATTATCACGATGACAATATAATGACTTCGTCCTACACAAGTACTTCAAGTCCACATCCCCCTCTTGAAGCAGCTCTTCGGGACCCCCCATATAGCCCCGCAGCCCCCTCCCTGTGGCCAGCCCCATCCCACGACTGCCTGAAGAGGACGGGATCTGCCATCAGCTCAGAGAGCCTTCCCCAGTCTCTCATTTCACAAGCCCTCCCTGGAGATGTTTGGTTTTGTCTAAATATTATAAACCATGGTACAACGAAGACTTAATAAACCCTGTTGCCTTTTTGCTTTGCACAGCGTCTGTCTCCTCTCACCCTACCTCGCGGCTCATGCAAATGTCAGAGTGAGAACAGTTTTTACATTTCCTCGGGTCGCCCCAGAGTGATATAAGCAAAGGTAAACAAACTACTGAAGTCTGGGTATTTTTACTTCAGATGGGATGTAAATCAGTGGATGAAAGCTGGGAATAAACTGGCAATATGAGGGCAGCTTATTCAAGTTACCTCCCCCAGCTCGGTGTTCCCTCAATGTAATACAGCTGACATAACCCTACACTAAGGAAAAAAAACCACCACCCAACACAAGGAGATATAAATATTTCCCCCAAAGTCAGACACTCTTCCTTCAAGATGTTTGGCCAACTCTTGTAGAAAGAGAAAAGCATTCCCCTACCAAAGGCAGAAATCTTCACCTGTAAGAAGTCATGAGGAGACTGGACACCACCCCAAGCGCTTGGGATGGGCACAGGCTTCATGTGGGACACCTCAACAAGGAGACCAGACACCACCCCAAGTGCTCGGGATGGGCACAGGCTTCGTGTGGGACACCCGATGAGACCAGACACCACCACAAGTGCCTGGGATGGACACAAGCCTCACACGGGACATCCCAATGCACCAGTGCTTGGGATACAGAAGGTGCTCAGTTCCTACTGTACCACATACACCACTTCTCAAACAACAACTGGAGCAAAAGCTTCATCCCAGGGCTCAAATCAGAAAATGACTGGTCCTATGCAGAGTTGAAAGCTCCTGGGGCAGATGGGTTTTTAAGAGCGGCAGCTCCAGCTGCCACTTAATTGTCTGACCAGTGGGTGCCCCAAACCCACAACCTCCTCACACCATTATCTCCTGGCAGAAGGATGTTATGTGCTCCCACTCTTCCCTCCCTGCCTCCTTGTTTAAAGCTTTCTGGCTGCTGGTGAGGAAATGAGTCTACCTTGCTCTACCTTCCCCTCCATCACCTTGCTGTCTGTGAGGACTGGTGAGAAAATGTTTCAGCTGCTCTTACACTTCCACAGCATCCATTTCCTGAGGCCCTGACAAAAAAAAAAGGCTGTCTCCCATCTCCTGCTGATGATAGCTTTATCAGATAATAGCACGAAGCAGGAATGATCCTGTAAAGCTGTTACAAATACCCAAAGGTATCTGAATAGCAGCACTGAGACAGAGATCGTGCTAGTTGCATTCACCCACCGACGGGCAAAGCCTGAACAGCAACCAAGGGACCAGCAAAGCCTGTCTACTAAAGAGCCTATCGTTACTTTAACCTGCCATGAGCCATTGTATGGCTTTTCTGATTTTCTGCATGCACACTGTATTGTTTTATACTTCAAGTTAAAACCTGCTGAAATTCAATGGCTCCAGACACAGCAGTGCCAAGGAAAAGGAGCCTCTGGTCCCCGAGAGCGACTTTTCTGTGTTGGCTTGACACGTAAAATCTGTTTCTTCTATTATGTCTTCCCTCTTACCTATTTTAGATGCAATGGTGTGAAAACATAGTAAAATCATGGAAAAAAATTCAAGGAAGCTGAGAAAATATTATTCTGATCATATTTAGAGGCCTTGGCTCACGAATGCTTTAATACTAGGAGCATAGGCACTTGCACACCCTAGCTCTGCCCCTGCACCAGGCCAGCGAGCGCAGGCTCTCGCACCTTCCCAAAGCACCGGCGTCTCCATCTCCAGCAGCGTTAAGAACTGCCCTGTTCAATAAAAACACAGTGACTGCGACACAGAATTCCAGCTACAAAACGCGCTCTGCACTGCTAACACTCCACATCCGAGGAGGTGCCGGTGTTTTACGAGAGTTTGTTGTGCATGCGCTTGTGATCCACGCAAACTCAGCACTTCGTCATGCTACGCGACATATCCGCTGTGCCACTCCCCGTTCAAAATCTATCTTTAAGCATCCATCGTATTAACTAAGGGATTAAATTTAAGCATGCGCTCAAAAACTCTACTAAACCAGGGTGAAGCCTTGCAGATCAAAGCTCTGCTCAGGACTTACAGTTCACCACTTTCAAACAGCAAAATCTTTTCCTGTTAAGTGATTTATCGGAACAATGGATATTATTTGTATGATGAAACAGATGACTTGAAAAATTGTCCCAAGCAATCATTATAGTCATAGCAAAGTCAAGGCTTGCTCTACTACCGCAACAAGAATTCTGTATTTGGTTTCATAGATAGAAAGAAATGAAAAATACCGCTAATTCGGCCAGGATAAGAGTCTACAATAAAGCCCTCTGTTTAGGTGCGAGCAGATTTTTGTGCTTAGAAGTCATGAAATCCCCCTTTCTCCTGGTGACGAGAAATGCCCCTTGATGCCCCCATCTCCTCCAGGACATAGCCAAAGTGGAAATCATTTTCAAAACTAATATGTACACGGAGTAACATGGTTAACATCATCCAATGAATTTAGATCCACCTACACAGTATAAATATATCTAGATAAACTGTCACCTTCAGCAGAATTCATTAAAATAATGTTGTATCTTCCTTGTTAAATGTAATTTTTTTAATTGAAATTTAATCTTACTGTATTATTTGGTAGATTTTTAATTGACATTTGTAGTAATTAATTGGTAAGCATTACAGCTTTGTCTGAAGAATTTAAAACTAAATTTGACATCGAGATTGGCCAGCCACTGCTGTGAGGTGCCTGCTGGGAGCATTTCATCATCCTCCCAGCCCCTCCTGCTGATCAGAGGTGGGAGATGATGGTCTCTTTCTTACAGTCATGAATTACATTACTAATGTATTCCATTACCACCACGCAAATGTCATGTTAATTCCTGATCATCATCAAGTCAGACAATGGTTTCCACGCTGGCACCCAGCCAATTAGCGGTGTGGAAAAATATTCCGCCAATTATATAACTTGAATTAGGTTAAGGACTCAAGAGAAAGCAAAATAAATGCTTTGAAAATACTTCTGAGATAAAATGTAAGTTGACACTGTCTTCATGTGCTATAGCCGATGTTATACAATCTGATAGGCAGCTGCCAACATTCATAACTGTTTATTAAATCTAGCCTCTCTTTATGGTGGCAGCTAAGATCTGTATTTTTACCAATATTAGGTTCATTGTGTTATGAAAAAAGACCAAAATACTTAGGAGCATTCACACCAGCTTATAAAACATATTATGTAGTATATTAAATTGTTAAAATTGCTTCTGCTCTCCTCCCCCCCCCCCCCCGCCACAGAGAAAGTTCACGGACAGAAAAGTTTCAGAAAAACAAAGTCTTTCTGTAGTCACCGATGCTTGAAGGAGCAAGGGAGAGCCTGCGAGGACAGAAGTGCCACCCCGGGCTGCTGCCACCTCTCCTGCCATGCAGCTCTGCCGGGGACGCCAGGCTCAGCTCCTGGAGCCCTGTCCCACTCCCCCTGCCCCACAACACACATCTGGGTTAGCACAACCCACTGACCTGGGGGAACCCACTCCTGCGCCGCGGCTGTGGACAAACCCCTTCGGCTTTTGCTCCCTGGCCATCACAAGAAGTATCACAGGCAGATAAAGCCCTCTGTGTAACCAGGAGCCCGTCCACCAGAGGAGAGGACTGCGGCAGGAGTCGGGCATCCCTGCAAGAAAAGGTCACTACGAAGCCTGGTGGAAATGCCTCCGGCCATCCAGGGACACGGCAGGTTTCTAACACTGCGTTAGCATGGTGCGCACAGTGCCAAGCCCCACCGGCAGCACGCTGTGCCGGCAACTCGCTGTGCAACCAGGTTTTTAGTACCACCCCATTATTTTGATTTGTTCTGTTCTTAACTCAATTTATCGTACAAGCATGGTTATCCCCAATTTAAAAACGTACACAGCACCGGTTCCTCGACTTCAAAAATTTATAACGATGAGCAATTTGTTAAAACCTTTTACCGTATCTTTCTGTCTCATTTTCCTAGGTGCTGCAATGAGGCAATTCACTGTTCTGGCTGCTTACCCTAGATGACCTTTGCCTGCCATAAAATGGTATACAAGGAAACATTCTGCTTTAAATAAAACTCTTGCCTCTTCGAAAGGCCCTACGTATTCAGCCAACACAATCAGCAGAAACCACATTTGGTTACTCAATAAGCTGGAAACTTCTAAAACGTGTACGGCAGTGAATGAATTCCTGACATCACCAGGGACACTCGAGTGGGGAACAAGAGAGACCGCCAAGAAGTGGCTCTTGCTGCAGCCAGAGAAAGGATCACTCCTTTAAGCTGAACTCTCAAGGAAAACGAGAACAAAAACTGAATTAGCTCAACACGTACCCTCTGCAGTCAGCACATTGCTAGGCAACTTACCATCTCTTGATAGAATTATGGTGGAGGGCTGGTCGTACATCAGGGTTAAGATGAACACAAGCACCGTTTTTGGCCAACTGCTCCTTTCCAGTGGGACTGCTCAATGCTTGGTCATTTCATATTATTGTTTTGCAATATTTTCTAAGCACCTACAGCATCTAATGCATTCAGAAGATATTTTAAAGCTATTACGCGACATGAAAATTTTAAGATAACTGAAAGTAAGTGAATTTAAGAGGAATAGCGCGAATCTTTTTCTTTGTTCAAGCCAGCATTTGGAGAGAGTTAACAATCCTTCTTTTTGTTGCTTTTATTTTTTAATACTGAAGCTATCCAGAGGGCAGGCTACTCAAACACTTTGTCTTTACTCTGGATGCCAGTTGGCCACAGCTCCCTTCCTCCGTAACTCAATCTGGTATGTCAAGGAGATGTTTCAAAACACCCCAGTCCTTCCATTTGCCACCACTGAGACCAGACACAAAGTAGTCTGGTCTACCGCAAGATCCCCTGTTGTCACACTTAACCTATGCCAGCCTTAGCAGGACCTTGAACTTTAATAGTGACTTGGATAGTAAGATTGGGACTCCAGGTATTATTTACAGTTATTAAAGAAGTATTAAGCAAATGCACAGACTGCTTTAAATAGAGACCCGTACCTTGCATATAACCCCAAGTTTTCCATGCATATTTCATAGGCACAAAGAAACAATTAATAAGCTAACCACCATGATTAAGATCAATTGATTCATATGTGACAAGGTGGCGAGAAATTTTTGCATCACTGGAGAAGTCTGGAATTGGTTCCTGTTTGGGGATCTCAGTTGTATCAGCGAGGTTGGAAATTCAGACATGAAGGAAATGGTAAGAATCTCCCTCCTGCATGCACACTTTGAGCTGCCATATGGGTTTATTCAACTGTTTACTACACCAGTCGGTAAAAACTGAACAGCTATTATAATCTTTGCTAAATGACATGGTAATTATGCTACCTCTGGAAAAAAAGAAAAAAATGGAAACTTTAAAAGAAAAAAAAAAAATCACAATTCACTGATGTGTGACTTTCTCGGGTTTTATAGTCTTTGAATTGAAATGCACTTTCTAACACATAGAGGGATATTAAATATATAATAGAAACCTGAATTTATTTTAAAAAACAATTTGTGCTCCCATTTCCTACGCAATTTAATTATGCAGATTTCCTTGTTTTGAAAAGATTTCTTACATAGACCTTCCAGTTCTCCTGTAAAATCAGATGATTCCTGTTTTCCCAACCTCTTCTGATTAATGAATAAGTGTTGCCTCTCCTCTTGCCCCGGTTAATAAATAAGAGAGGCATTCAGGATCAGGCAGGAAAGAAGAGAGGGCACAGGAATGCTCCCCGTGCCAGGCTGCTGGGGGACAGCGACAGCCAGGGAAGGAACAACCACCGCTCGTTGGGCACAAAAGGGACCAACAGGCTTCTTGGCTGGCTAACGCCACAGGGAAATAGCAACTGCAAATTAGCAGGGAAAGGGTCACCCCACACCACCCCCTCAAGCTTGCCCAAGTGCAGCCTGGCCAAAATTTGCTATTAAATGCTCTGTCCCTGTGCTCCTCCAGGCCAGGCATCACAGCACCAACGCCCCGCTGAACCAGGCAAGCACAAGCGATGAGACAGCTCTCCTGTGTACCGGTGACACCATTTTGTCACTGGCATGCAAGTGAAGCAAATGGTGGAGCTAATTATTTGTTGGCAATGGTTCCTTTGTCTGACACATGATGGAGAGGAGACCTCTCCATATTCAAATGTAATCGTGACACGAATTGCCCACATAAGCATGTTTAGACCCGGTCTATCTGCAAGACCAAGGTTTCAGGCAGTAGCATCACCTGCATCACTGAACTCCAGCTTCAGCACCAAAGACCTCCTAGCTCATATGATTTAAGGGGATGGAGAGAAGAAAGAGAGGAAGGGAGTATTTTCTCTGTATTGAAAATATTTGCTATCACTGCTGTTTCATTACAATGAAGACTTTTTTTATTCTTTAAAGAATAGTGGTGACTTGCTTTTAAGCACAGACAGTACAAAAAAAAAAAAAAAAAAAAAAAAAGAAACCCAAACCCCACCATATTAGAAAAGGGAGAAAAGGGTGCGGGAAAGAGAGATTGTAAGAAAGAGTAAGTGAGAGTTACTCCAAACTCGGGTTTGGCGACTCACCAGTTTTACTTGCAGGCATCACACATATCCACTCATGACTCAGGGCAAATAGGGGAAAGGATCGAAACCCTTATCATGGCAAATGTGTCTGGAAGCTGGAGTCACTCAGAAAAAATGTTCTCGGAAGACTGAAAGACAAAAAACGTTTTAAAACTTCACTCAGTTAGAATCATATCAAAGCCTACCATTTTCCTTTGAAAATAAGAGGTAGTTATAAACGCTGGAGGTGGGGGGAGCATTACAGGGGTATTTCTACCTATCAAACATTATCACACAGCAGACTTTATTTGGCTTTAAATAAAACTAAAATCTACAATATTATGAAAGGTTTATAAAGACACACTCATTTCACATTTCCAACGTGCTCCTCCAACAGGCTTGCCTATGTTCCTTCTAAATACCAAAATGTGTCACCATCCAAACCCATATTCTGCTCAAAAACACGGCACTGTGCACAAAATCCAGATACTTTAACCTACTTTGCATTATCAAAATATAACAGTCTCTGAATTTCTGAAATATTTACTCTCTGCCTTCACTCACTGCATCCTGATAAAACCTTAACAAAATGTAGAATCTCTTGTTAGCAATAATCATTCCTCCGAGATAAGGAGGAATATATACACACATAAAAACTATTTGATGTTCAGGGTGAAAAGGCAAAATTTGCAAACATCAGTTAAGAAATACCAATTAGTATGGGTTTTTTTCCCCAGCTATTAGTAACACAGATTGAGTTTAAGCTTAGCTCAGAGGAAGCTGCTCGCTGTACAAATGAAACATCCATTTTACTAACAAGGGTATTTTAAAATAAGATGTGTAATTTCTTCACTGGCAAAGTATCCACACAGAGTAAAAACTCACAGCCAGAAATACGAACAGAGGTGTTCCCAGGGCTGTGGTGCCCGAACATCGCACCCGTGAAACCACACAGCATTTAAAGAGCAGCTCCAGCGCCTGCCCAGGTTGGAGTAGGGCACTGGATGCCCTAACGGATGCACCAACACCCGGGGGAGCCTCTGGACCGCTACCCAACAGGGACCCACAGCAATAAACCCCAGGGGAGAAAACAAACTTTGCAACAGATGAAAGTGTCCTGAGGGACTGGGGTAGGAAAAAATATGATGGCAAAAATCACGTGTGGCGCTTCCGACCTCTTCATTCCCCAATCCTTTCCCTCCATAGAGTCCCCAATGCAGCAGCTGCTCCCAGCCTTTCCACGTCTACCAGCGCTTTGGGAATGGCAAGAACTGCCACCTTCAAACTAACCTCGTGGAGTTAATTATTTTGGCAGCCCACTATTCCTGAGGAACATCTGGAAGTTTCCATCTTAGCAACAACTGTATGAAATTTTGCAAGACAAAAACCAGGTACTTCTCTGGCCCTGGGGCTTTCTCCCATTCTTTGCTGAATGCAACGCAACAGCTCGAAGATCACAAGAGTTCAGAAATCTAAATATAGGGATTATGCGACCCTATTACAGAACTGTGCTACACGATAAAAATAGATCCAAAAGGGGGTTTTAAACAGCATTTATGCTAACCAGGACTTCTTTCTCAGAGACTCTGAAATACCTGCAAACCAAAAGTGACCCGCGTCTTGCGCCACTTGTATTTTATTCATGAGGAGCAGAGCACTTGAGAGAAGCAACCGAGCAGTGTCAGAAACACACATCCAAGGCTCACTTCAGTGCCGCGCTCGATGACAGATATGCAGATGGGTATGTAGCCAAGCAGAAAGCTGCATCTACACGTGTTGGAGCAAGATTTCTCCAGCTGACCTGCTGCACCACAGTATTTGACTGCTTAGTAATCTTTATCCATGGTATGTCCGTAAAGCAGGAAAGCATCATTAGCCCCGTTTAGAAGATGAGGAATTGAGGCTCATTTTGGCTAGTGCTTGCTCTAAAGATCTCATGTTCTTTTGAGACTTCTGAGGCAAAATGACTTGTCTAAATAATGTATCTGGTCTGCAGCAGACAAGGACTATGGTGTACAGAAGCACTATCGTCACCTCCAGGTCGCTCTTCTCTTTCACATCCCTCCTCAAGAATAAGGAGTATCTCGGCATCTTTGTGCCAACAAGCGGATTTGAAAGCTATGAGAGCTTCTATACAAGGAACAAGAAACGGTGTTGGGAGTAGGTAAAGACATCCCATCCCAGCCTGGCCTGAACTCTGACGGTACACCTGGAAAAACGGATGTTTCTTACACCATCAAAAACTGACCTCACCAAAACATTCCACAAAACATTTCTTCAGCCGTGTTTCCCAAGGGAACAAGGCTTAGGTTATCACCTTAAATGCCCAGCCCCAACTGCACCTTTTGAATCCCTTGGGATTTGGGGGAGCAGAGAGCTCCCAAAGACATGAATTCTCACAGCATTAACTCTGGGGCTTGCACCACTGGAGGCCTCCAAAACCATTTGAACTGCTGTCTCCAACAGCCGGCCAGCTCACCGGCATGCCACCAGCTCCCAGCTGAGCCATGCCAGGAAGGGGTCCAGCATGGCACGGAGGCAGCTCAGGCGCTTCCGTGGACCTCAGCGCTGGAGAGCCTGGGGAAACCACACGTAGCGCTGATGGGAAGAGTGGAGGAGGGAGAAGAACAGATAATAGATCAGTTTGATAAACTGAAGCCTTTAATGATCTACCCACGCACTCGAGTTCGATCTGGCATTGACAAATTGAAGCTTTTAATGATGCGCCCACACATTTGAGTTGGACACTCCTCTTCTACAACTTTCACAAAAATAGCCTGCTGGTTTAAAGACAAGAGAAACTCTAATAACGCTGCAACATGGGCAAAACTCTCAACCACTCTTTCACAAAACTTCTCCCCCAACAGATTCTTTGATGCGACTCCACCACAGACCTTCTCCTGCGCTGCCTTGCTCCCATACAGATTCTCCGAAGGCTACAGCTAAGTACGGGGCAATGAGATGCAGCAGCTTTAGCATAACTGAAGTATAAAGTCAATCAAACCTTGAAACAGGAATCTGGGCTTCATTAATTCCAGCAATCACAACGTTTTTATTATCACTGTATTAATCAGAATAGGAAACCTATTAATCTGCCCCCAACAAAAATTAATCTTTGTAATACTGAACAGATTCGAAAGACAAGTTTTAATATTTCACTGTTTAAATCTCCAAGGCAGAGGCACACAGCTCAGATGATCTGGTCGACCACTGTGGACTTCATCTCATCAGCGTGAGGTCAGCCCTACCACCCTCACCTTTCCCTGATGCTTCCAGCTCTCTTCGTACATCTCCACCCCAGCATCCAGCTGTTCCCAGGGCTTTTGAAGCAAGCCAAGAGCATCGTTCCATACATCAAACTACAAAACTGGCTGCTGCAGCGTTTGATGCAATTAGAGTTGCCAAGAGTTTACGCTGTGACCTAAGGAACAGCACAGTGCATCACATCCAGCAGTGCTCGCGTGGCACAGGCTGGAAACGCCAGCCCATGCAAAGGGCTGCCTGGTTACGAGCGAGCTTTCTGCAACGGGCAGGACAAACCTGACGGCTAGCAGGTACGTGACCGCGTGTTCAGGGGAATGAGAAAAGGTGGGGTGGGAGACAAGGCAAGCGGCTGCAAAACAAGAAGTATCTGAAATTCCTGTGCTCCACCGGAGCGAGTCAGGGACTGGTACGTGGATCTGGCATGGGGTACCTGCGCCCGACCCTCGTCAGCGCAGCAACCCCCCCCAAGCCATCGCAGTGACCCGCAAAACACCCCGCTGCTACCAGATGGGGCATCAGAGCCCGGTTTCAAGGAGAAAATGGGTGGCAGATGAAAAGTCCTTACGAAACGATGGCAAGGAGTGGGACACAACGGAAGTGGCTGAGGAAATAATGACAAATGACAAATGTGACTGAAAAAGAGGAAAACGACCCAAAGCATCTCCAGCCAGCCATGCCCCGCCTGGGGTGGGTGCCACAGATGCACACACGGCTGCAGTTCTGCTGCTGCTCCCCCGCCACCGTCCTGCAGTGGCAATTGCTGATGAACATGTCATTTTGTTACTTGGCCAGATTTTCATTAAAGCTGCTTTCACCAACATGTATATACATCCATGCATAGATACACATACACCTTGGGACTAAATCTGGCACAATAGATTTCAAAGCCTGATCAAAGGCAGAACTTCAATCATCTCGTGCACCACTCGCATTAGGCTGTTTACTGACTGCAATGAAACGACAGAATACTGTTTTAACTAATGATTTCTCAAAGCCATGTTGCACAAAAGAAAACAGGTTCAACTTGTACATCAGTGCCGAAGAGACCGCTCCAAAACAGACAACTGTATGAAAAGTTGTGCCCATGTATACATATATACAAAACTGTTTTTAAGTGACTGTTTTAAATTAGAATAAATCTGTGTTCCACCAATTAAGCTTTGAATGCACGGCTGATATCGTTCGCTATTTCAAACAAGCAGCATAATAAATGCAAAAATTCAAATATTTTAGAGAAAATACTTGGAGAGTTGAGACATTAATTTTGCCATATACAATCTGTTTCACAGGGATTCAAAAAGCGTTATTGCCACCCTGGGTACATTGGAATAAAGATGAAACACCATCCTTTCCTATTTACATATTAAAAAATACGTGACTTCTTGATACAGACTACCCAGCTTGCTGATACATGACTCCGTTAAAAACAATACAGCCTGTCTAGAAAATGCAAAGCCCCAAACTAGATGGGTCCTTGCAGGAATTACTGCACTCTAACAGGTTGTAAGTGGAAATAAAATGTACTGCTGTCTTGCTTATCCTCCCCTCCAGCGAGCATCCCAGGGGAGCGGGGCCGGAGCAGCTGCAGCTCCCCAGGGTCCTGCCTAACGACAGAGCTGTTTACCAACCACCACCACCGGCAGCAAAATAAGAGGAGTAAGATCAGCCTGGAAAGCCTTGGGACCCCAGGATGTCTACATCCAGGTCAGAAAAAAAACACGCTCCCACCCCCCAAAAAAAATCAAACAAAAAACCACCCCCTACCATCCCTATTCTTATTTCCTCATATACCTGTATTTGATTGTAGCTTGAGATGCTCAGCAATTTCCTAAAATCTTTCAATATAGATACAATTTTTCCAAAATAAGTCACCCTTTTTTTCTCTTCCCTTCTCTTTCCTTTTTTTCTTCCCTTTTTCTCTTCCCTTTTTTCCTTCTTTAAATAAACTGCCATTAGAAACACATGCCCAAAGCATCCTTTAAAAAGACCACAAAGGCTGCTTGCAGGGGGCACTTCCCTGCACCAAGAGGTAACATTTGTTCTCCCCTTTCAGCTGGGATCCACCTCAACTTTTTGATGTTGGTGGAGCTTTTATTTGCAAATAAGAGCCGAGCTGCTTGGGATGGAGGGCTCCTCCGGAGCATGCCATGTGGCCTGCACAGATGTTCCTTTTATTCCCACGTCCCACAAGGCTCCGTGCCTCGCTGGTGTTAAACAGATTACGCAAGTAGAACACTTGATTTTGCATGTCCCCCTTTTTTCCAACAGTTGTCTAATCCACTCAACTCGCTTTGCGCCCTCTTCCCCCCCGAATCGCTACAGAAAACACAGAAAAATGAGGCAGAAGCAAGGAAGTTTCTCCTCCAAGACCAGAATTTGCAGAAATGCTCAGCATCTGCAAACAAAGCAGAAATCCAGGAGAACAAAGCTCTTATGTGGACAGTAAAGTAAGTAGCTCATTAGGTGCTAGGTTCTTAAAAAGTTCGTCAGATCGCAGTAACACCAGTCGCTACAAGTATCAGAATCTCTCACCCTTATTTAGATGTCCAGATGAGAACTGAACTTTTTCAAAAAAAAAAAAAAAAAAAAAAAAAAAGAAAAAAAAAAAAACAAAAACTCAACAAAACCAAAAAAACCCCCTAACACCAATTATGGCTGCTAAGCATTTGAAAATCCTTTAAAATCTGGCCTTCAGCTCGGTCACAAAGAAGGGGCTTAATTTCCCGGCTGTCAGGCATCCCAATCAACAATTGAAGTCAATGGGATCTACACAGTACCTTATTAAAAAAAAAAAAAAAAAAAAAGCCTAAGAGGCCCATTAAGCAACTTCAGTACCGGGAGACAACCACAGTGCAGAAGACAGCAGCCATACACAGCTTTGTGTGTCAGCCACTTCGCTCTCGTGCTTAATTTGATTAATCATTTTCGTATTATCCCCAATTAGAAAAGTGTCTAACAGGAAAAATAATAATAAAAATAAAATGGTTAAGACTAAGATGCAGCAGAAAACAGCAGCTACTGAACATGCAACTACTTGGGACTTCTAGCATTTGCCAAGGATACAAAATTAAAGCTAAAAATTGTGGGCAAATACAAAGGCATTGGTGTTTCATCGAGACTGCGGATTTTGATTTTTTTTTTTTTTTTTTTTTTTTAATAAACTGAAACCGAATTCCAGATGTTGAAAGTTGGGAAGTAAAAACCGCTTTAGCTGTAAAAACACAGAAAGGTGAGACAAAAAATTCTGCTGAAATATAATGATTCTTAGGGATGAAAGAGAAGCCCATGCACCCCCCTCCCCAGGAACGGGGTGGGACGGGATTTTTTCCCTTCTGTGTGCCAAACCAGGTAGCAGCGCAGGGGTTTGCCTGGAGTTTCCTTTTAATAAGGGACAGACTGGAGCAGAAATCCCTGGGAACTCCCTCAGCAGGGAGGGGAGCGCACGTTCCCTGCATTTTGGATGCTGTGGCATTTGTGAACGGAGCCCACCCGGACCCTCCGGCACCCATGCCCTGCCGCCTTGCAGCCCATGGATGGTAGCTGGCAACTCTACCTGGCAATAAGACCAGGGGAGACATGTGGATGCAACAGACACAAACTAGTATAACCCAGAAAGACACACAAACCCACCATTTCACCAAACACAAGAGTCCAAATCATCCCTGAGACAGCAGAGCCATGAGTGAGGCTCCCGGATGTACTTCAGCATCCAACTATGATCCGAATTTGGACCCATGCAACTGGTTCTTGTTTTAATATATGGGTTCAATCACCACCAACACTCAGGACTTCTGAAAGCAGAATTCAGGGCAGTGTTTTGAAATCACCGGTTTCACCCATTTATTTCCATCACAGCATCCACAACGCTCTGCGGATGAACATATGAGATCCCAGAGCATCCTGCAGCATCCCACCAACTCCATCCCAGGAAGACGCTCCGTTTCACCCTAAAATGCAAGAATAGCGGCAAAAATTTGGATTTTGATAAGAGGGGGAATATTCATCAGCATACTTCACTAGTGATGTAGTCAAAACTTGCAAACTTAGTCACAGAAATATGACTGGACTTGTCTGCTACCACAAAACAAAGTACCGTCTAGTGGTTAAAATCGGAGGACATGATTCAGGAATGCAACCCTTTTCAAAGAAGAACTAAAACACATGATTAAGTGCTGTTGAAGTCAATAGGCTGATTCAGAGACCAACTTCTGGAGCGATGGATAATATTCCCCACATTGCCATATGGCTCTCAGTCAAACTTCCTAGAAGCATTTGCTAATACCGGGTTCCACCACAGTTTTTGGGAGGCCTGCTTTTCTTTATTTTTTTTTTTTTTTTTTTTTTTTCCCCCCCCCCCCCCGCCATTTCTTTTTTTAAACCTACGTCTGGGATGATTTTTCACCCACTCCGAAGATCCTCCGGGCTCTCACCAACTAAGAGAGAATACCCAGCCGTGATTACCACAGGGTGGTGCAGAGTCATGCAATGATTAATATTCTCAAATGAAAGGTTATCTATAAATAATAAATAAATGCAAATGCATATTATATAATATATAAATATATAATATTTAAAATAATAAATGCAGATATAGACGTAACAAATAAATGCCAATTTATTATAATCCAAAGGCACTTTTTGTGGTGTTTAGTGAAAGGTACACAAGCCTGTTACAGCAACCAAATCCAGCGTGCACATCTTGGCTGGCCGAGGGATCTCTGCAAACAATCCCAGTCCCACCTCAAAACTTCTGAAGCCGCTGCCTTTATGACTTGCAAATATTTCGCTTCTCCTGCCAGCTCCCCATTCACTGCTACAGTAAAACCTTCTGTGGCAGGTTTGCTATTTCTTATCCTTCTAATCTACATCGTGCAGGGATCGCAGCCCCTTGTCATAGCCTCCTGCGAAGCGGTGACAACAGCACGGCCACCGAGGCCAACCCCCCAGGCAGGCAGCGCTGCCGCCCCACGCCAAGCAAACCGCATCCCCAAGGCTTTCCTTATCTCCCAGGAACGCCATCCAACAGCACCTCCTGCTCCCCAGCCACCCTCCATCCTGCCAATACAAACAAGCAGCAACCCAAACCTTTGAGCAAGATAAACGGGTACCTATCAGCATGCAAGCTAACGTTTGTAGCGACTCGGTTACAATTTTTATTTGTATTCATAGGATGGGGAAGGGAAAGGGGGAGACCACGGGCAGAGCCACCCACTCACTTTTCATGCCCTCCCTGAACCGCCCAACTGAGATAATCCACTAATTTTGCACATTTCCTAATCTTTGCAAAGGTTGAAAAGTTATTCTTTAGGTTTCGTCACAGCAAAGAAGAAATAAAACAAAAGCCCAATGAATTCTTGTTGGCTTTTTGAAACAATTCATAGTACAGGTAAGGCATAACATGATTTTAAGCAGTTTGAAAACACCCTGTTACTTCCTACAATTACAAAAAATTCAATCACAGCTTAAGTCAGCCCTCTCAGCCATCTTGTCTTTAAGGCAACGGGGAAAGAACAGCCGCTACAACCTACAGTACTTTTTCTGGCTATTAAAGTGTTTCTCCTTATTCAATATCTAAATTAAATCAAATGGACTATACTAAGTAAGCCCATAAGACACAGCGCATGATGCAAGAGTCTTAAAATCCTTATCTACTGAGCACTCCAGCTTAAAGGCTGATGTTTTATGTTCCCCTGCAGTGCATGGGGATCCTGCTGGCTTGGCCAGACTAGGAAAATAAGCTTCGAATGACCAAACAACTGCAACTTTAAAAGTAGGAACCAAACCAGACACAACAAACCACAGAGCAGCCGCCCCAGCCCGGCCCGCGCTCGCCCAGCGCTGCCGTTCCCTCGCCGGCGCGCTCCCCGCGCAGCAGCGCGTTTTGCAGGGCTGCTGATAAGATGCTCGCGAGTACAAGCCTACAAGTTGGGTCGTTAATCACAAGATACTTAGCTCGAGATGCACGGGGTAAGGAAGGCAGAAAGCCGGCGCGTGCTGACGGAGCAACAGATGCACAGAGTTGTGCAAATTTGCTGAATTCCAAAGTTATGAATTCCTCGCATTTAAGCGATTCTTGAAATGCTGCTGAGCCAAAATCCACAGTCCTGTCTGGATGCTCTCCCTGCAGTCCCGGCGCTGGGGCAAGAGGACGGCGCGGTGCGGGGGAGCTCGCCCCGGAGTGCACCCATGGGTGCCGTATGGAGGAACAGGCAGGGCGTTTGGGGTCATTTTCTGCCCGTGCTCGCCCCGGGCAGCCCTGCGGATGGCTCATGGGACAGTCATTCCCTGCACCCACTGCACGTGACTTCTCCACGCTGAGGCACCCATAGCTGCATCCCAGGGCAAGCGCTGTGCAGAGTGCAAGCGAGAGGCGCGGAGCACCCAGTATTGCAGAGCCTACAAATATCAGCTTCCTATAACATGCAAAGAAAACCTGCATTGAAGACAAAATCCAGCATCTATCCTCAAAGTTTGGATATGTTTGTCCCCTGAATAGATGTAATTAAAGCATAATTACGTATGAAATATCATTTTACATGTCCTGTTAAAGGGACATTTACCACAAAGAAGAGTTAAGGAGCTCAAATAACAAAATGTGAGTAAAACCATTGCTGATAAGAATGACATAAATTAATATTGGTAGTTAAATAAGCCTGGTGGTATTCTCAGACTTTTATTGGAAGACTGAGGCTTTTTCACGAAGTTTATGTTACGAAATAATATCATTTACTTTAGTACTTAGCTCTACCAGAGCCATCAATTTAGTTTGTTACTGTTCAACTCATCTGCCTTACATTTAGCATACGTGCCCATAGAAACAAACCGCACATTGTACCTTACTTCCTCCAAAGACAAGCTCTGCAATTATCACCACATCTACTAAGTATATTTGGAGGTCAAATTTCAGATAACTTTTTTTTATTTTTTTTTTTTAATTTCTTTTTTTTTTTCCCCTTTACCTTGTTACCTTTCAACTTACATGTGCCAGAAAACAGTTTGAAAAATTAAAAAAAAAAAGCCTCTCCAGGCAAGGAAATGCAAAAAATCATGTTTCTTGAAAGAAGAAAAAAAAAAAGAAGGGGGATAGAGAGAGAGTCACCTAATGCCACAGAGCAGCAGCTGTGATGACAGCGTTGGGACATCCTCAAAGCCACCCTGCATTACAGTAATGCAGAGCACAGCACTGCCACCGGTACAGCCAATCCGCAGGTCATCGCAACCCTGCAGATGAATGCTACTATTTGTGATGAAAACATAAGGTGAATTTAAAATCATGGTGGTGGTTTTTTTTATTTTCCAAAATCAACAGGAACTGGGTGCGCCGCTCTCCAGGAGCATTTGGAAAAGGCAAGTTAACATCATTGAGGGCACGGGGGGAAGCCTGGCCTTAGCCAGCATCCTTTGGCACGGAGGGATTGCCTGACATCAGCACAAGCAGGATCAAACCACATTCTGAGAAGCTCCTCAGAGATCACCAACAAGTAATATTAAAATAACAGCAACTGCGTCAGAGGGTAAGGGGGGAGAGGTGGGGGGTGAAGTAAAAGGAAAAAAAGACACCAGCCCACAGTAGTAACTACAAAGGAATAGTTTCAGGGCCCAAACCAATACAATTTTTTTTTAAACTAAAACAATTTCATAAAACAACACTACTACAAGCCCACCCGAAGCAGCAAGAAGCCATTTTTACCATTTTAATAAAACACAAAGCTGATAAGCTAACTTAAAGGATCAAGACAAAATAAGATATGTGGGCCGGCAATCTGAATGCCAAGTTTTACCCATGTGAATTCAGTTATAAATGCTTGGAAAATGTGATTCCTTAACTTAGAAATAGCAGCTGTAGCATTCAAAGGTACTCCAGTAATTACTGGAATGCTTACTGAAAAACTAGACAGAAGCTAACATCTTACTTACATTAAATACACATTCACCACAAATTAAAAGAGCCACAGAAAAAAAAAAAAAAACACAAACAAACAGAAAACAATCAGGCAAGCAGATGTTCTAAAAAGGGGGGAAAAAAGGACAAGAGAGGGCCAGATGCTCTTTTTTGGTACTTGGCACAGTGCGCCAAAGGTGCCTCGCACCACAAACCTCCCCAAGTCACTGATGCTCACCAGCTGAAGGGAGTCAGATTGTCACCTATACATCTGTAAGTGGTAATTTCATCCCAGATACTGCAATAACACACTGCCTTAAAATCACAGAAATGCTGCCTAGTCATCCGAGACAACCGTAAAACAAGCAGCAACGCCAAGTGTAGTTGTCTACTACTGCCTGAGGGACTTGTGGGTTTAGCAACCGGGCTGGCATAAGGATTATATTATCGAGAAGTGCCCTGCACTGCTTTATTAAGTGCTGGTGAAATGTCTGTTGCACTCGGTGCCTGGGAAATACTGTAAGAAACGCCAGCCACCAACCACGAAACTACAAATGAAGCTACTTGACCAATCCAGGCTTATTATCAGCTGCTGTTCCCTGAAAATAAACCGTTTTGGAAATAAGAAAGTGTTGACGTTAGCAGAGTCGGGTAGGAGAACCTCTTTGCAGTGAACAAAAAGCCCCAGGACACGCTGGTAGGAGCAGGGAAGTCTGCACCCAGCCTTTGGAAGGAGGTACCCGAAGAGAAGTTATCTGCAAAATGTGCATCACACTCTCCTGGCTCTCTTCACACCTCCCCCTTCGCATCCCCACTCCCATGCACCTTCGCGTCTATTCCCACACTTCTCTCGCTACCCACATCCTGAACATATTTATGTTGTAAATATCCATTTGGAAGCATTCGGTATGCTTGTGGCACGGAGAAGGATGCTGCTTTGAGCTTCAGAAGGCAGCCGTCTCGCCATAACCCCCCTCTCCCTTTCCCAGCTGCACGGGAGGGGAAAAGATTACTTGGCCCTCACCCTTATCTTTTATCCACTCGGGAACCAGACTATTGCCTAATAAAACTTCACTGTAAAGCTATTAAAAATTAAAGGGATATCTCCCTTCCTACATAATGATTTGTCACAAGCCAGACCTAAATGGGGATTGATGAGGTTCATGGTACCTTCCTTTTTTTTTTTTTTTTTTTAAATTTTAATTTGGCAGAATTTTCAGGGGGTTTTGCAGCCCTTTTCACTCCGGACTGACACAAAATTTCTCCTTCAGTCCTCCAGACCTTACTTTTTCACTGAGATGAAGTAAGAGGTGAAAGGCAGCTGAGCCAGCAGAAATGTTCCCACTGTCCTTCAGGAAACACGCAGAAGAGTCCAAGTAGTTGGTATGATTCAGAACTAGTGGTAGAAAAAGGACAAACCAGATTACAGCAACACAGAGGACTCCATCCAAAACCTGCATCCAAAGAGACTCCTGCTAACATATGGTGGAAATGTGACTTTCTGCAAATATCCTCCACAGAAGCCAATTCCTCTCCTCCACCCAAGCCACATCCAATAGCTCTAGTAGAACGAGCTGTTACTTACACGTATTAGTCAGGATAGGCATCAACCATGATACAAATTTTAATCCATCTAGCTAATGAGGAATCTGCCATCTAGTTAATGTGCTCAGACCCTCAGAGAAATTAAAATCCACCTTTTTAGGCTCCTTGCTAACCGATGTGCTGCCCATCCCGGAGCATGGTGACTGCTTTTCCAAGTCATCGTGTCCTGCGCTCCCTCTGCGGGGCCGGCACCGCTCCGCTCCACCAATACAAAGAGAAGCACCCGAAGCAGAATTGCGCTGGAAAAACAGAACTTGGAAAGAATGCATTAGCAACTTCAATCCAAATATAAAATGCATTTAAAGGTCACAATTTGCATAACTACATCTCATGTTTTTTGTTGTGTGTTTTTTTTCCTTTTTTTTCTTCTTTAAATTGCTTTATCCTGGAAGGTGCCGAGCGCTTCTGAGAATTGCTGAGCGCCTCTGCTTCTCGTTTAAAGTTTTAACAACTGTTAGGGCTGTTCAGTGCGTGGCAGGAGCAGCTCTGCAAGGCGTCCTAGGACCACACTAACAAGTACATAGCATTTCTAAAAAAAAAAAACCCCAGCTTTTCCAAAAACAGACTAATGAGAGAAGGCACACGGCCCTCAGAGGGCACAGCACCATTATCACACACTGACACGACTGGGCTGACATGGGAGTTTCACTTTCTTATGATGCACTCTTGGTGGTGGATTCAGAAAAGCAGCAAGATGCAACCTGTCATAACAGGAAGAACTCAAAAGGCCACAGGCACAAATCGCCCCAATGACAGTCTTATATATTTTTTTAATCCTTTTGTTCGCTTGGATCAACAGCTGCCCCAATCTGCATCCAACGAGGATGCTACACCGATCCCCTAAAACTTCATCACCAAACCCATACCCAGTCCCACAAAAAGTGTCGTATTTTCCTTGAAAGGATTGTAACCGGCAGAGTAGCAGGTACAAGGAGTGCCCTCTTCAACCAGAGTGAAAACTGGGAGATGCTGGAACATTCAGCTCTTGCTTCCTGCACAAAATTAATTATAACAGCCAATCTGTGCTGCTGTTTAGTCTGCTGGGGAAAAGATGAAATGGCTAAATTGATAGCAAGGCAAAGGAAGGGCTCCTCACAGCAACGTCTTGAGGCCGCTGCAGAAGTGGTATTCTGCCTTCTCCTGAGCTACGAAAGGAAACTCTGGAGACGGCTGAAAACTGTGGCTACAAGCCTGCAGTTCCCCCAGCTTGTATAAACGTGTTTGCAAAGATCAATGCGCCTGGCGTCGGGTTCAGAGGCTGAACGCGGCTCTACCACCATTAGCACCTGACTGATGATTGACACAAACCACACACCACCTACAAAGGCACTGCACAGACCCGAGCGTGTGGGAAACGCAGGCTTTCCAAAAACCCTCTGCAACATCTTAGAATGTTTTCCCACATTTCAACTGAAAAAAAAAAAAAAAAAAAAAAAAAATTAAAAAAAAAGATCAAGGTTGCAGTGTCAGTGTTAAAATGAGATCTTTCATTTCCGCAGCATCCACTTGCATGCCTTTCCAAAGTTAAGAAATATTCTGTTTATTCTGGACTCGGCACAAGATCTTTCCACCAAAACCAAGTTCCTCCTAGTGCTCTGCTGAAGACGCCACCAGTAGAGAAGGGACCCAGAGCACCCAGGCTTGGTAAGAAGCAATGAGTATCACGTTAGAGATGCTGTGTACTCAGTTTTTCAAGCTCCACGTTTTTTTTTTACAAAGGGGAGTAAAGAGCACACCGTTTTCTTGTGAAAACTGTATCTATCTCAACAAACACAGTGAAAACCTCAAAATCAAGTATATGAAGGCCTCTGGAGTTCCCACGGTAATATTAGTCATGGGGTCTTTATGAGAAATGCCCCGGTCCTGACTAAATTGTTAAGAGAGAACGATGATACACTTGTTTCATTACCATCAACCCTACAATACGCACCTGGTAAGAACTTCTGCATTTCCAGTGCCTTCCCCCCCCCTCCCCGCCCCCCCAGGCTCACCACCCTTCTCACTCCGTGGCGCAAGGAGGCCAAAGCTGCTCATTCCCAGCCCACCCAACCTGGGGTCCCTGCAGGCCCCCTGAAGAAGGGGCTGCTCCATCTGATGAAGCAACCAGACCTTGAGCAATGTGAGGTGAAAACCTGATGAAGTTCAACAAGGGCAAGTGTCAAGTGCTGCACCTGGGGAGGTCGAACCCCATGCACCAGTCCAGGCTGGGGGCTGACCTGCTGGAAAGCAGCTCTGCCGAGAGGGACCTGGGAGTCCTGGTGGATGACAAGCTGACCATGAGCCAGCAGGGTGCCCTTGTTGCCAAGAAGGCCAATGGCATCCTGGGGTGCATCAAGAAGAGCATGGCCAGCAGGGTGAGGGAGGTTCTCCTCTCCCTCTGCTCTGCC
The DNA here is from genome assembly GCA_034008185.1 of Gorsachius magnificus. Lineage (NCBI taxonomy): Eukaryota > Metazoa > Chordata > Aves > Pelecaniformes > Ardeidae > Gorsachius > Gorsachius magnificus. The sequence goes on along the minus strand of CM067090.1, from coordinate 5,164,285 downwards.
CTGGTGAGACCCCACCTGGAGTACTGTGTCCAGTTCTGGGCTCCCCAGTTCAAGAAAGATGAGGAACTCCTAGAAAGAGTCCAGAGGAGAGCAACTAGGATGATAAAGGGACTGGAGCATCTCCTCTATGAGAAAAGGCTGAGACAGTTGGGCTTGTTCAGCCTGAAGAAGAGTAGACTGAGAGGGAACCTCATTAACACATACAAATATCTTAAGGGTGGATGCCACGAGGATGGAGCCAGACTCTTTGCAGTGGTGCCCAGCGACAGCACAAGGGGCAATGGGCACAAACTGAAACATAAGAGGTTTCAGTTGAATATGAGGAAAACTGTGATCTCCCGCACCGGCTCCCAGACTTACGTTTTCCAGAGAGGATGAGGAGATGCAAGGAGGATGCTCCCTCCCAAGCCAAGCTGCGGTAGGGAGGCTGAGGTGGATGGCCTGGGGACAGCCGCAATGTCCGGGGCCGGTTTGGGCCAGGAGTGACTCCAGTCTGAGGGGGAAACGAGACCACGCGCCTGCGCCTACCCTGACAACGTAGGGGTTGGGCTAGATGACCTCTAAAGGTCCCTTCCAACCCAAAGCATTCTGTGATTCTACGTCATCAGGCCATGGAGGACAGCAGACCATGCTGGGTGATGAAATACCAACATCTGCAAAGCAAGGCATCTCCATAAATCCAGCCCTACCCGAACCCTTACAACAGAGAAGGCTTCAGGGACTATTTGGCACAAGAGGCCACAGTTTTCACGTGGTTTTACAGGATGAAGAGTCAGATCAATCAGGAGCTCTCAATGCCCTGACGAGGTCCTGCACCAACCACGACGTGGTCTTGGAGAACAGACAGTTCAACTTCCCCGAGGACATTCTGGCAAGATGAGATCCACACATGGCCTCACGCATAGTGAGAAAAATCCACAGGTTCCCTTCGTTGCAAGGCGTGCTTTGCTTTGCTTTCTTGTTTGTTTGTTTTTAAATATTCTGGCAGTGGAAAGAGAGTCACTGTTTTGTTTTTCTCCCCCACATATGCTATATAGTTTTCCCTCTAGCACTCGTTTCTTGCTTACTCAGTTGACTATAGTCTGCCTCTCTCACAGGAACGCTAGCTGTGTTTGTCCTCAAACTGTATCGTGATCCAACTGCTTTGTGTCATCCCACCAGCCCCGCTCAGGGAACGACGATCAAAATATTTTCCCTAGAATGCAACACAGAGAGATGGGCATACGTGTTATTTTAGAGCAAAGCTGACCTACAAGGCTGAAGAGTGCGCAGAAGTGTTTTGGCTAGTGAACTCGGTAAACACTACGTGAAAAGAGGGAGTAGTGCTACAAACAATACCAAGGCTTTGTTTGTACAACAGCGCTATTTTGCCAAATACACTGTTAATACCCCATTTCAGCTACACAACGCAGCAAGTCCCCCTGCAAATTACTGCACAATATGACCACGCTTTCAGCAACATTTAAACATGGCCAGTAAATTAATAAAGGACATCCCAACCGTCCGTGGGTCGCAGACATCAACAAGTAGGCCAAATTAATTCTGGAAGGCTATGAGAGGCACATAAAATAGTCTACGGCAGCAGTCCGAGGCAGGGATAAGCAATCCCCACTTGAAGCACTGACACAAGCCCAGGCGCTAAAGGGATGCAGGACGAAGCCATCCCCAGTCCATGCAACTCGCCTTCCATCTCTACAAGTTAAAATTAATTTCCCTGACAAAATGCAAATACATTAAAAAAATACCCAAGCCAATTAAGACACAAGTGTTTAAAGACATGAGTAGTAATTACAAATGTATTATTCATACCTAATTTACAAGATGAACTTCTTTCAGTAAAATATTAAACTGTTTACATGCATTCAGGAAGACAATTTCCCAACCCTTCGCATCCTGCTCTGAAGCGGCAACTATTGCTATGCAACAACTCCGCAGACTTACAGTGTACACTATGGAGTAATCAGAAAATGTTTGACCTCAGATATCTACTTGACCCCACAGAAATGCAGACTCGCTCGCTATAAAATCCTAAACAATGGGGCAGACAAGGTCAGAGGGTCAAAGCAAGTATTAACAGGTCATTGTGCAACCCACTTGGGAGCAATTACTTCTGGTCACGGCTAAGTGGACACTTGATTGAATACCACTAAGACAGCTCACATCCCACAGATAACAATCCTCACAGCGATTAAGAATTAAAGCCCCCATGATTCAGCCTTTATTACTCAAATGAACCTAACTATTCCATAAAAAACTCTTGGTATATGCATGATGCAAGGTCTAAATTGAAATGCCACCTCATTAAACAATAATATCTAATTTTATCTAAATGAATTTTCATGAAAGTACGCCACACAGCTCAGGAATTTTTAAAATGAATTATCACAAGTGATACATAATTTCACCAAAACTGCTGCAGGAAAAAAAAAAAAATTAGCTTCAGGGATGAAAGGGAAACATCTATGCTGAATGAAAATTGCACTTCTTTCTGCTTGCAGAAAGGGTAAAAGGGGGATTCAGGCCTTCTGCCAGACAATAGAGCCAGGTTTTAATCAAATCAACACGCTTCTGCTATGTCAGGTACGCTCACCCTACCCTGACCGACAGAAAGCACCCGAAACACGTGCCGAGGACCACTGCACACACAGGCCACTTCCAGAAAATGGGATGTCATCTGCACATCAAACTCCTAAAACTGGGGTTTATTACCATGACCCATCGAAAGAGCCACCCATGACTCTGGCTGTTAAATGGCCTCCGTTGCTTCAGCTGAAAACACTTTGCACATCCCCTCCTGAGGGGTGAAAACCCTGCTCCGACACCTGCCAGCATGTCTATGTGCTGGCTTTTCATTTAAGAGCTCTTAATTATTTTACAAAAGATATGAGAAGCACAGACGAGATGCCTGCTTTAACAGGGGTCCTCTCAGGAATCACTGAAAGAAATAAAACAGGTAAGCGGATTTAATTTTAGCTTATTTATTTGTCGATTCCACGAGCAGGGGCAGCAGGTCCCATAGCTCTATGACTAAAGAGCAACGCCATCGGCCCAAAGGTGCTCTCAGCCTGATCTCTATAGCTTCTTCACGCGTAACTTTTCTGAAGTCTGGCTCTCCCTCAGCTTCCCTTGTCCAGCTTGTTCCTGGAATATGGCTGGTACTCAGAAAGCCCACGTCTTCTTTCACAGCCTATGTCTTTCATAGGAGGAGAGGAACAAAAAAAACCAAACCCAACAAAAAAAAAAAAAAAAAAAAAAAAGACCAGACATTCTCCAAGCTAACCAGCCCGGCATAAACCTGTGGAGAAGAGCAGGTTGCACGGCCGCTGGTGGTTGACCGGCACACACCGAAGGCTGGTGGAAGGCCATCAGAGAAGCAATGCTAAGACAAGTTAGGGCCCTTCTGGGGATGAACTCCTTTGCCCCTTCCCCACTCCGCCCCAGCAGTAAAGCCAACGCCTGGGGGATATTTAAGAGTGCAGCATATGCAGACACTTGGATGTGCAAAATTATGCATGCATGTTTGGAGGCCATTTTAGAGCCTCTCTCGTGAGTCATACAGAAAGTAGATCAGGAGAAAAAAAAAGTTTAAAGATGCATTTTTTTTTTTGTATTCTTGCTACTGCAGCGTAGCTCTCCTTTTTTTTCTCCCCTTTGCTTTATTTCTTTAATATTGAAACTCTTTGGGCCTTTGTTCTATAGCTGTTGGAAAATTCTGAGTTAAAACAGGAGCCTTACATTAGTGTTAATACTATGATAGTCAGCTGATAGCATATTAGATATGCAAAATTCAAGCCTGACAGACTGGTGTTCACCACCATTGATTATTGCACAGGAGTACACGAGGAATGAAAAGCTGCACGGTCGCTTCTCCCTTGTCCTGCTGCCAGCGAGGTGTAATAACGCTATTATGAAAAGCAAACAGGAATGAACTCTGCTTCAAAGAAGGTGAAGCCTGAACTGAGAAATCAATTGCTGCATCAGTCGTGCCCCTACAACTGAGTAATGCTGTTACAAAGTTCATCGAACCCTCAAGATCCTCACCCTGGCAAGGCTTACAGTATTGTGCGTATTTTATTGGCACTGAATATTCATATTGTGGCAGCATCTGGAGACCAACCAACTAAGGCTGCTACTGTGGGGGGAAAAAAAAAAAAAAAAAGTCCTGGAGTTCAGCCACCAGCTGGAGATTTCATCAAGAGGTCCATGCTCAGATTTCTTCTCCTTCATGGACTTTCTGCCAAGTTGTACATCTCCGTGTCCCTCTGCCCATCCAGGTCTGGCATGGAGATCTCGTATTCTCCTACTACCCTGCAGGGGACAATGCATTGCAGACCCCAGTGCCCCATTACAGCGGCAGCCGGCACCCGGGAGATAAAAAAGCAGATGAGAGCCCATGCCGGGGAGCTCACATACAAAAATAAGATGTAATCTCCCACTGAGACAGCCCCCCTCACACCCAAGAGGGCAGTAACTGGGAAACAAGTAGCAAAGTGCTGCTGGAAGACAGGGACTATTTGAGCTTTACTGCACTGATGCAGCGAAGAGGTACTGATGACTCTGGGCTACAGGAAGGTGGTTAAAATAGGGCAAAACTGAGAAGGGCTGGAAAAGCAGGGATAGACTTTATGCATAGTCTCTGCAAGGCAGAACAGAACCATGAAGGGATGCGAAAGCAGTCCCAAGTCAGAGCAGTGTTTAGCAGCCACATGCCCAATTGTCCTCATGACAGGGAAAGTGCTGGAAGTAAAGACACACATTAAAAAAAAATATATATATAAACAAGGCAAAAAGATGCAAGAAAACTCACTTTTAGCACCAGCTGGGTGAGGAAAGGGCAGGATTGTGAGACATCAAGCAGGGGCTGGCGACTGGTCTTACCACCTGCAGTCATGGGGGAATCACTCACCGGGGCTTCCTCAACCAAGCTGCGCAGCGTACAGTCCCTTCTTCCTTTCCTTTCAAAACCACTTAAGCATACCATACATAAAATACAAAGTTGAGAGTTATTAGTCAGCCAGGCCAAAATCTACTGGATGGTTCAATGACTCTCTGACATGCTTCTGATGACGAACGTGAATGAGATCAGAAAAGTAAGTCACACCTAAGCTGGCAAGGACAGCGGTACATCAGACCACCACACCATCGCATGGGTGACGGTACATGGTATGAATCTGGGCGCACAGATGATTTTCAGGGCTGGGGGTTTTTTTCCACTTGGTATTGTTTCATTTGTGTGTCCAGGAATTTCTTCTTGAATTATTAAGTGCTGCCCTATTCCCTGACCATTTGCTGTGCACTGCAATGGCAGCACTGTAGGCCACCTCCTGTCCACCCCATCCTCTCCCAGGTCCCTCTCTTTGCTCATCCTTCCCAGCTAAAAAGGCCACCAGGGTGTCAGCATGCTTCAAAATCCAGAAGCCTGCAGCCTGGCTCACTCCTGCTCAGCAACAAAATTGAGGTTAACTGGTTTTCCTGAAAGCCGTCCTTACATTCAGTTCTGACCAGCCAAAGCAATCCACTCTCAGGAAGACTCTGCCACCCTATAATGTCTCTCACCCAGGAATTCATCAGCTACTAGATATTAAATAACCAGAAAAACAACCCCGATTAAAGTTTGGCAACTCATTCCCTACTTGCCAGTACTTCTGGGGTGGGGGAAAACACCATACTGCCTGTATGCTTAAGCTGCATTACCCAATATATATCCTTTATTGAAACTGGTCTAACAGTCGTGTACACGCACCTTGTGCTAATGAGTGCAAGTTTTTCAGAGAAAAGATGATGCTTTTTTAGAAGCACACTCATGACTTTAACCGTCCCTGCAGCTCCCAAGTAGCACAGCCACGCTTGCAAACCAAGACATTCAAATGCCAGTACGGACTTGGACTTCCAGCTACTGGACACATATGGGTGATGTCCAAATTCACCAGGGGCGAGCCGTGACACTTTGGTTTCCCTCCCCTTATTTAGCAGCTGGAAGAAACATTGCAAAGGGGGCAATGTCCCACACCCATGGCTGGAGGTGAGGGATCAGCAGGGGATTGCTGCAGGGAAAGGAATTTGGGAAATCAAGAAGGAAATGGCTGCGCCAGATAAAATTTCCAGTCCTCCCTCTCAGACGTTTCTGGTTCAGGAACAGATGGGAAGAGAATCCACTTCATGGCTAACCCAGAGGAGGTAGAAAAGCCTGAAATAAAGTCCCTTTGACTCCAGCTCTGTCCCTCTGACAGCCCGACTCAGTCATGGACTGAGCAGATAACAGGCGGCCATTCATCAGCTCAACCAATACACAAAGGCAAGAATTTCCCTTCTTAAAGAGATTTAATGATAGAGCTTTAGAAACTGGTTAAAGCAGAGATTGAGAGTGAACACACTAGAGGTGAGACCCAGTAGGTTGCTATTAATATTTCCCTGAAGCAGACACCCCAATTTGCAGCACTGGAAGGACACAATTCAAAGAACTAGGCATGTTCTTCAAGCAAAAACATCGCCCAACTGCAGAATTAGAGCTGAGTTCAAAGAAAAGTTTTTCCACCAATCTAGTCTAATGGAATATTGGCTTTTTTTTTTTTTTTTAAATCCCAACAAGAAAATGCCGACACACGAGTGCTTGCCTTCCTTGGTACACTGAAAAAACAAAGATGCAACTAACCAGCTGGTTGGGGATGTCAGCCAGTTCTCTGTCCAGGGAAGATTTTTTTCATGTCTCCATTTGAAAATTGAAGATCAGAACATATTCTATGAGGACAGTCAGTCAGAGAGTGAGCCTACAGGCGCTACCGCACCCATCACCCATACCTGCATCCTCCTGTGGCAGTGGGTCCTCCCGAAACACGCCCCACCTCTGCCATGCCTGTCCGCAAAGGGCTGGAGATGTTCTAGGATAAAGCAGTTGGGAGGAGAAAAAAAGAAGTTTTCAGCTCTGCAGCTTTTTCCTGTTCCCTGCAATGCTTGCCTGCCTTTTTGGTAGAGAACACTTCAGTTGCCTGCAGCTATTCTAGTTTATACTGGGCATTCATAGCAGAAGCCCAACATCTCTTGCTATTTTTGCTCATGGCTACCTGAGCAAGCAGCTCCTGGGCTACAGAGAAGCACCTTCTTAATGAAGCAGCTATGAGATCAATGTTGTATGACTTCCAAGAGCAAAACAGTTTACAATTAGCTGAAGGTCTGGTATTTGACAGTTTTTTATGGCTCTTTTACAACTGTTTGCAAATCTTTTCTTCCTTTAAATTATTCTGAAAAGTGTTAGGGGGAAGCCAAAAGTTATTTTGTGCAAGCATGTGTCTACTTGCATGAATCCAAGAGCCTTTTTAATTTAAAAGCACCATTACAAACGCCTGTATTTACACGATAGTTGTTTATGTAATGCTTTAAAGAAAACCTAAACGGAGCACAGAAGCCAATGCTAATGCAGAAGACAGTGGGAGTTAATGAACAGGCTCCTGGGGCAGTCCAGAAGATGGCAAGGCATAGTGCCTGCGCCATAAGGATTCAATAAAAAGGCCATATTTCTCATAAAGAACTTTTGATGCAACTTCGGTGCATGCATAACCGATGATTTTTAGGCTCTTCTTATCTGGATTCCTGTGATGTTCAGGACCACTGTTTGTATATTAGCCCAGCATAAAAAAAGCCAGAACACAGACTATGAGGACACAACCCCCAAAAATCAGCCTTTTCTCTTGAGGTTTTGTGCATTTTGATAAATGAAAGTAAAGGCAGAAATTAAGCTCGGAAGTCTCTCTTCAAGCAGGCCTTTTCCAAATCCACATCTCTCCTCCTGTCATTCAGACACACAAACCTTTTAGTTCTCCCAAGTCCAGAACAGTCTGACTTGCCACCCAGAGTAGGAGCCCAGGTCTTGGCTCCCAACAGCATGGCACAGCCCCTTGCCTTCACCTCAAAGTATCACCTACTCAAAGTGAAAGTGCAAGAAAAAGCTTTCACAGATAAAAAGCATGCTCTACCCTTAGGCATGGCACATGTCTAAAGAGAAAAAATGAATCTGCATGATAGAGACTTGAAATGCAGGTGCCTGGGTAGAAATGAGAAATTTCCAAAAGGAGGCATATGCATGTTAAAAAAAAAAGGGAGGGGGGAAGTTCACTTGCAAGAGAACACAGGACAAAAAACAAAACTACACCTGTAAGAAACATGTTTCTTTGCCAGGTACATTAAGGTTATACCTTCATTTTAGACTCTAGCCAAAAAGATTAAAGCCATTTTCACCCTCACCCAAATCACCAAGGAGACCAAACCTTCTTCAGCTTTTAACTGCAGTGAAGTTAGCATCAAGGGAGGATTCAAGAGAACCATCTCCCAGGCTCCAGATCGCTATCACTGTTTTGTAGCATCCTCCTCACTGCTGATGCTCCCTTCCCCTGCTCCCCTGCACCGCTGCTGCTGCCGGCAGGTCTCCACCTGCTCCCCAGCTGACACGCCACACTCAACTGCAGAAGCATCTTGCTGGACATAGACAGCGTGATCGATGCCATCTTTTCCTTGTAATTATACCTATGGTTTGGCAACACCATATCCATAATCTAGACTGACGGCACGCAAGATCCTATGTCTTCCAGGGGAAGCCAAGCTCCAGCTCAGAAGGATGCCTCCAGCAATGGGGAACTCTACCAAGTTATGTACTCTTATGCAAGTTTGGGGTTTCTTAAACATCTAAAGGGAAAAAAAAAAATAAATCAATCCAGTAATCCTTGTTGATTATACTGACAGTAATTATACTTGTGTTATGCCAACAGTATCTTCAGTCTTGAAAGTGCCAATGCTTTGAGATAGCTTGACTGCTTCATGGATGAAATGACGCTGTAAGATTTCAGGCCACTAGAAAGAGGACAGTAGGCATTGACAGTGATTTGGGGATGCAGGACAAGGACATCAGCTGGTGCTGTCTGTAAAACCATTCTATTCCTACCCTGGGCAGATCAGCCCCTGGGGCAGAAAGCATAGCCCACACTTTGCTCAAATTATTTCTCCTGTGAAAGCAGGGGAGTGAAGGTGCAAGGATGCAGAGGACCAGACTACGGGCCGTAACTCGGAGACAAGCTGAAGATGACAACATGCCCAAACGATCAGGTGAGGCTCCCATAGACCTCAGCATCAACAGGGCATTTTATGCAGCTTCAACCACCTTTGCTGTGGTGACCTGCCGTGTCCCCCAAAGCAGCCAGACCCACGGAGCCCACGCAGGTGCCAGGCAGCTGAGCCCTGCCTGCGCCTGCCATCATGCATGCCATCAGCAGTGGGGATGGACATGTCCCCGTGCCACCCAGCCACCCTGCTCCCACTTCTTCCAAGCTAAACAAATAGATAAGAACAATAAAACCCCCAAAACTTCACTTACCTCTCTTGCAGCTAGGTGTTGGTAGATTTATTAAAACTTAGAAAATATTTTTTTTTTTTCCCTAGATGAAGGCTTTACATTTCACATCAGGAAAGAACTGGCCAAGGTCTGGAGAGCTTGATCAGAGCGATGCACTAAAAGCTACCATCCTTCAGTCATTACACAAATTATGTCCAACTCCCTAAATATTTTAATATATATTTTACAATATAAGTACATTGTGTGGGAAGAGAGAGAACAGCCACATCACAGTTTGCTCAGCTGGATCCTGCCCAGCTGTGGGATCACCAGTGAGCAACAGATAAATTTAGGTCCTGTTCTGACATTGGTTCCTCCTGTTGCTTTTGGAGAGTTGTTTAACACCCAGCATGTCCAAGTTTCATTGCTTTATATATACATACATATATCTATGTATACATACATATTGCAGGAATCATATTTATTCAGCCTCCTACAGTGTTCAAGAAAGTAACGAGTTATGCTAAAGCATTTGAAAGCGAGGAGCTCTATCAGAGACAGACATCAGGAGCTTGGAGAGAGCAAGCAGTGATTTCACATCAGCCTGCAGAGCTCTGGAGTGAACAACCACCCTCAGCCTCTGAAAATCAGAACCCTTTAATCAGGAGTTTAAAGACAAGGGTGAAAAATTACTCGAGATCTTTGGAGAAAAAAAATTTATATATATATATATATATATATATATATATATATGATCAGAAGACACCACAGCCAACCCAAAGCACTTATGGGCAAACCACTGATTTGCAATTCCAAACCACTTTTCCGCCTGAATCCTCCACTTACTATCTTATCTGATCTTCTCTCAGGGAATCCCCCAAACATCTCTGCTTCGAAAGGACCTCTCAATCTCTACTCTGAGCACTTCTTAGCACTGAAGGTTTCTGTTGTTTAGGGATGGGCGTAAAATGATGACACGCTAACAGCTTTTTTTTTTGGTTGGGTTTTTTTTTTTTTTTTTTTTTTTTTTTGCACACTGCTGTACTACTTATTTTCTGGCAAGCCTATCCTTATAGGGTAACCAGGCTCTGCTCTCTTTGCCAAATGAAGGTTGCCATACCCAACACTGCCACACATGAACACAAGCCTAAAATAAATTTCAAGAAGGCACACGTGCCACGATCTGTATCAACACCGTAACAGAAAAATGCTACTTTACCAATGTTCAAGAAATGCTGTAAAGCCTGCAACCACTGACAATTCTGCTTGGTGGCACAAAACCAAGAGTGTACAAAATCGCTGTGAAGAAACACAACAGACCCCCCCCTCTGCACCAACAGAGCCCTCACTTTGAGGCTGAGACTGGTTGAAGACATTGATTCTTTTTATTATCAAAATGCCCTGTATTAGATGACCTCAGCACTTCACAAGCATTATTTACATCCCCCAGTGGCCTCTTAACACGGCAACTTTTTCCTATTCCCACTTTGTAGACAGAAGCACACAGACATGGAGGAGATGGTGTAACATCAGGTATGGAACAACCAAATTCCAAACTTCTGACCACCAGCTTAAATTTGCAGGCTTTGCATTAATGTCCTTTGGCCAAAAATGTATTTGCTGAAATGAGTAAGAAAGAAAATAAGAAGGTTCCTCCCCTCTCCCCTTGTCAACCTGTCTTCTAGAAGGGAAAAAAACCTAAGAACATACCTTTAATTTGGAATCAAAATCCTTTCAGCAAACAATTTTTGAGGACCACTGCATGGAAACACCTGTTTTAAGTGGCGATGTTGGAAGCCCAAGAAAGTATCACAGAATATTGATGCTTTTTTGAACAATCAGTATCAGTCTGTTCCTGGCATTATTTTTGGAAATGGTATAGCTAATATGACAGCTACGATTTGGAGCCTTCAAAAGGCATAAGCTATTGGCATTTTAAATACATTACATACAAACATGCACGCACCCCTACACCCACACTAACTCTGAAGATTTGTTCTGCTCGTGTCTGCTGGCTCTTCTGAGTGTACTCCACAACAGATTGTTCCCTTCTCTCATCCCAGTTTTCTCCTATAGGGGCTGTACATCAGGCATCCAAATATAAGGGGTGCAGAGACACTTGCGTTAACATACCACACAGCAGAAGGGATCCTCTGTGGCTCAATGGACACAATCAAGCCTTTCCATTAAACTATTACCCAAAAGGGTGTGGGTGGCTTATTATCAAAGGCAGCGTTTATTTTAAAAAATGGAAAGTACCATTAGAAACACCCAATATAACTCTTATTAACTTATTTGAATCTCGTCCTGAGCACATTGGGTTTGTAAGTGCCTGCTAACAGAGCATTCTGTTTGCCTAATTAAGTTTTCAGGAGGGTAAGCTATAGTTCTCACGCTAATATAGGGAACTGAAAAATCACATATAAACCTATGCCTAGCTTGATTTACCTTTATTGTATAAGAATTTGCTACAGGCTCTTCGACAACTGCTAACTAATTTTCCATCATAAAGGACAATTGCTGGACACATTTCCATCCCAGCCCAAGCGATGGGGACGACACACTTGCCTCTACATTATAAACCCTCCATGCAATCCCTATGGTGCTTACACGCCCTTTGGTTTTTCCTCATCACTTTTCCCCTTGCTGGTTTATATCCTGAATCTCGAGCTTATTTCCCCAGCCGTGCCGGCAAGCAGCACCGCAATGCTCTAGCTGGGAAACAGCACGTGGAAGAAAATTACCATTAGCCAAAAAAATTACTCTTAAGAGGCTTAGAAGAAATCTCAGGGAATCAACTCAGATCTCCATGACAAATAATTAGCAAAATAAAGATAAAATAGTGAGGCATCTCAGCTTTCCACTACATTCCAAAGCAGCTTATTTTCTCCTTCAGTTTTCCTCTTGCTACATTTAAAATGCTCGCTTGCAACTTCCAAAAAAGAAGAAAAGGGGGGGGGCGTGGAAGGAAGTGACAACAGAGCACTTTGCCCAAAAAGGCAGATTTCTGCCCACCGAGTCCCTGCACCCAACGCTGCTCCAGGCAGGGCCCCCGGCCCGTGCCCCCACGGGACCTGCTCACCGGGTGCGTTGCTCCTGGAACGGACCCAAGGCTGTTAAAGCCACATTACGGCATTCGTATAATTTACAAAATGGTTAAAAATCAGAATGTTTTTCCTTTGTGAAAAATAACACACTTAATGCTTTTCATCTGGCATATAAAATTTACAATACCTCCAGGAACATTTTCTTTGGTTAAATCAACACTATTGGTACTTTCTTAGCCTTTAAGCACATTACAGCCCCAGCTTTTTATGGGTTTTTTTGGTTGTTGTTTTCACCCATTGTAATAAACTTTTCAGAACCAGAAATGACCAACAATAAAAAGCGTTCCCATGTCAAACAATTTTAACTACTGCCTTTAGAACAATAATAAAAAAGGAAGGGGGGGGGAATTAGCTTCAAACCCAACTCGCACGGTAACTATCTCAATGCAATGAATATAAAGTAATCGTCTGTAGGGCCAAACTTCAGCACTCTCCCCAAAATTGTTTCCATGCCGCTTCCATCAGGCGGCCGCAGCAGATGTTGGCTGTTAACGGGCGCAGACGACACAGTTCATGACTTCTCGGAGGCGGCTGCGCGCCACATCTGCAGTCGATGAAGGCGAGCGCAGAAGTGTGGCAGACAGAAAGACAACGTCAGCCAGGCCAAGCCAACCCTCTTCCGTGCCGGGGCTAAAAATAGAGGGGGGGCGTTCGCCCCGCCACTCCGGCCGGCCTCGCCAGCCCCGGGCAGCACTGCCGGAGGAGAGCATCCGGGAAGCGGCAAGTTCACGCCGAGGAAGCGAACGGCGGCGGCAGCCTCCGACTGCCGCGCTCCGCACTCGGCTCCTCATTAACTGGGCGGCGATCCAAGTTCATCTGGGCCCCAGAGAAAGGCAATGCTTGTGTTTAGACCGCACAATACTGACATAACATTAACAGATTTACATATGCAAAACTGTGAAGCAACAGGCATTCCCCCTCAATTGACCCACAGCTTGTAGTGGCTGCCGAGTTATTCCCTGCTTAGGCTCTGTAACCAAGTGGGCGTCATGCGACTACCATCTGGGTACCACTTATTTAAAGCTGGCAGTCTCTCTGTAATAGGCAAGCTGGCAATAAGCAGGAAGGGAATAAATTGCATCATTTAGTTAACATCCACTTGCTTTGCGGCTGTTAAAAACCCATGACTGAATAATAATTTGGTTATTTCTTTTGCCAGACAATGCTGTCAGCCAAATCGTACTACGCATGCTGCAAAACGTCAGCTTGCAAAATTTCCACTTTAAAAATAAAGAAATTCACAGGATAATGTGAGCTAAGAAGTTTTTCTAATGCTAGCAACTCAAATGCAATCAATTTCTAAAAATAAACTTGCACTACTGTAGTCACCAGGTTCTACTTTTCCCTAAAATCTTAGCCTTTATCAGCCACCCACCCCAACCCATTAAACTGGCCAAACATCACCAACCTGGCCTGTAACGAGCAGAGGAACCAGGGTCCACCCGCAGGAACGCTCGTTAGATCCAAATGCATCTCCATTTCATGCTACCCACTGCCCTTCCCATCCTTTGCCTTAATTCATAGATTTTATCATTTCCTTCTGTCTGACACAACTGCTTTCACACAAATCGGTATCAAAGAAAGCAGCTGAAACCCTAGATCACTGAAATACAGCTAGAACATATCCTTTGTTAAAAAAAAAAGGGGGGGGAAGAAAAAAAAAGAGCTTTTGAAGTGGGTTTCTCTTTGGGGCTCTTGTTTGCAGAAAATTAAGTTACCAATAGTAATCAATTTTTTTTTGGTCCCAATTTGCTAGAAATACAGTCTGGTGCACACGTATCTCAACATCCATCTCGCTTCAGGACTAAAGGAAAAGCCCATGCTGAGTACGCTTTTATACTGCAAAGATAACAAGGGCTTGCATTATACAGTGGGAAAAGTCAGGAGTAATGTTTCCGTCGAGATTAATGGCAAGGAAGAGCCAAGAGCACAGTGCACGGGTGGGAGTTTTCTCCACACAGGGTACAGCGTCTCCGTCTTTCACAAAACCAGGCTCGCTCCTCCCTCATTACATTTTGAAGGGACGTCAGGGACTCTGAAGTGCAGAAACAATTTAAGACAACCGATAGTAAGTGGAAACCTGAGTTCATTAGTAACTCGCTTCCAGTATTGGCAACGCAGACGGCCTCGGGGAGAGGACGGCGGAGCAGAGTCAGGCTGCCATACATCTTGCACGTCTCCACAATGGGCAATCTGCAATGATGCCTCCAGCATCCACACCAGCTACGGCACCGAAAGACCACATGGATGCGCGTGGAGACATCAAAGGCAAAGGGGAGACAACTGTTTTATCCCTCCCCATCCCTATCTTGTCTCCACTGCAAGTCTAGGGCGCTAGGGCAGAACCCAACAGGTAGAGGTGCCAACCTCCACACCATGCCATGCCTCGGCACACCACGAGCGGCAGGGTGGGCAGGTAGGTCAAACAGCACACATGGTTTCCATATGGGTAACCCCTTTAATAATCCAGCAGCAATACAGGATAGACCAGGTACAACAGGACCCACAGCACTCAATCTCAAAATGCTTCCCTGAGCCAACAAAGACAACGATTGTTCGCTTAAAAAAAAAACCAAAAAAATTTCTTTGGAAAGTGACCTTTTTACAGGCTTCCATGGCACCGTGCAGCTCTCGCCACTGCAGCCGGGATGCTCAGCCAGCCCAAGACGGGCAGGGAAACACAGGACCCACGGCCACCCACAGCCCATCACAGCGTGGGACCACCACCCTGCAACACAACAGGGCAATAGATGATTGTAACCTTGCGGGCTTTCACAAAACAGTAATGAAAATAAGATGGAAGAAGAAAAGGGGTTTACACGGTATGATCCTGCACCAACCTGACAAGACAGTGGTCAGATGAAGGGGGGGGGGAGGGAAAAGGGAACAGAAACAGAGGGCAGAGAGGAAAATCTGTCAGAGGAAACACGATGCCAGAAACTGTTCCACGACCTGGTGGCTGAATGCCAACTCAAAAACCTCAAAAAAAATAAGGCTTAGAGAGCCCCCGAAACCTTCCTGATAAAAAACCTGTGCAGGCTGAGGTTTGCCAAGTGATGCTTGTACTTGCCACACCTGCCCCACCACTCTCACCCAGGAGGTCTCAGCCTGAAATACTTCTCTGGAGAGGAGACCCAAGGCATCCAGTAACTTTGGCAAGTTATCCTTTGGGAAACATGCATCCCCTAAAGCATTTGTGTATCTGGGAAAGTGTCTGAAAAGCTTCACGGTACTGAGCCTTAGCACTTTTAATTGCATATACCATACCCAAGATCATCAACCCAGTAATGCTGTCACACATGTGGTACATTACTGTATGGTCAATCTCCCTAATTATTCTTGAGTTATTTTTTCCAGTAGATCTACAAAATTGTAAGCATAAATCTCAAAACATTTACCAGTCAACAAACTCAGCACAACAGACATAAGCTAGGCCCTGACAAATAAAAAGACTAAGGAAAATGTATTTATTTGTAGCAAATGTCCTTTCCTATAACCATCAAATAGATTACAACTGCATTTCTTTCCTCGCATTGCACCCTGGGATCCAGACATTTAACTAGCACACACTACAGTCCTGGATTAATCATAAATAGAATATATTTTTAAGTGCATTAATTATGTAACAGATGCTTCCAGGATTCCAATGGAGGTAATTTTTAAAATCCCAGTGTACAGTTTTATGAATCTGTGCAGTTTCAAGGTTGTTTTTAATTTGCACTCGATACCACACTTATTTAAAGCGAGGAGGTAATCAACCATTGCTTAATTTTTTATTTTTTTTTTGCCAGTGCAGACTGGAAGACATACCCTACCCCACTGACATCGGATATCCCAGCTCCCAATGGAGGTTCTTCCCATCTCTTTGCCACGAGGGCGGGTTTGGACAACGAGCCGCGTGAACGTAACATTTCTGCATTTGCCTTCTATTAATTTCTCCTCCTCAGACTGATTTCTGCCATTCAGAAGTCCCAGTCTCCTCCCACACGTTCCCACTCACGAAACCGGTATATTCAGTGGCATACAGCACCCGTGGAGTCCCCAACGAGGACAGCGTGGCAAGAGGCAGGACGCTCAGGGTCCCTGGAGAGCACTTCACTTACAGATGAGGGCTGCCCAGGGAAGGGGTTGAGTCCCCATCCCTGGAGGGATTTAAAAGCCAGGCAGACGAGGTGCTTAGGGACATGGTTTAGTGGTGGACTTGGCAGTGTTAGGTTAACGGTTGGACTTGATGATCTTAAAGGTCTTTTCCAACCTAAATGATTCTATGATTCAAACTCTCAGTGAGATGCAAGCCCGCCAGCACTGTACATGGAGGGGGTGGGCAGAGACCTGTGGAGCCAAGCTCCAGGCCACCTACCAAAACCCCTCTAACCCTGTAGTGTCTTGCAGCAGTAGCTGTCACAGCTATGCCTTCAGATGTCCTGCTGGTGGCTTGCTTTGAAAAATGGAGTAAAACTGAGTTCACTCATAAAAAGTATTGTACTGCACTAGAGAAAAACGGGGTTCACCTCACTTACCTTGAGGGTAACAAACACGGCATATCCGGGCGCGGGGAATACATGTGGAGCCACAGTATTTTCTTGCTAGCTAGTTACTGGGAAATTCACTGCTTGTACAGCCAGATTCAGCTGCTAACAACCACGGGCAACTTCACCAAATGACAACGAGAGCTTGCAGGGGATCTCCTGGCTATGGCACCACAGGGACAGGCACTGGCTGGGGCATGGGTAGGATGGTGGAGATCTTGGCAGCCTTCAGACGGCTGCACCGGAGCACCCCAGGGCAAGAGCACCACAGCCTCCATGTCTTGGGTGAGAAGCTTGCTTTTCTCTCCGTCTTTGCACATCACATAATTCTTGGATCAAGTCATAGGTCTTCTCACAGAGTTTCGTCTCTGCTTCTGTCTGTGACATTTAATTCATAATGACTCGGAGGGACATTTTTCCAGGCACTCGCTGTGCGTGCAGCCTGGTAAGCAGGAGAGCCCATACCCTGGTAGCGCTGCTCTGCCTTGGACTCTCCCTTCAAACAACCCCCCAACTGGTCTAGGAGGAGAGGGAAAAATACAGGAGAGCAATTAAGGCTCCAGTCAGATGTGGTATTGACACATAGGAACAAACAGTGAATAACCCCAGCACGAGGTGAACGGTATTTAGAAGTACATATAATTGCACACGCAGAATATGAAACCTCAGCACTCGGTGAAGAGTCGGGGTGAGGTTCAAGACCACAGCTCTGCTCACCTGCACACCAGGCACCCCTGCGGAGACCCCACAACTCAAGTCGGGCACAAACCAAGAAGGAAGAAAAGGTGGATAATAAGCATTTTATCCCTACAAAGCATTTTATTCTGACTGCTACTCCTTTCCAAAAATAAAGGTAACAATTAAAAGTGCGGGTTAATGCTTTGATGCCTCGCTTCACAGGCTGCACATTCAAATTCCTCAACAAGACAATGCAAAAACGGGTAGTTAAGGGGCCGCCAGCTGAAGGCAGCAGACGGCTTTGTGCAACACCAGGGCGGGCAGCTGGCTGCTGGTCTGGGTCTCGCTTCCCCAGGCACGGCGCAGCCGGCCTCCTCCGGCGCAGGGCCGCACGCCATCGGCAGCCCCGGGCCCTTCCTTGCACCGCCGACGGTCCTGCTGCTTCCAGCCTTCCCCAAAATTATCCATCGGCTCTGAAGTAAAACGCACGGGGCAGGGAACCAGCCTCACCCCACCTCATCAGCAGACACCGGTTACGCAGCGAGGCTGCCCCGCAACGCCGTTCCTACCCCTCCCAAAACACTCTCCTGATCCCCTTCCACCGGTGGATGGGGACAGCCAAGCAAGCTGAGCTCTCGCGGGCACGACGATGCCCCAGGCGGGGAGGGAGACCGACGCCGAGTGGCACAGCCCGCCCGCACCGCCTGGTAGAGGGGCTGGGTCCCTGCCAAACCGCGGCCTGACTTCGCCCCCATCGTCCCCGCCACACATGCCGACACCACGCCAAACCGCGGCCTGACTTCGCCCCCATCGTCCCCGCCACACATGCCGACACCACGCCAAACCGCGGCCTGACTTCGCCCCCATCGCCCGCCACACATGCCGACACCATGCCCGACTACCAGCAAGGTGATAACGCTCACAGGCCGTACCTGCGCGGCGCGGCTCAGGCGAGGCTCCCTCAGGGCTCCTCCAGTTTCACTTCCTGCTAACACGCACCTGCACCCATTTCAGAAGCAACAAAAGCACAAACCGTATTTAAAGCTTTACTCAAACCCCCAATATAAGCCTGAGCAAGCCCCGCGCCGCGCTAATGACCGTCCATGCCAGGCTCCCACCACCTGGGCTCGCGGGCGGCCCTGGCGCAGACGGAGCCGGCAGCTCCACGCATGGCTGTCCCCGCGCGGGCGGGCGCCGGCAGCCGCGCTCCCTGGATGCCTTCGAACCACCACACACCTGACATGGACATCTTGCACGACGCTGAGCGAGGAGAGGCCGCGGGCCAGGCCCTTTTCGGTGTAAACCCGCATGAGGTCGCTGAGCTCCGGCCATGTATTTCTTTATCAATTTCTGTTCTTTACCTCAAAAGTTAGCTAGCAGGCCGGACGCAGTTTTATCCGAGCTTTATGTGCAGCTGTATTTGCTTATCACACAGATAAGTTATTATAAAAACAACAAGAAACAACAGCAGCTAGAGCCCTTATCAAAAACAGCCAGCCTCTGGGCCAGCTCGTCACCCACCGCTGACAGGGAAGAAGGAAACCTGAAGGAAACACGCTGCCGGGTGCACGCGGGAGCACGGTTAAATTAACAATTCAACTAACAACGAAATGAAAACCCTTACTTGCATTAGCTTTGGTGGTGTGGTCCCATCAGCGGGTGCTGCTGGGAGCGTGCCCCGGGGCAGCTGGGCAAGGAGGACTCCTCTGCCCCGGGGGAGAAGAGCGGGACCAGACCCCCAGCCCCTGGCAGAGGCTTCACCTCATGGCAAAGCCAACTGAGAGGCCAGAGACTTATCAAGGGGGTGGCCCCGACCCCCTCACCCCCTCCTCTGACCTCTAGAGGGTCAAATGAGGATGCTCAACGGGCAAAAAAACTTTGTTTTTCCTGCTTAAGTGAGTTTTCTGCTGGTCTGGCTTCCCGCGTGGTCTCACCCTCTGGTCAGGCAGTCAGACGGAGCGCAGGGGAGACGATGGGGAGCACCCAAGGATGAGGGGACAGATCTAAATCTGCTTAGCTGCAACGTGAACCAAGCCCTCATTCTATACATCACCAAGCACGCCATCAAATAGGCCGTGAAAGCAGCATCAGCCTTCATCTGAGGGGAAAAGAAAAAAAAAAAAAAAAAAAACAACAAAGAAGATAACGGCTTTCCAAGGAAACAATTCTCATTTGATACATGTCATGAAGTTGTGAGCGCGCTTGAGTCACGGCACACGTGTGGACCATTGTAACGCACTTGCAGAGCAATGTGTCCTCCTCCTCAATCTGCTGAGAGCATCCACCAGGCAGAGGTTGACACGCGGAGGTGATTCAACGCCGATGAACAGAAACATTAAGACATGCTGTTCTTAAAACGGGGGCTGTACCTGACACCACTTTTATTTACCCAGGAAAGTTTTCTGCTCTGTATGCCCTTCCCCTTCCAATCTACCCATGGCATTAAGCAGAATCCCCATTCCACCCCAGATGGCTCGCTGCAATCAGGCAAGTAGACAGTGCTTCCAATACAGGCCAATACTTTTTTCCTTTTGGATCTATGAGAAATACCAGTTGAAAACCTGAATATTATTTTTTAACTGACAGGGCATTATGCATAATATCTTCCACCCCCACCTTGTTCTTATAGCATAGAGCAGGGGGAAAAAAAAAAAAGAAATGGAGGAAAAAAACGTCTTCCCAACAGAATGTAAATATTTGTGCGTAGTGAGAACAAAGTATTTCCATAAAGCTTTCAATAAAGGATGACTGCAGGCCAAATTTTACCCTTGGATACAGGCACATAACTCCAGCTAAAGTTACCCAGAGCTGCCCAAGTTTACGCAGAGGCCGACTCAAGCATACTGCGTTCACGTACGGAAGGGCTGCGTGCTCAGGAGCCGCGACCAGACTTCCAGCTCTTTCTCAGAAGTCAGACGAGACTGGCTTCAAATCAGCGAAGAACTTCGGAGATGAGTCAAACCTGCAGGATTTGCTGCAATACTTGCTGCAAAAGAGGATGTGAGAACTGGCAAGTACGCTGTGTTTACTCACTGTGCTATCTAATTCTGGAAACTCGAGCTGAGATTCTTGCGTTCGAACACGACTCTGAGAGGTGGTGGGAAGATCCTGGCCACGTTACAAAGCCGCTCGTGGGGCAAAACTGGGGGTTTTGGGCCACGGGCTGACACAGGCAGAGGTCCCGCAGCTGGCTGTACCGCATCAGCCCCCAGCCCAGGGGATGAGCCTCCACAGGCAAAGGCTCATGAGAGGAAAAGCGATGCTCTCAAAATCACGCACTGCTTCAGTTAATGACACAGATTTACACTGGGTGTTAGCCTGTTTCACTAAAAAAAGCCAACCAGATTTTTTTTTTTTTTCCTCCTCAGTGCAAACTGTCCTTTATAGGGACTATTAATATCCCTCTTACTTCAGTTTAAGCTATACTTCTCTTCCTTGTTCTCCCACTGATTTAAAAGATAACTTGCAAAACGAGATCTAGTTTTTCTGTATCTGTTGGCCTCATCCCTTTCCTCCTGTTACTGCCAGGACAGGCAGACTGTTTTCTAGGGACCACAGAGTTTACGTTTGCTGCAATACCCACATTTTTAAGCAGAAAAAGAAGATACCCAGTTTATCCTAAACAGATTCCCTTTGTTTCTGGTCTCATGTAATTAGTTCTGTGTTCCACAAACTAATAACTTAGATTAAACACCCTGCTATAAGCAGCCACCTCAAATAGCGGCAAAGATATTCCTCGCTATCAGACACCAGTGAAGACAAAGAGCAGTGGAGGGCGGCCGCCAGGAGATTATGCTGAAACAAATGCATTTTTATTTTTCCCTTTAAATTACAAAAGATTATCATTTTACTCAGCAATGCCCGTTATTAAATTGAAACTCTCCACATCGGAATTAAATACGTCCTATCTACTCAAAATGAAGTGTATTATTTATCACTAATATTTAATGACAAAAACCTGATAACTTTCTCCGATTATACCACTGATTTCCTCCAGTCATGCATCATTGGCTCTGCTGGTCATTAGCATTATCACAGTGCATAAACTCTGGCTTATGCAGCAAGTTTGATAACAGAGCCAGATGCCTATAGCTACTATTTTTCAGTTTGCTCAGATTTAGCAGTTTACCTCTCTATGCGCGTGCCTCTATCTAATGGCATCTATTACAATGCCTAAAAATCCTAGTTAATAAATTTCCATTTCCATGCAACACGCTTCTGCACAATCAGAATTCCTCGGCAAACAGAAAGTACTCGCTAAAAAAAAAAAAAAAATCAGATTTCCCCTTCAACCAGCCAAGGACCCTTTTCCAGAAAGACCGTATTCCAGCCAGTCTGAAAAATAAATAGGAAATACCTAGTCTCCTCCGACTGTTTGATGCTAGAAATACGCTGGATAGGCTTAAGATATTTTCATTTAATTCACAGGTAATGTTCCATTTTAACTTTTATGAAACAGTATTTTTTGAGTGCTGTAGATACTGCTTTTATAGCAGTGAAGGAAAAAAAAGAACAAACGTGCATGGTACGACATCAGCTAAAATACACAAAGATGGGTTTCTCCCATTCTCAGTTAAATCCTGTAACCGAAATGACAGATTAGAAAGGTTTCCTGGGTAAGACCACCATTCCTTACCCTACTGGCCTTCAGAAAACTCAGATGGGTTAGCCAGAAAATAACTTTAAAATACTTGTACAAACAATAATTTTGCTGCATACTTTGGACATTCCTCTTTCAAAGCCTTTTAAGTAGCAAGTAATTTATCACCGAAAAATACATTTTCACTTTTCCAAACCTACAACTCAGGAGCTTTGCAAACCTAATATACATTATCTGAACATCGATGCACGGGCACGTCATTTAAAACTAACAAAAACAATTTCCTACAAGCTATTTCAGAGCCTCCTTCTCTCAGCACTCGTTTAATTCAACCAGAACAGGATGGGGCCCCTGACACAACTCTCTGATTAAAATAAATTACCAAAGTTGTTAACACATTATTGCTATTGCAAAACTTACTGAGAAAAATCGCTCCTCTGAATTGGCCAAGGTTTGGGCATAGCATAGGCTATGGTGTTCTGCACAAACATCCGATGGATTCTTATTATATGTTACATGCATGGATATTCAAAGATTTTATTCTTTAAGCCAAACTGATTTTTTTTTTTTCTTTTTTTTTTTTCTTTTTTAACTTAGTCCACCCAAGGAAGCTCCCATGCCTTCGGTAGAGATGTTTGGGGATTAGGCCACATAACCAAAGTAGAATCTGTCCATCTCATATATGACACATGGAAATACACCTATTTATGAAATGCACCTGAGGGGGAGGAATAATTTACAGTACCCCGATCAACTGAGTTTGCATGAGACTGTCTGAAGGAGCCCTATTTGAGAAGTAGAACGGTTATGAAAGCAGAAAGTATCAATACTAACGCAATCGGTGCCACTGTGTTATGCTATTTGCTGGGCAGAATTCATATCACTCACAGAAAATTTCGGTTTGGGTATAGTTTCAGTATCGCTAACTGAGATATTAGAAGTTGGGGCCATTATATGAGAAACGGCAGCAATCTGATGAGGTTAATGCCAAATTCCATGTTCTCCATCGAGGCAAGAAATGGATCAAGCCCTGGAAGGCAAGCAGCAAGCTCGGGAGTGCAGGACGCAGAAGCGCTAACACAGATGCTTCCCCAGCCCCTGTGCACCCTTCGCTGGGGGGGTGGGGGGAGGCCTCGAAGCTGATCCTTCAAAACTGAAACAGTGAAAAATATTGTCATTGTTCTCCCCTGCCCACCTGCTCCTCCATCTGCACCCTCTCCAAAATGCACTTTTGACCTTACTGAGCATCAGCCAACGTCAAGAGCCTTGCCGGCCGCATCTTCCCCCAGACCTGGCCGTTCCACACCAAATCCAGCTTCAACATCCTCCAAAACCCAACGCCGGGAGCTGCTCCATGATGCCCCATGGCCCCCTGCACTGCTGCTGATTTTAAGGGGATTTCTGCCAGAGGAGGACAGAAGGATCTACACCACTGATTTTAATGGAATTTTTCTTTCCAGCACAAGTATAAAACGTGGGAACTGGGCTGGACAAGCCAAGCGAGCTGCTTGACCAGCTAAGAAAAATTTGTCATGAGGTTTGTGGAAGATAGAGTTCATGACTCACTGTCAGCAAGCTTACTATTACAACATAAAAGCTATTACTAAAAAAAAAAAATAAAAAAAAAAAGCAAGCACCGAGATGAGCACTTCAAGAAGGTTTTAACTTCTTAATCCCAAACAGACTGCTCCCGAAATGAGGCTTGCAATGGGCCCAGCTGACAAAGGTCATAAAAGACAACCTTGCAATAAAAGACTATTAGAATAGCACATTTTAGTTGGAAAAAAAGAACACCCCTATTTCTGCTCCCTTGGCATTCCCAGAAGTTTCTTGGGAAGAGGTGTCCCGCTCACCTCCCAGCTCTCCAGTGGCAGAAACATAAACTTGGCATTCGCTGCCCAGCACAGAACTGACATTGGTTCCTAAAGAAAAATCAGTTAATTACTTAATCCTTCTTAAGGGAATGATTAACATCCTTTCAGCAAACAAAGCTGTGATGATTTAACGTTTTACTGCATGTTTCATTACAGAACCGGTAAAATTAATACCACTCCCCTCTCATCTGCTGCAACCACTCATTTCTTTATAATCAGTTACATTTTTCACTTCTGCCGAGCAGCCTCTGCACCCGGCAGAGAAAAAGACTCAAATATACAAAAATCTGCATTGCCGTTATTCTGCCGTGAAGCCCAGGACCGACCTCCGGATGAGAACCAACAGAAACGCAGGTGGCCGCGGCGCCGGGGAAATGAAGGTACGAGGCAGCCCGGAGCACGGAGCCCCAGCGCGAGCCTGGAACAACTTCATCAGCATCCCAGGAACGCCGCGCCGCCGCGGAAGAGGGGCAGCCACTTCAAAGGGAACCAGGGAGGGATGTTTGAATCCCGGCTCAGACAGCTCCTGAATCCCTGAGAACCCCCGGCCGCCTTTTTGGCAAGAACAAAAGTCCTTTCAGGGCTCCACCGCTCGCTGCAATCAAACCCAGGCTCAGACATCAATTCTGCGGGCAAGTGTTTTGCAGGAAGGGGAATTCGGCATCGATTTTTGTGATCAGATGTTTAGCGGCTGCTCTGAACACACCAGCAATCCCCCCCTCACCATTTTATCTTCCTTTATCACAAGCTTTTTAATAGAGACATGACATTCTGCTCACTGCTGGGCTCTCTCTTATTTATCTCTCTCTTAACAACACTTTGGCATCATCGGCTCCGCTATCTAAATCAGCAATAGTGCATGTCCGGTCACATAAAACCAGAGAGGCTTTCCCGAGATGCCTTGGGAAGTCTGACTACTCTGGTTTACTGATGTGTTAATATGCCCCATCTACTAATTAATGGACAAACGGCTTAGGCTAGGAACTGAGGGAGGGACACCAACATGAAGACGGCGGAGAGCCCAAGGAAAGACACTTGACCCTAATTGTTAGCAACAAGATGACAAGACTGATCGGGAAGTGCAGCTAAAACTTGGATCCAACATGAAAGGGAATGTCTGGCGAAGAGGGGAAAGCCAACGATGCCGTTCGAGGCTCCAGCCAACCTGCCGAACCGTGCCACCTTCCGTCAGGCTGCCGGGGCTCAGCACCCGAGTGCCTGGCCCGGCCTGGGCTCCCCAGCACCACGCTCCCATCACATCCTTCTCTCCATGCCCAAATCCTGCGACCCCACAGCTCCAGGGATGTACACCCCAGCCAAGGAGAGCTAGGAGCGCGCCCTGACCCATGATCGGGCGATGAGAAAGCACGGCTCATCCCGCACCTTCCCAGCCAGACCTCCTGCCTTTGGCCGCACGCAGAATCCCAGCCTTTAATCCCAGATTTTAAGAAGGACCAAAGTTCGGCTGAAGTTTCAGCCAGACCCAGTTTTACCCAGGGCAAAACATTCCTCATCTGGAAACCAGCCTGGCCCACGTACCGCAAAGGAGATGCTCTGCGGCTGCGCCAGCAAGAAGGGTCCTGCACAGCAAACGCACGCAACCAGCACTTCGAGAAACGCTTTCATATAGATTTCAAAAATTTGGAAAAAAAGGTCGTAAGCGCGTTTTACCTGAAAGATCAATTAAATCGACAGTCACAACAGCGCAAGGGACCCTGCGGCACCGTGCTCTGGGCCAGACGTCCGGGAGAAAGCCGACTTACGGACTGCACATCCCGCGCTGCCACGCTGCAAAGACTACACAAGGTTATCCTGCTGCAGAAGGAGCCTGCGTTTTCGGCGTGCGTCTGAATTAACAGCAGCGCTAAACTAACTTATTGAGGAAATAGGCACTTCTAATAAAAACACAACAGTGACAAGTATGGTACAGAGAGCGCCATTAGCAGTAAACAGCACACAGGAGAATCACCCGAATAAAGCGTTCTGGGTATTTATTTGTACTGCTTTCCAAGACCGTTGCAACCGAATGGGGAAACTGGGAGGAAAAAAGCCCGCAATTAGTTTCAGAATAGCACTCCCAGAAACACTGTAGCCTATCAGATATATGTAAGTATTTTACGATATGGGTTCCATTTCAGTAGATCTGTCAAGATATTTACAGGGCTTGACAGTATTTCTGTCTTTAATTAAATTTTCACACACATACTTTAATGTAATTTAAATAGATTATTAGTTGTCAGAATATAGTATAAATTTTGTTTACGATTTAGTTACTTTAAGTACTCACATTGAGGAAACTCATTTAACCCCCTGACTGAGTAGCATTAAGTGTTGAGATGAGACTTCTAAAGAGCTTCTGCTGCCCTTTGCACTCTCGCAATAATCTTAAATTACTACAACTTAATTGCAATTTCAAGGCGCTAAAACGGAGGTGTTTTAAAAACAGCACAGGGAGGGTCAACGAGAGGAGAAAAATTATTTAGTCCTCCTCAGGTACCAGATGCTTCTTGGAGAGAAATTGATTTTGCCCGTGCTCTTCTCTTTGCTCATTTTCCACGGAATGCTATCTTCATTTGCAGAATGGCACTGAACAAAAGTTATCAAGATTATTCTGGATACTTGCCACATACAAACAGCCGTTATACATAAGCCTGTTCACTTGCATGCATGGAAGAGATCGGTGCCAGGAGAATAGAAAGACAAAACCCTAGAGCATATTTGCAGAGAAGGCTGCACGTGAACAGAGCCAGCAGCTTCTCTGACTTGGTAGCTCCAATGCTGAAGTAAGAAAAAAAAGAACACATGTTAAAACACCCCAGACATCCCAACCAACAAATATCTGATCTCCTAAAAACAGAACAAGCCGATTCCTCTACGGCCCAAAATACATTTTTTTTTTTTTTTTTAAATTAAAAGACTACAGAGTTCCCACAATTAAGTTTTTCCTCTAATGACTGCATGATTTATTCCATCCTGCTTTCCCCCCCCCCCCCCCATATACGCTGGCATCACCTTGTTACCTACAGTAGCTGTGATTCCCAATGCACCGCGAGCTGCGGGGATCAGACGGCACAGTACTTTGCGAGAGCAGCAGGCTGCGAGCAGCGTTTTTGTCAGTGCAAAAGCAAGCAGTTCCAGCAAACGCAAGATCTCTTTCGTTTCTTATTGCAATGAGACATTTAACAAGGATTTGGCCAACACAAAAACAATCAGACTCACGATTTAAAAAACCGCTGTGCTTTAGCACGGCCGAGCACTTACGTGCGTCCTCAATGGCATGAAGTCAAGGACTCCGAGCCCGGCCATACCTTTCTAAGCATTTCAGTAAAGTTTGGTTGCCAGGACCTCTAAGAACAGCCGCAGAGACGCTGCTGGTCTCTAGTGCACAACGTTTATAAATTCCACTTAGCAAATGCTTTCTGGCTCCTATCGCATATCATTTCTCTGCTGAACCGCTCGCCGGGTGTGAAAACATGCTACTATACGGGGAATGGCGGGGGGGAAGAAAAAGTTTCAGTGATAGGAGCTAGTGACAGAGACCAAAAGCCAAACCCAAAGGCAGCGACATCAGCAGAAGCCCTGGTTGATGCCAGCATGAGCTGGATCGGGCCCCGCGCAGCCGGGGCGGCTGACTGCACCCCGAACCCGCCCCTGGGGACACAGGGACCCAGCCGTACCCACGAGCCAGCAGGCTGTATTCCCAGAGCCGGGTGCCACCCGTGCCCCCGCACTGCTGCCCACCCCCTGGTCTTTGGCTCCAGCTGCCAGCCCCTGCCCACCCTGCCTGCCCAGCGGAGACGCCCAGGGAAAAGCTGCGGGAAGCAACCTGACAGCAAGGCTCATCTGAGGAATAATTACAATGCCCTATTTAATTCAAACGTAAGCTTAAATACTAACAGCAAACAAAACACTGGTGCGCCCCAGCTGCCCGACTGCTGCAGGGCCCGATCCTGCTCCCACCAGGGTGGGAATTCCCGGCACAGCTCCCTCCCGGGGCACCGCGCCGTGTCCGTGCACACAGACGATGCTGTGCCGGATGCGCTCCGAAAGGCAGGGAAGGCCTGAACACAGGCTGCACCTCCGGCGAGAGCCCCAGCTACCTGCGAAAATCTCACTACATCTTCTGCAGCCCCGTCTCAGCTGCATAAAAATATTTCAGCTCAGTGCCTTGAAGTTGCAATTAAATTGCAGTAATTTAAGATTATCACAAGAGCAAAGGGCAGTAGCAGCTCTTCAGCAGACTCCTCTCACCACTTAATGCTACTCAGTCTTGGGGTTAAATGAGCTTCTTTAGTATAAGTACCTTAAAGCAAGTGAATCGTAAACAAAATTTATACTATTTCCTGACAGCATATAATCTATTTAAATTTATTAAAGCTTCTCGGAGAAAATTTAAGATGACAGAAGTATCATTATGCCCTATAAATAACTGGACAGCCTTGCAGAAATAACTGTATTTTACATACGTATCCTACATATGTGTGTGCATACGTTATTTCATTTGATATACAAATACATGCTCAACAGATATTTCACAAAAGGAATTACATTATCCGGTTCAATCTCTCAATATAAATGACCACGAGCAGTACGAATACTAAACGCTAAGCTGCATTCCATAAATTTGCCTTTTTATTACCAGCCTTTTTCCTAATTTTTACAATGCCGTGAAACAGGAATAATTCTAGAGCTACAAATGTTTACCGTATATCATCCCAAGGATAATGCAAATTTCAGCTCTTCAGAAAAGGTGAGCCTCTCCAAGAGAGAAGCACAGTGCAGCATATGCTGCGCAGTAACGTCCAATGCATAATTCTCTGCTCAACTTTCCTGCTCCTTCTCTCACCAGTACAAAAACTCGCTGCATTACGATTACCAGTGGAACCGATTTAAGCAGAAAATGTTTATAGATGTTAAAAAGCATTACACATTACCCAAAATGGCTTAATAGCATACATGTGCATGTTTAACACACGTACTTTTTATTGTCTAATTAAAGTATATACCATAAAAATCTACAGGCTTTATAATAAGTTATGCAGGATGGTTATGAGACCTTACCTTATAAAAAGTATAAAGTACTTATTGTGTGATCTGCACTGCTAATTAAAGAAATACTTATGCAAAAAGGTTTTGGATTTCTTAATTCTCCAATAGATGAGCACTTGGTCTGCCTCCTGATTAACATACATTGGGGTAACAGCCTTTTCCTCAGGTTTGGATTGGGGTTTTTTTTTTAATAGGTATTTTCATTGTTTTGGAATACTTTAAAGAAATGAAAGAGGGGGCACATGTGTAGAGTTGGCAGTGAAGAGTTTGAATACAAACATGAAACTGTCAAGCAACAAAAATAACCCAAGTTGCACTTGGTTCAGTTTCACTAATACTTAAATCCAAAATGTTTACTAAAGTAAAAGCAAGCCTCTGTTAATATCCCATACCACTATTTCCACTAAAAAAAAAAAAGCCACGAAGCCAAGTTACACACAGTTCTGCAAAAATCTTGGCATACCAAAAAATAAGGTGCCACCCTGCCTGGTCAGTATTGTTTGAAAGAAAGATATTACAAGTTTTCTAAATTCCAGGAACGCAGTCACACAACGTACAACGCTTAATCACAACCAAACTCCTCTATTACACATCAGCACAGCACTTACACACAGAGAAAAAAAAATTAAAAAAAAAATTCCATGTTTCCTTACATTCAGAGCTCCAGAAATAAAAGCTGAATTCCACAGAACTTTTACGGTTTTCAGCGTTGCACTACTGAAACGCCTTCTCCTCTGCAGCTCTAGACAGCATAAATAAAATCAAATCCTAAGTCTCTCTGGAAGTGTACACAGCGCACTCCAAGCCACTATCACTCAAAAAAAAAAAAACAAAAAAAACAAAAAAACCAACCACCCACCCAACCCCAAATCCCAGCCCATGCACAAAACCCCCTAACTTTGCAATCCAAATCGTGAGCAAGAGCAAGCCTTGTTCGAAATCGCAGTTATTTTTCTCAGAGTTATCCTTTGGTTTCACCACAAAGATCAGCATTTGTAATGGTCCATTTCTGCATAAGTGAACATATAGCCTTGCTGCCTGATCGAATAGTCCAGAGCTTCCAGTGAGGCAGCTCCTGACAACAGCCCAGCAGCAGCTTTGTTTGATCTCTCCTGCCTTCCTTAATCTGGGTTGTCAAGGTTCACTTGTTGGAGGCTGTTTACTTTACTTTTTCCAGAAAAAAAAAAAAAAAAAAAAAAAAGTGATTTTTTTTTTTTTTTCTGTCTCTCATACAATGACTAATCCAAAGACTAAGGGGGAAGAATGCTGCCAATGCAAGATGTTAAAGCTACAATACCTTTTTGCAATGAGATTTTAGCCGACACCTTTTGAATGGTAACTAGTAAAGAGCTTCCTACCCCGGTGCCCTGCGCCATTCAATATGGTTGTGAGACAGTTCAAATAAAACGCGCAGGGGAAAAGATTCGCAGGAGAGAAACTGAAACCAGGAGCCCTGATTTCCCCTTCTCCTTCCCCCAAATCTACTTGCAAAGATGCACGGTCCCTCCTTTGCCTACACTCGCTTCTCCGAGAACTTGAATTATTTCAGGCTCTCTCAAACTTACAAAAAGTAGGAGCTTCTCAGCAGCAACAGAAACTGTAAAAATAATAGTAAATGGAGTGAAATGCCTATTTTCCCTCTGCCGAAACATTAAAGCAAACCGTGGATTAACAGCACGAGCAGCAAGTTTCTTCGACGACGTTCTTGAAACTTTGTCTAATTAAGAAGCTGTCATCAGCGACATCAACATTCGGTCAAAGCAGGTTAAAACGCAAGTTTAGAAAAACTATATGGAAAGGAAGTGCAGTTTAGAAAACTCTTTTTTTTAATATTTATAACCATCCAGCACCCTAGAAATCAGCAGGCTACACTGTGTAGACGACGCGCTACAAGCAGCACACGTACATTACTCACTCAAAGAACAGTTACTAAAAATGAAACCTTAAAACTTCTGAGCACAGAAGTTGGGCTCCAGCTTCTCTAGAGAAGCGGCTCTGGGAGCGCTCGCAGGCGGCCGATCCGGCGGGGAGGGACGGGAGGTCGGAGCGGTGCCGCTGCCCGCCTTTTGGGGGGGAGGATGGGGAGGGAAAAGGGGCGGAAAAAAAAAAAAAAATAGTCGTAATCTCACTCGGCTTAGTTCACTCAAAGCAAAAACACGCGATTAAAATCATTACAGCGAAGTGGGAGAAGGAAGGCTCGCTAAATTCGCGGCGCTCCGCAGCCAGCCCGGCGATGCTCTCCGCGTTACCGGGGGTGGGGGGGGCGGGGGCCGGGGCCGCCGCGCAGCCTGGCGCCGCGCTTGGGTTGTTTTTTTTTTTTTCCAGGAAAAAAAACCCCAAAACACCACCACCACCACGCGCGGGGCGGGGGGCGGCGCGGCCACGCCGCTCGGACGCCGCCTGCAGCGCGCATCCCCCCGCTGCCCGGGGCCGGCGGGATGCGCGGCGCTGCGCGGAGCTGCGCGGGGCGGCAGGTGCGCGGGGCGCAGCCCTACTTACCGGGCGCCGGCGGCCCCCCCGGCTCCGCGGCGCGCAGCGAGCCGCGGCTCCGTCCCGAGGCTCTGCACCGCGGCTCTGCGCGGGGAGGGGGGGGGAAACACGTGAGGGATGCCCGGTCCGCACCCGCGCAGCGAGAAGTTGCGCCGGACTGGGGAGGCGCGGATGTTTATTGAAACACTTCGTCTCCCCCAAAAAAAAAAAACCAACCAAAAAAACCCCCCAAAAAACCAACCACAAACCAAAGGGGGGGGATGGGCGCAGCGGGCCCCAGGGACGCGGAGTGGGGGAGGATGCGCGGCGCGGACCTCCGCGCCTGCGGAAGGGAGTGCGCGGGCGGAGGAGCCACAGCAGGTGCCGGGGGGGGGGGGGGGGGGGGGGGGGGGGGGGCCGGGCCCGGCGCGGGGGTGGGGGGCGCGGCCCCGCCGCAACTCTGCCCCGAGTGATGAAGTTGGGGCGTGCGCGCCCCTTGCGCGGCGGCGCGGGGGGGACCCGGAGGAAAACACGAGGAAAGCGCGGGGGGGGGGACAGGAGGCGCCGCATCCCGCTCTCCGCGGAGGGTGCGCGTAGAGCGGGGCACGGGGGGGGGGGGGGCAAGTTTCCAAAGTGGGCGGGTAGGGGGTGCGGGCGGCTCCGTTGCCCGAGGAGGGGGGATCCGCACCCGCGCACCGTCGTCCGCCCCCCCCCCCGCTACCACGCCAGCGGCGGTCGGGGGAAGGGGGGGGGGGGGGGGGGGGGGAAGCCGGGCACGTGGGGCCGGCGGAGGGAAAAGTGCAACAGCCCCGGAGGAGCGGGGAAAGTGTCGGGGGGGGCCGGACTCACCCGCAGGACTCGGCCTGCCGCTGCCCAGCACGGCGCGGCCCCGGCGCGGGCGGGCGGCGGCGCGGAGCGGGGCCGGGCTGCCTCTCCGTCCCGTCCCTCCCTCCCGTCCCTCCGGCACGCCGAGCCCGGGCGGCGCGGCGGCGTGCTCCGCCGCTCGGTAAATAACAATAGAGCCCTCCGCTCGGCGCCGCGCCCGCGGGGCCCCGCACGCCGCCCGCCGCGCCCCCGCCCCGCGCCGCCCCGCGCCCCCTCCCCGCCCCGCGCAGCCCCGCGCCGCCGCCCGCGCGGGCGGGCCGGGGGCGTCCCGCGCCCCCCCGCGGAGGGAGATGTTGTTATTTTTTGCTGTTGTCAGTCTCTGACGTCACATCCACCTGCTGGGTAAACAAGGCTCGGTGCAAGGGAAAAATAATAATAAAAAAAAAAAATAAAATAATAGAAGCGGGAGGGGGGGCGTGGAGGGAAAGGGGGGGGGCGGAAGGTGAGGGGTGGAAGCCCCGCCGGTGCGGAGCTCCGCGGAGGAGGGCCGGGGCAGGCGGGGCGGCCCCGCGGGGAAGCGAAAGTGGCCGCGGAGCGCCCTGCGCAGCGCTGCGCGCCTCTGCGCGCTGCTGGGGAGAGTTCAGTGCGGGGGCGGGTGGGCCGGGGCCGCCCCGTCGGCGGAGGGCAACGCCGCGCCCCCCGAGCAACTTTTCCGCGGCCGCCCCCCGCGGGTGGCCGGGGGGGGGGGGGTGTCAGGCCCGCGTAGTTGGGGGGTGCGCGGGAGACCTCGCGGGGCCGTCCGCGGAGCCCGCCTTACCTGCGCGGAGCGGCGCGGCCGGGGCTGACCTTGCTTAAAAAGCGGGTGCGCAGCGGCGCGCATCGGCCGCCGAGCGGGAGTGAGCGGCCCGAGGGCCGGGCTGAGAGCGGCTCCGCTCCGCGGGGGCTGCGCGGGTCCCGGCCGCAGGTCCTCATCCCGCCGGGGGTGCGGAGCGGCCGCGCCGTCGGGGCTGGGGCGGGGCCGGTCCCTCGGCAGGCGCCCCGCGGGGCCGGAGCCCTCCCCGCCCGCCGCTGTAGGGGCTGGGCCGCCGGAGTTCCCGAGCGACCGGTTTTGCTGGGGGAGAAACAACTCCTCTCCCCCGGCCGCGGGCACCCGCCAGAGCCCAATTTTCTTCCCTTCCTTTGTGTTTTTTTTTTGTTTTTTTTGGGCGATCGCCTTCGGCTCCCCGCAGGACCCATTCAAAAGCTCCCGGGCCGGGATGGGGGGGGTACGCCGGGTACGGGAGCTGGTTTTAAACACCGCCAGGAGCCATCCCGCGCACGAACCGCTCCCGCGGGGCGAACCGCGCCTCGGCGGAGCTCCGCGCCCGGCCCGGCCCCCGCGGACCCCGGCGCGCAGGCCCGGGAGCGCGGCGCCACCTCTCGGCAGAAGCGCTCCATGGGCGCGGGGAGCCGCGCCGGCAGCAATTAACGCCTTAAATTACAGTAATGGCAAGGTACTTACGCCTAATTCATTATATTTTAAATAATTAAGGTGGGGGGGGGAAGGGTGAAGCGCGGCAAATAAATATTTGCGAAGATGGTGCTCGCGCCGTGCTGCAGGTCTTGGCAGGGGAGCGCTCCGGTTGCTGCGGGAGAGGCAGGGGGAGCGAAAAAGCTGCTCCAGGCAGGGTGCACTTGTGCAAACCGGCCCCCCAGGCACCGGCAGGAAACTCGGGGATTTGTGTCGCTGAGCGGGACCACCAGCTTTAAACACAAACCCTCACCGTCGTCTTAAGCCTCCGCCGTTCAGGTGGTATTGGTTCATCTGTTTCTTCAGTAGGAAGAAAAAGGAGATGAACCTACTAAAAGAGCTTTTTTTTTTTTTTTTTTTAAACACTCCCCCCGCACACACACCTTACCGTTCCAAAAAATATTTGTTTTACATTTCATCCCAGAATAAACGTTGTTTATTGGAAACTTCTTCGTCTCCTGTTTTTAACTTCGCAAATCTAAACCAGTACATCCACTCTGTAAAACATGATTAATTCCATAGACAATACCAGCGGTGGGACTTCTCCCTCCCCCTCTGTCAATGTAGTTGCTAATTGTACTTGAATTGTTTACTGCTGTATTGTTTTACAAGTGCCTGGAGAAAGATGCTTGATATTCCCACCACCAGCAGAACCATCCCAAGAGCCAGCGCCTGGCAGATTTTGGCAAGGGTGTACACAGGCTACAACTACAGCTTGTTAGCTAAAAAAAAAAAAAAATTATGAAGGTGATGACGCCTCCATAATTATAGGTGTTACTTGTTTTAAAGTCAGAATGTTTTCCAAGCTCCTGTAATACCACACCTCCGATGTCCCAGGAGCCAGGACTTGGAGTCCTTTCCGCTTTAGTCACTGGTTTATGAGGCTTTGCAGAACACATCACCAGGCTGCACGGCTGGTTCCCGGGCCGCTCGGGCGTAGGTGCAAAGCCCATGCGGGTACTCAGCCATTGTTCTACCTTTTACAGCAGGCATGAAAAGCAGAGGCATTGCACTGTGTACTTCCCCAAAATGTTGGTGGGTGTGTTAGAGAGAAACGTGCAGCCTAGGATTCTGATTTTCTGACTTTGTTTCAAGTAAGTCCAACATTCTCATGGCACATCAGAGAAGGAGAGAACCTGCGAGTTCCCTGGTGCTGAGCTCAGGGCAAAGCCCATTTGGGGGGAGTTGGCGGTCACCGCTCTCCACGTTCCCTCCATTTGCATTTAGAGCCAGGGCAAGTCCCACCAGTCTGGCAATAGATGCTCTTCAAAGAGGCAGAAGATGCAGCTCTGCACATGGTATGCATGCAAGGTGAACGCCACCGGACGTTTCTTTTGCCCAGATAACTTTAAGGATGAGTAGGGTTGACTTGGTGATGAGAGGGAATTAGACAAGGCATAAATATCCAGCTTAGAGGCTGAGCCTGATGCTATTGGCAACACTTGCACCAACTTTAGTAGAAGCAGGATTGTTTCTCCCACCGGGGAAATGCCACAAAAAGATTTAAAAAAAAAAAAAAGGAAAGGACAGGGCTAAGGTCTCCGGTTAGCTTGTCTGACAAAAGGAGATGTATAAATAAGTCCTCCCAAATGAGGGCTGTAACCAGACCCAGCTAATTTTAAAAATTAGATATTGTTTTATGTCATCTCTAGGGAAAAACAAAAGAAGTTGGGGTTTTTTTCCAGCATCCCAAACTCTGATGCTTGCTTTGCAAGCACCTTTGCACCCCTCATCTGCTTTTGTTAATACACTTTCTTGATTTCCCCGGTCACGGTGGAAGCAGTGTCCCAGCCTGTGCCGAGGGACGGGCTGGAGCAGAACCGGGGCCCGGGGCCGGGCTGGCGTGGCAGAGCAGCACGGCCTGCTTTCTGCTGCTCACAAGGAAGACAAATTGGTGTCCTGCCCCGCAGCAGTGTGAACCAGGGAGAGCAGGCTGGAAGCTGGCTTCGGGCACAGGGCAGCGGGAGCCGGGCACAGAATAAACTGCGGTTTACTCTGCTGTGAGTCCAGGGGAGCTCCTCTGCGATCAGAGTTGCTTTGCATTTGCATTGGTAGTGCAGAGAGAAGAGTTTTGGGTTCACCTCAGATTCCCCAGCGCACAGGAAAGGCTCCCCACGTCCTTCCTCACGCTAATCATCTTTACTCCTTGAGGTGTCCCTCCAACCGCCGCTCTGTCAGAAGCCACCCAGAGATAACTTTTCTATAGCACATTTCCATTTGTCCCGAGCTGCCAGCCGATATGTATTTCCTTTTCCTGTGGGGGCAATGAATAGCCATTGTATTTGCGTTGGACTATTAATCTGCCTGAATTTGGTAGAGATTCTTAAATGAATATTCATGGGAATTAATGTCATTTAATTCCTATTGCTTCCTGAATATAATTACGTGCTGTACGTGAATTGGCAAACACCACAAGACATCCAATCTTGTTGAAAGTCTATGACCAATTAATTTGAAACACCACAAGCTGGACACTCGTGCAGTACTGAAGGTGCACAAAGCGCTACCAAGGTGCAGCCTGGCTTCAGGAGAGGAGATGGGCTGGAGAGAAAGCTAATGGAAGAGGGAAGATGTACACTTTGGAAAGCAAAAAATGCCTTTAGGGATGGAAAACGTGATTAAAAAGGTATTTTAATACAAGCTCTTCCCCAGGTATTTGTCTGCAGATAGGGACTGCCCTAAACATTTGTAGTCTCTTGCAAAAGAGCTTTAATTTCTCCCTTTCTCACCCATAGAAAAACATCTTTCGGGGCCTCCTGTTCCCGGTCCCTTTTGAGACCCAGCATCTTTTGGCAGACCTTCAGCACATCCTACAAATAAGAAATGCCCAAGCCCGATCCTCTTTCCTCCCAGCAGCCTGCCTGCCAAAGTTCACGCTGTTCCTCCAATAATAAAAGCAGTAATCAGCTCAGTGCTGAAGCAAAACCCATCCCCAGCATCAGCGCTACCAACCCCTGTCGTAACATAACAAGGACTCTTCCCAAAATATTTGGGCTTGCCCTGTCACAGCGAGAGGCGTTCAAGTTCAGCGCTCTGTCAACAATGCCAGGTGTCTCCTGAACCTCCGGCACCGGAGCCAAGAGGGAGAGCTCAGAAGCACAGGAATAATCATTATTCACATTACTAAAACATAACGGAATGTTTAAACAGATAACGTAACAAAATCCTTCACAGCAAAAAAAAAACCAAACAAAAAAAACCCCAACCAACCCCCAGACCCACCCACCCCCCCATTTATTATTTATCCCAGTCAGAAAATGAACTCAAATCTCCTGGAAAGCAAAAGCGAGGCTCCTGGATTGGGTTTTTTTTTTTGTTTTGCAACTGACAGCCACAAAAAAAAAAAATATTCTTTTGTGCCAGCTGTGCCCCTTTGAAGGGGCTGATGTTCGCTGCGGCTCTTGATAAACCAACTGGCAAATTTGGGGGAAAAAGAGGTGACTCAAAGCCAAACGCAAAAGTCTAAGAGAAAAACTGGTGAAACCAAAAATCCAAGAGCAATTTCATTTTGAGTCAATCCAAAGATTTCATTTCAATTTTGATTTTTTGGGGGAATAAGAAAAAAGACACACACCCCCTTGCTTGAAAATAAAATTAAAGGACATTTTGAACACAAAGTAGTTTCAAAATGAAAAATCAAAGTGTTTCATGTCAGAAGTGTCAAAACTAACAGCTTCAGCATTTGTCAGAGCTTTTTTGAGTTTTTATAAATGACAAGTTTGGCATGTGTGCACAAACCGTTTTGGTGCTGCTGAATCTGCATTTTTGCATGCAAAAAAAAAAATAAAAATGGTCGGGCAAATTTTCCTGCGCAGAAGCCTTGCTTGCCGTTCCTTTTGTGCAGAGGCCGGCAGCGCTCTGCCCGCCAGCCACGCTGCAAGGGAGCCTTGCTGACCACCTCTCACCTTCTCTTTGCCTTATTAATATTTTACCACTTGGTTTGCAGGCCTGGTCTTTTCCAGAACTGGTTCCCTGGTTAGCGGGAGGAGGTACAAAGGTTAGGAGAGACCGACTGCGCGTCTCCGGCTTGACGTGACAGGCGGCCACGGACCTATTCTAAGGTGACATTAGGTAATTTATTAGCCTGGTTCATTACAGCCCTCACGCAGTTGCAGGCTAAGCTCCCTCCCATCGGCTCGCTGCCTTCCCAAAGCAAGGGGTTTCAAGAAGCGTTTTCTCCCGAGATGTTTGGGGAGGTTTCGGTCAGGCTTACAACTTACCTAGCGGGAGGGCAGGGGTGGAAATAGGAGTATAGAGCACCTGAAACAGGGCATTTAGTTTAGAATCTCTGAATTACATAAAATGCTATTGCTATAAAAATTTACCACGAAGCATTTACAGTATTAGCAATTGAATATAGAATCATAGAATCACTTTGGTTGGAAAAGACCCTTAAGATCATCGAGTCCAACCTTTAACCTAACCCTGCCATCCCACCACTAAACCCTGTCCCTAAGCACCTCATCTATCCTTCTTTTAAATACTCTAGCTATGAAACCAGCAGCCCTCTGGATTTTGCCTGTCTGCTTCCAGCATAGCTGGCTTTGCTGCAGGTTTGGGACAGTGCCTCGTCCCCAGGGAAGGCAAAAAATAGTATCTTTGCTGTAAGCACTATAGGCCTGCAATTGCTTCTGCAGATAACAGACACCTACCTGCCTTTTGCTACCAGATTTCTGAAATGCTTTCTACATCTCTCTGGTGACAGCACCGCTTCTTGCTGTATCTTGACAACTTCTAATTAACCCAGTCTCAGCATCTTTGAAGTTTCTGTAGAAAACCAATGTACTTCTCTAGAGCAAGAGACCCAATTACAAACCACCATCTCCTCCTCTGACTTCCAGGTCAGCCTTTACTCCACAAGGGCTTCAAAACCCGGTCGTGTGCAGTCTGACTCTGCTGAAGGTCGGACCAGCTCCTTCCGTGCCCTTGATGGAGGGCTGTATTGGAAGCAAGCAGAGATGGAAACAGGTTTCTCGCATCTTGCTGGCATTTCTGGGACCACACGAACTCCTGCTATGGTGCACACACAGAAATCCCCACCTGGACATGCCACTCCTTTAGCTCCTAGTGGGATGGGACGACCCATCCTGTTGAGGTGGGACTGTCTCCTCGCTCCCTGCCCTGCTTTCCCCACGAGTTAAGCACCCTTCCCCAGAGCTGCACTGCGAAGACAACGCAGTAATTGCAACTTCCCTCGTGAAGGATGTTCTGCTGATGCTGTCCCAAAAGTGTACTATGCTGAAATATTATTTCATCTTAATTTTTGCACTATTATGACTCTTTTTAATCCAAAAGTCCAACATCAACAAAGATTAAAGCTTTTACTCTAGTTACATATCTATGAAAACAGCAGTCTCCTGTGTCTTGGGAGATAAACACTACCAGATGCTCCAGTAAACACCAGAAAGGGGAGAGAGGGGAAAAAAAAAAAGAGAATGGCCAGGAGAAGGAAAGGGCTGAAAATAAATTAGAAATAGCAGAAGAGGAGACCAGAAAAGTAAAATCCCAGTGGTTCTTGCTGCGTGGCAGTGAAGAGGTTAAACCCCAGTGTGCTGCCATCTCTAGACAGAACTGGTTGTTATTGCATTGATAAAACCCCGGGTTGTGTTTTCCTTGTCCATTTTGACCCGTATCTGACGTTAGCATTGCAAATGGTGTCTGCTGCCATTCAGCTAGTCAAAGTGAGCGGACAGAAACAAGACAGAGAGCTTAGCAAAGACGATACTAATGGAAGGGGTGGGGAAAA
Source organism: Gorsachius magnificus (assembly GCA_034008185.1). Classification (NCBI taxonomy): domain Eukaryota; kingdom Metazoa; phylum Chordata; class Aves; order Pelecaniformes; family Ardeidae; genus Gorsachius; species Gorsachius magnificus. The sequence continues at coordinate 5,124,579 of CM067090.1, read as the reverse complement.
GTCTGATTTACATGTAATTAATTATTATTTATGTAAAAACCATATCATTGTGGTGGTTCTTGACATCATTTAAAGCCTCTTTTCAAAAGAGGAGTCTCCCCTGTTAGTGCACTAATCTTCTTTTCTGTGCCGCAAGTAGGAATCGTGATATGGCGGCAGCAGTGTTGGCCCATCACCATCGCTTGCGCAGTTGACATCCGACTGCCCAAAAGAGTTAAGTGCAATAATCCTGCCTTCTCCTAAACAGGTGACTCTACATCACCAGGGCCAGAGGAAGATAGCGAGTTACTTGGTGGGAAACTGTCAGACCCGAGGCCCACGTCATGCAGAAGACAGAGTCACGCATAGCCGCTGTGAAGAAGTTTCAGATGTAAGAAATGTCTTTTCTTCTGAACTTGTAAAATTATTAACTTATTTATTTCATTTCAGCATCTAATCGCTAAATAATTACCTAGCCCAGCCCCAAGGTATCTTGGCAATGTTCAAGACACACTCCAGCACAGACAAAAGCTCCTGCGGGAGGACATCAGTCTTTGTCCTGTACAAATGAAACCAGTCCACAAAAACGAAGGGCACAGCTCCACCCCAGCTCTTTCAAAATCCGTCCGTCTCAGCCACAGCCCCAGTCCAGCTTCCAGATGTGTCCCTGCCCACTAGTTTTCACGGGAGCTAGGTCAAGCCTCAAGTGCATGGATTACATATGGCAGCATGACCTAATTTATTTGGGCTCCGCTGGACAAAATATATACGGTGGAAAGCTTATTGGCAGCGTCCCACTGGTTGTCACCAATTTGCCAAAGGAGCTGCTGGACAGGAAACTCAGTTAACCTCAGCGATGGCAGGGACAGATTAAAGGGAGCTGGACTCAGAAACAGGCAGGTCTCAAGCAATCTTCTTAATAAAGAAGAACAAACCACAGCACTAATTGGAGCAATTGGATGGCATAGGAACTTTGGCTGAAGCCTGGGAGCGGAGGCAGGAGCGGATGGGACGGGCAGTGCTCAACAGAGGGAGGGATGTCACCTGGGCGGACGGTCCCATGCACCCATTGCACCCTGCACAGCCCACGAGCCGTGCCGAGAGGGTGTCCCCAGCCACGTCTCTGCCATCCTCCATCTCCCTCACACCCACCACCACAGCATTTCAACACAGCGTCGCCGCAGCCCGCGCTTTCACACCATGGGGGCCGCGCAGTGATGTTAGCTGGCTGCCGAGACCTCTGCACTGTGCTGCCTAGCTTCTGGAGGACAGGCAGAGCAAGCCCAGGTTTGCCTACCGTAGACCATGCAGACAAAACCAAGAGCACTGCAGGCAAAAATCTGCTTGCAAGGCTCTAACCTCCCCCCATTCTGCTTTTAGGAAGAACGTAATATTTCATGTTCTCCCATCGTTGTCTCCTTGTCAGCTGCTGGGAGCACCAAAGCATAACTAATCCCACCTTCGGGGGCAGAATCTCCCCCTAAAACATACACTTTTGTCCCAAGCAAACAATTTCCAAACAGCAAAAACCAGTATTTCATTCCACCCTTGCACACACCAGAGCTTTGGTAGGAATTTCATCCTGAGTGAAATGGCTTGTCCAGCATTGCCCAGTTTGTGAATGAACCCTGACACCAGGCAGGGACCCGATATCCCAGTTAGAAGCAAAAAAAAAAAAAAAAAAATAATTCTCCTAACAGAGAATCTTCTTCCCCTTTTCATTATTTGTTTTGTCAAAAGCAGCAAAAGCTGCTGTCATCAGCTTGAGACTGTGCAAACTCAGCTCATGCACAGAGCACGCTCGGCACAAGGCAACGTTCTCATCTCTCGGAGCAGGCTCTGAGAACGTCAGCTTGCCTTGCTATCCCCTCCGCTTCAGACTTTAAATGGTCTCCATTTGGGGTTTGGTATTTGTTGCCTACATCATAATCGACACATGCAGGTTTTTTGTTCTATTTTTAAGCTTTTTTTTTTTAAGTCACATTTACCATAGGGACAAGTAGGCCAATATCTCTGTATTCCAACCTTCAAACTTTGTAAAACTGAGTAAGGTCGGTAGAGGGACTGTTTTTCCTAGTGAAATTAGCACAACCGTAGGGCAGAAACATTATCAGAGCTACTGAAAGCTTGCTTTATCTGGTCGGCCTAGGGACCAGATGTTTTGCTACAAATTCCTTGGCTCTCGGTGGTTCACAACTGCTCTCTGCCATCTTTGCACGTCAAACGCCTGCAGAGTAAAGACTGTTTGGAATCTCAGCAAAATTTCAGACTTTCAGGAGGGCTATTATTTCTGCTGTGGTTTTTCTTTCTTCCAGAGAGAAGAAATGATTTGAATGGGAAACCTCACACCCAAGAACCTTCTGGCTGTTTATTCCTACACAGGGTAATTCTCTGGCTAACACCTTCCAGCTTTCACCCCGATACTGTGAGAGTTGGAGGCACGTTTCCATCAGCCTCTGACTCGGTTAATCACATCAAATCATTTGTTTATGAAGTTCAGTTCTACAAAGCCCAACCTGGAAGCAGGTATTCATCCTCCCAGATACAAGCACTTTTGCCATAATTTCTTTTAAAGTCAAAGCTGATCTTTATCTACAAAAGACCGGAGCAATAACTATTTAATGTGTTTAGAAAACACGGCTCTTTCACCACACCTGCAGCCCGGCTGCCAACTTTCAGCCATGTGGACTCTCCACTGCGCTGGGAGACTCCGATGCAGTAAACAAAGTAGTTTTCCCTGGCTTCCCTGGTACCAGGTACCTCTCCCAAATGTCTTTACGTACTCACACCCTAAAGGTCTTCATGCAGGTCCTGTTCCCACAGGATTTCCAAGGGCTCAGATTTGATGGTGGTGGCGGTTGATGGCAGTTGAGGTTTCCTCCACTTCTCTAGGTTGTCCTGTTAATGACTTGGCAATAGATGCAGAAGAGCCTTCACTGTAGAACAAGAGCGGGACCCATTTCAGGAGTTACTCCAAAGATTTTCCCCCCTCCTCCCTGATGCAAGAGACAAATGAAATCCCTTATTTTTCAGACTTCGGAGGGAAATTTGTTGCAGCACCCAAACCTACAGCTGTCTCCCACGAGCTGCTTCCAACTGACTCAAGGTAACGTCCCGCAAGCCTCTCCCTTGGCATCTCCAGTATTCATTTTGGTCATAGCAATGCCACTGAACAAACAAACTTCAAAGTAAAAAGCAATGCCAGAGCCAGGGAGACGCGCCTAGGGGTGAGAGAACTGGGATAATAAAACTCACAGCATCGCCCCGGTGCCAAAAACCCTGGACTTTTTGTGCCTCTCATTGCTGCGGTGTCTTGGAATGGTTTCCTAAGACACCATTTCAGAGATGAAAGGAATAGGCAAGGGTTAAACAGGAGCCGCCATCCCCCACCCCCAGTCTATTCACAGCAGAAGGAAATCTGTCTCTCCCACCCCTCAGCATCCTGTCTCTGCTGCCTTGGAAAACAAATCCCAGACAGCTTCCTGAAGGGCACAGACCTCAGCCCGCTCCCAGCCGCCCTCCTCCCCATGGCAGCGCACCCTGCAGCATCCTGGTTTCCCCATGGCAGAGCATCCTTCCTGGGGGCTGGACACCCCATGCCACAGCAGCTCCTTCCCTCCTGCCTGGCCTGGCCAGAGGAGCTGCTCCAACAGCATCTGCTGGGTCTCCTGGGTGCTGCTCATCCCAGCCTGGTCCTAGAACTTGGCCTTGGATGCAGCAAGTACCCAGCAGCTAGCACAGCTCTTCTTTAATCATGGGCTGAAATATTCCTAAGCAGCTTTTGTCCCCTTGTCCCCCTTACCAGGTCCACCCCAATGGCTCATTTTTCCTTTTCTCTCTACAGTTGATGAGGATGGCCAGAAGGGACTTAAAACTGCTTCCTCAAGCTTGTCCAATGTGTTCCCAGCTGAGCATCCAAGGCTTTCCCCATCCCACTGATGCCTACCCTGTAGCTCCAAGGAGCTGAGGCATGCTCGTGGCAATCAGGCACTGGAGATGGGGAACCCACAGGCAAGTTTCAACATTAAACAAAATCACCCAAGCCTCAGGAAGTCCCCCAGAGGCCACACGGGTGTCACTGCTTTCCCACACGGGTGTCACTGCTTTCCCACGCATAGCCCTTGGGTACCACAGAGCATGCCTGCCCCTCTGCTGAGCAGAAGGGCCAGCTCCAGAGCCACCGGTCCTCACCCTCTTCCCCTCCAACAGGCTCAGAGAACAGACCAGCCACCCTGCTCCCCCTTGAGATACAGGGGATGGGTGCTACGAGAAGCCAGCCCTTGGCACCCGAGGGTCGCCCAGAGCACCCAGAAGGCATCCCACCCTCCACAGCCACATGGCACGGCACAGCTGGGAGGTGCTCAGCATCCACGCAGCATCACTACCTTGGAGCCGTGCCCCCAGCTAACGAGCGCGGTTGGAAGCACGAAATGGCTGTGCTACCTCCAGTCCATGAGCTGGAGCGCATCGCTGCCGGCTCTACGGCTTCCAAACTGCACCCCCCGCGTTACCCACATAGAGGCGTGCCCCGAGAGCGCTTTCAAGGGGCAGGCACCGCACACTTCGCGTCCGCGTGGGGAATCGGTGCAGCGTAACTAGGGCACTGGGAATTCACACCCCGGCTCTCTGTGCTGCAACTTGTCCGCGGAGACAAGCCCCACGTGGCTCCTTCCAACACTCCTGGGCGCGGGGGAGCAGCACGGAGAGCTACGGTGTTGCCAAATCTAAACATTCGAAATCATGAGTCATAGTTTCCAAAAATTATCTAAGTGGTATTAAAAAAAAAAAAAAAGAAATTTAACGAATTCCTTTTTTTCATCTTTCAGATAACACCCAAAAGTTTCTCCACAGTTCTCGGTGCTAGAAACTCAAGGAAAAACAAACACATAACAGAAAGCAGAAGTAGAGATTTTCATGCATTCTCATGATTCCAGAAGCTCGAGCTTTAAGGGAAAAGAAACCCCCAGTAATCAACAAAAGACTTACGATATAAGGATTATGATTTGGCTAGCAGCAGAAGCAAAACCTCATGATTTCTGTGACAAACCTCAACTGAACAGCTCGGCTCAAAAACTTGGAAAAAGAAGGTGAAACATTCCAGCATCATCCTGGCTGCCAAAATAACAGAAACAATCGTGCAAAATTTCAACACAAGAAAAAAAAAAATTAATGAGATTTGTTCCACTTTCATGAACTCAAAGACAAACAGATGTTGACAAAAAGATGTTGCAAACAGTTCTTGCTGTTGCTCGGCCGAGCCCAACTTGCAGCGACGCAAACGCATCTCTCGTTCATTATGTCACCCCCTTCGCTCTCGCTCACACAGAGCAGTCAGCGTCTTTGCACGCCGTGTGTTCTTTCACGTCTTTTACCAACACAATGGGTTTAATTTCAGCCCCTTGTGCGCCACGTTAACAGTCACAATTCATTATTCCCATTTCTTCTGCAAGAACACACCTGTACTGGGTACTTCCCTAGGAGAAAGAGGCACAGACCCCGGTTCAAAGACGCAAGAAAAATCCCCACTCCTTAGTAACATCTGCACTTTTAAATAGGATTCTATGATTTGGACTACACGTACCAAAGGGCTCAGCCAGCTCCTGTGTGCTACTTTCAGTCCTCTTTTGAAGCAACCCTTAAATTTACTTGCTCGAGATTAGACCTGTAGGACCCAACCTAAACGATACCAAGATCCACGAGGCGCTCTCCTGGAAAAAGGCTACAGAAATGGATCCCATGTCCAAATTGAAGATGACGCCAGCGCTGGTTTCATTTCAAGGCAATCCAGATGTTCAGTAAAGTGATTAGGAAGTGGTGTGTATCAAATATAAGATACTCTGCATTGAACTAATGCATTTATTTGCTCTGAATGGTTTTCCAGTTCAGGGCAGCACTCTGCCTGTCACAAGTAAAGTGCTTTGACAGAACACACGGACATTTCTGCTGCTTAAACCAAGCCAGCAAAGAGAATGGCCAGCAACTCCCAAGTCTCAGAAGAGTCCAAAGAAGTGCTGTCACTCTGATATATTTATTTCCCGGTCAACTAAACGCATGAGTTCAGGTCCCATTTGTCAGCAACCTGCATATCCATGGCCACTTGAAAGGAAGCAAATAAACATAATAATGTTATCCTGGGGTCACTGAGTTTTCACCCTGTTACTGGCTAGCAGGTGTCCAGAGCATCACTAAAATCAGGTAATACGGCCCTTCGCTTTGAAGAACGGAGGCCAAGAGCTCATCCCAGCTGTTGGTGGGCAGCACCTCTGCCCAGACAGACCTGGTTTATTCCAGCACTGCCTCCAAACATCCATGCTTGCAGGCACGGGGCTCCAGTACATGACCTGGCCTCGGTCATGTAACTGTGACAAGGTAGGCAAGACCTGCCCAGGGCTAGCAGAAGGTGGTAAAGCCTTACCCTAAACTGGTGCAGAGGCCAAGTGCCACCTGCCTCTCCCATAGGGACTGGTTGGTGGCTTTATCATTTCCTTCAAGGAGGAGGACTGAGGATGAAGAGCAGCTGAGGAAGTTAAATGGGTGGATCCTCTGGTTTCCTGCCATATTTAGTAACCTGAGAGAAAGGGCAGCCCCCTTATTTCCCATTCCTCCTTGGCGGACAAGCCTTCAGTGGACATGTTGACTATTACCCCTGGCTGCCTTGGTTTTCTAGGGAGTGTTACAGAAGCAAAGTCTCCAGGCAATCACAAAACCACTAAATCCAGAGGCATCACTTCCTCTATGAATATAAAACACTCCAGCTCCATCCAGCTCAGAAAAGGCACCACCCACACCATCCCACCCACACCATCCCACCCACATGCAGGATCTTCTGCACTGTCAGGGTCCCTTTTGACTTTGGCTCTATGTCTCTTTCTCACTCAAGTTTATCTTTGCACCTACTACTTGTGAACAGGGGAGGACTTGTGCACATGGGGGGAAAAAAAAAAATCCAGATAAGAGAATTCAGCTGCGTTGTAATTTGTAGTTTCACAGTCCTCTGTGGATAAGCCCCAACACAATACATTCATTTGCCTGCAAATTGAGAATTGTGTTAAACCCACAGTAGTTCTGATGCAACAATATCTTCATGCTGAGAAACTTGAAGACTGCTGAGAAATACAGCACTTAAGCAGAACAAAAAGCAAATTCCCAGCAGCACCTTCCACCCCCGTGTTTTTATTGAGTTTTAGTAGAAAAGCATTCAAAAATACAGAGGGCCTGCAGACCAGACTAGGCATTGTCTGCATTAATTTGGGGTATACATTACTTTCAGCTGATACTCAGCTGAAAAATTAACCCAGCATTCCTTCATGGTTTGGGATTTCGTAAGCGAGTTTTGCAGATGCATCTCTGCTCCCTGGACCTGGTGCTCTTGATGATTTCCACTTCCATGGGTACATGGGAAGAGGAGTAAGAGCTGCGTGTGTGCGTGTACATTGGCAAGACAGTCTCCCAGATGACAAAGGAACATGCAGGATAACAGCAGCCCTGAACTCATAAGAGCTCTTCTGGAAGGGGTAGCAGTAATGTGGCTTTTCACCAGAATCCAGCCACCAAGATATCTGACCCATAGTGGCCATGCAAAAGCAAATACCAGAAACTGATTTAAGTGGCACTAGAGGAGCTGGAACCCACATCTTCCTGCACATTAGGGGGTCTTGGGCTCCTCAGTTTTTATCCTAAGCTTTTTCCTTAAGGCAAAAAAAGTGGTTTAGGTTATAAAGCTACTATGGTCCCATAAGCTGCTCTTATCCTATTATCATGAGATTTTAACTCTCAAAATCCATAACTTCATAGTTGTCATTTCACTACATTATGTAGAATGCAAAACACAGCGTTGCCTTTATAAAGATCCACCAGTGGAACATATTCACATTTTCTAGCTTTTTTCTGACGGAAGTGAAGTTTTTAGCAGCCACATGTAAATTCAAACACCTAAGGCCCTCCTTTGCACCAGAGGCCACAAATTTGAGCCACTTCCCCGGAGAACCACCAGGACCAACAAACTCTTTCCACAAGGCGCACTTATAACCAAAAGCTCCATCTGTGAACGAGAGGGAGGAACGGCGACTGTGGGAGGGTAACAGGGCATCGGCACGGCCCTGCTGAACAACGCACTGGTTGAGCACTCCATCCAGACACCTTCAGCAGCAATCCCACGTGCTTCACCATGCTGGAAGGACAGGCTCCCTCTCCCAGCCACAAGCCCCTGATGCCCACAGAGCAGATCTCCGGGGCCCTGCACCACCACCACCACCACCACCACCGTGCTCCTACCTCCCAGGGGAAGGCTGACTGTCTTCTCCAGTAGCACCACCACCAACACCCAGCCAGCTGGGAAGGACCACCACAAAACTCAGCAAGTCCCACTGCTCACCTCTGCAGCCTCCCAGGGCATGCAGGTCACTCCTGGCTCTACCAAACCCACTTCTCTACCAGTATTTCATAGCAGCCCCCTCCTTGAGCAGGGCCCAAGGAGAAGACCTACCTCCCCACAGCAACACAAGAGCATAAACCCAACCAGCCTTGATACATAACTGGCAGAAAGCTGAAATACACACAACCCCCTTCTCAGGGGCTATATTTTCCCTTGGCCTTTCCAAACCATCTTCCCAGAGGGGAACTTACCTTCCTCGTGGGCTCTTATAGCCCTGGGGAGCCCGGGGAAAACAGCTTGCGCAGATGAAGCAGGTCAGGCCCGTTCCTGCATCGCCTGCTCTCAGGTGTAGGCGTTTTCCTCTCCCGAGCAGGAGCTGGAGGTTGCAGAAGCACGGTGTGAGCCATCTCCCTGCTCTGCTTCCTAGGGTGGAGTGGCTGCCAGAAATACAGGGACCTCCTCTGCAGGCTTGCACGTCTGGAATGACACTTTGGGGTTAAAGGAGTTGGACCCTTTTTACATGAGACGGCCAGGGTGGCAAAATTAGAGTTAAAGCAGGTCAAACACCGGGTTTTCAAAAAATACAGTAACAGTAACATCAGTTGCAAGCGATTGGTAAGAATTAACATGGGCATCCTCATGGTGCAAGATGTGGAAGCTGTAGCAGATAAATACGGGCATTTCTATCGGGCATTGCTTTATATACACCCTGCAAAAGCAAATCATTGGGTGGGAAATGAAAATCAAGACGGAAAAATATATATGTTTCTGATTATTCTACCCTAATGTTGTGTTCTGTCATTACGGCAGATTGCTTAATTGTGCTGCTGATTACTTTTCCTGAATTCGTCCTACAGCTGTAGTTTTTTCAGTGCCGTGGAAGCACTAATTAGCAGGAGGAATGTTGCCTTCAATTTTGTTACGATATATACCTATTAAAAAAATTAGAAATCCTGGGCATTTACTTAACTTAGTCCCCTTCTCTTGTTTATTTAGCCCATCTCACTCCCTGTTCATCTGTCCCTCCTGTAAACCGCGCCTGGGCGAAGGTGGAGAGGCCGCAGGCGGGCACGTCCCGCTGCCGGCTAAGGACAGCGCTTCGGCTCGGTCCTTTCCACCCCCAAAACCCACCTTGCAGAACGATCCAAACGGGCGTTGGCTGTAGGACAGGCTAGTCTCCACGTGCCTTTGCTGCTAGGAATTATCCATATACTTTGCGATATGCAAAATAAGCTGCCTGTATGGGAACATCTGCACGACACCGTAATCTCACTGCACAGTTTAGACTCCACGTTCTTAATGATCCATCGCTGGGAATGATTTGATGTTGTTTAACTCTTGTTTCACTAAGCTGTGGCATGCGTTTGCCCTGATCCTTCTGCAATATATCCCTGCAATATATCTACTCGCTAAGGAGAAACGCTTCTTATTTTGAGTTACTCAATGCTGTGACACTTTATTTCTTTACTTTCTCGTCCTTGAGTGCTAACTGCCGTTTCAGCCCACCTGTCTCTTCCTCCTTCTCCTCATCCTCTCTCCAGCAGATGTAATGGGAAGAGCGCAGCTGCTCTTCACCCAGGAGCATGAATGGAGCCCTCACCGAAGTTATTTTAAGAGGGGGCGGAGAGGGATCTCAGTCTTACACTTCCATAAACCCACCAGTATGGGACTGTTGAGATTAGCAGCAAAATTTGGGGCGGGGGAAGGGATAAGCAGCAGATGGGTGCTGTTTGTAAGATTTACCTCTCTCTGAAGTGACTGATCCACTGACCCAATCTAATACAGCACTTTTTCTGTTTCTCTTGCACATTTAAGCATGGACTGAGCCAGCACCTTGGCTGTGACCTGGGGCCAGCTGGATCTGTTTAATCAGCATTTTAAGCCTCCAACACAGGAGGTTTTTGCTCTGGGTGCTTGAGACTACTGCTATTCCGTCAGCTCAGTTTGGGTTTGACTCCCCAGGGGCTCACGCAGCCCACGCGCCCCAGCACAGCCACCTCGCTTCCTAGGAAGGAAACTCGGGTGGGATGAGAAACCTCTTCAGGCGCCCTGGCTGCCCAGCACGGCGGCGGCTGACTCACGAGCGATGCCCACGGGGCTGCCGCCCAGCGCTGCGAAAGTTCGGTGGCTCAGCTGCCTTCCCCCGGGCAGCCCTGCCTGCGCCCTGAGAGGCGAGCGAGCGCTGGGTGTTTCGGTTCACCAGCAGCACCAAAAAGTCAAGACGAAGCAAATCAAAAGCAGGTTGGGCTGAGCTGTTTAACAGACTGAAACCCGTGGCGAGGAACACAGCTCGGCTCAGCTTAGCAACTTCAGTGGGTGAAAAGCGCCCAAAACTGACTGCAATGGAGTCTGACCATCTGAAAGCTAGGAAAGAAATCAGAAATCTGGCTGCAGGCAAGGGCAGCTGATTAAGTCCCATTTATGAGCAAGAAGCCAACCTTAGGGCTTAGAGCAAGTGCTTGAGGAGCAGAGGCTATGCACTGACACGGATCTCTCGGAGGCAATGCTTTATGCATGTGCACAAAATCCATTGGCTTCTTTCTGCGTATGTCTTTCCACCAATATAGTGCTCCTGAAACGCTGCTAAAATGACTTGAGCAGCTAGTGCTGCACTCCAGGACAAGGACTCCAGGATGCATCACACTGACCGAAGCCGGCTGTACCGCTGGCGCAGCATGTAGGCAGAAACCCTGGCATCTCTTGGGCTTCCTACACGCTCTTAAAAGGACCAGACAGCACGTGCACAGCGGGCCCCATGGTGCTGGAGGCACTCGACTTGCTTTGAGCCTGCCGTGGAAGAGCTTGTGCATGCTTAGCGGGCGAGGTCAGCGTCTCCGGACATCTGGCAGCTCCCAACAGCCTGCCAGACATTGGGAAATCTGAGACAAACAGACAAAAGCGTCCAAATCTGCCTGTACACAACGGTCAGGTGGAAAATGTCTGGGAAAACCTGCATGTACAGTCACCCTCCGTTCTGCAGCCTGCTTTGCATCGGCCACGACTGAAATGCAACCAGTTCTGGGATGGGCTTGGACACCGGTGGTGCTGGGAGCTGTGCTGGGCTTTCGGTGGGAGACAGGGACCATGTGAGCCGAACGTTATGGACTGGCCAAATGTTGGTTTTGTGCTACAAACCTCAGCAGCCCCCATGCTGTGCCTGTCTGGCCGTGCTGCTGGAGCAAAGCAAGCACAAATGCACAGCAATGCTCGGCGTTGGTGCTGCACCAGTCACTGCTAGCTAGAAATGCTCCCACCCAGTCCTGCTGCAGAGCTTCCACTAGTCTGGGGCTTGGGTTTTTGGAGGGAGCATCCCTGAAGGAGCTGCACAGCTCACCCAGGACGAGCAGCACCTGGAGCATCCCTCTGCCATCGCAGCTGGGTGTGATGAGGTGTCCCAAGGCTTTCGTGCCCAAAGTCAAAATTAGGACCTGTATTTTTGAACCCACTCCACAGTTAGGTTCACTAAGGTATTTAGGCACACGAATCTCATTGAACAACAAAATGCCATTGCTTTCACTGGACCTCTGTTCATAGGGAGCAGTCCCTACCCAAAAGAGCTTGCAGGGGGGGAGTCAGGTAGTACGGATTATTAAAAACCAACAGCACATACAGCGGATTATTGAAAACCAACAGCAGATACACGTCCTCTAGGAGAAAAGCCATTTTATCTGCCTATTCCTAGTAAGCACAGGAAGATGTTTCATGGTCACTGTAAGTATTAGGATTGAATAATGTTTGGCTATATTAATCTGAAGTGCACAGCAGGGAATAAGGTAATTTTTCCATCCTTCTGATTATATGTAAAAATTTTATATGAGCTTTTTCAAGGATTTGATTGCAGCAACTTGGGTTGTTTCCCAATTTGCTCCTCTCCCAGGACAGTTTTTCTGGATCAGCTGCTAGCGAGCCCTGGTGGAACACACCGTATTAAATATTTGTTGCTTTAACATTTTAAACAACCTAGAGAGAGGAGGTCACGCTCTCCTGGCACGTGGCCTGCCTGCAGTGCCTTGGCTGGCTCGGGGGCCCTCCTTTAATATCTGCTGCTGCCGAGTCCTACAGCGTCGCGTTGGCCTGCGGGGACACATGTGCGAAGATAAACCTGTGCTTTCCCTCCCTGGCACTCTCCTGCTGACACCACCATGCAGTTCGGTTAAGGCAATGATGTGTTGGCTAAGCACGGCCTCCCCCACGCTCTAAATGGCCGGGCGTGTAAGCCCCTTGGTTACTTAAAGTCTGTGTTTCTTTATTAGAGGAGATGCTGCAAAGTATTTGAAAATAACGTTGGCTGCCGTGAACTGTGGTGCCCGATCAATGGGGGTCATGACAGTTGATTACCCTTCCACTTTCTGATTGTCCCCAGCAATCAGCCTGGATCAATACCTTCAATCTCAATTGATAGCAGATATCAAATCTGAAATAATAGGTTTCAGTGTTCTGGAAGTACTATCGTACTGTGTACAGGCAGCCACTGCATTTATTTAACCACTCATTTCCCTTCCAGCTGGTCCAATCTGGCCAGGCGATGTCTGCTGGCCAAACGGCTCATGAGCATCCTTTCAGCATGAGCACCCGGCCATGATCCATGGAGGGGAGCAGCATCTCATTGCCCCAGGGCATCTTTAGTGCAGAATTACCTACCTGAGAGAGGCTGTTTTGGAAAATAAGGGGAGGGAAAAAAATGTTTAGGCCACCGCAGCAGGGCAAAAGCATGAAAATCTGGAGGGAAACTCGGCCTCGTGGGAGGGAGGGTGGCGGAGGAGCGGGAGGTTGCGCCTGCCTTTGTTTCAGGAGACTCAGCAAAGCTTCCAAATATTTGAAGAAGCGCCGTGCCAGGAGCGCTTTCAGAGTTTCCTTTAAAGATGCCAGTTCGCACAGGCTTTTGTAATCGAGAAGGATCATTTACATTTGTAATGGTTTAAACAAAAAAACATACACACCGATAGGGGTGTGATGAGCCAGGGCCCTGCTGTGGTGGCGGTGGCAGGGACAGGACTGACTGGGATGGAAACCGTCTGGAGCTTCTCTGCGCTCCTGCTCTCCCATCCCGAAGCCTTGTGGGGTTTGATTTTGGTGTTCCCCGAGCATCCCTGCAACCATGGGCTGCCATGGCATCTCCCTGCCTTTGGCACCGATGGGTGCCTGGCCCCCCCCACCATGCCAGTCATAGCCTCTTGGTGGCCCTTCAACACCAGTCCTTTGTACGGTGGCGTAAGCTCCTCCATGGGATGGCCACGGTGGCCAGAAATCCCCATGCTGACTCCTGGGGCGTTGCTGCCAGGTACGTGCCAGCAGCTTGGCTGTGACACCGAAGGTCTCTTGCACAGAGCAATTGCTCCCCATCAGTGAATCCCAACCCCCCAACTTGCCATGGCGGTGCTGCCAGCTCCTGCAGGCTTCAGTGCAGGTAACTGGCTTCTTTAAAGCACCATCTCCTGGGGGCAGATGGCCAAAGCTCTGGGCTTCCCCTTAAAAAGACTTGGGAGGGGTGGTGAAAATAGGAAGGGGGTCTGCTGCATCCTTTGAGTCATGGAGAAAAAGCTGGAAAACATAAACTCAGGAGCTCAGCATGTAGAGAGCAAAAAACCCAGTCTCTTAAAAACAATTTTCTGTTGGGGTTGGCTGTAACAGGTCTGAGCTGCGGGTCCCATCGCCCTGAGGTGACACCCTCAGCTCCCTGCAGCCTCAGGAAGCCCCCCCAGCCATCACAGGATGCACTGCCTGAGGAAACACCGCCAGCCCAGGCCAGGACCACAGCTGGCTGCTTGTATGGAAAGGTGGGGAGAAATACTCAGTTAATCCATTCAGCAGAGGGGCTGAGCACGGCACTGCTCCATCACGTCGCAGGGAGGACCGGGCTGGGTGATGCTGCTCACAGCCATGCAAGTAGGAGGTATTCCTGATGCACCCTTGGCTTCTCCCACCCTGCTCCTTACAATCCTTAAATAAAAATATCCCAGGCAAGCAACCTCCCAGGGAAATTGAGATGCCCCAGGGCGTTCCTTCAGCCCTTGCAGCCCCAGCTCCTGTCCTTGCAGCATCCTGCCCTGCTCTTATCGGGGCACTGGACACAGGCTACCAGTTTTAGAGGACAACCTAACGAAATAGATCCTGATTAGCTGGCCGTGAGTTACTTCGTTTCAGGGCCCGCATGCAAGGGAGGCAGGAGCGCAGGCGAAAGCTAATGGAGATAAAGCATTAGCCCTACGATGGCAGCATGGCGAGGAGCCAAGGCGCTCCCTTTTTGTTAATACATAATACTTGTTATAAGATTGAATATCCATTTGGGGGCAGAATTCACCTACTTTCCTTTGCGCACTCCCCTCTGAAAGCATCGTAATCATTTACTTATTGGCATTTTATTTTGATGAATAGGCTGCAATGGGTGCAAAAATATCCTGAATGGCATTAGGGGACTCAGCCACGTGGCTGTTGGCCCATTTGCACTAAGTACCATCAGTCAGAGCCCCTATCACTTATAGGATGCTTAAGCCAGCGTATTTTCCTAACAGGCACAGTCCTCCAAGGGTAGCGCTAAGTGTGCTGGGGACTTCTCTGAAGTAGCATAAAGGGTAATTACTCCCCAAAGTCCTATTTGAAAAACACCCTTAAAAACTAAGTTTTGTGCCTTTGGAGAAAAAACAAAACCAACCCAACCCAACCCAAGGCTCCTGCCTGTGCGGTAGCTGGCTGCTCATCAGAGCAGCGCCCGGAGGGCCCAGTGCAGCACTGGCTGCCAAGTTTGGCTCCGAGTGGCGCGGGAAGGAGAAACGTCCTGTCGCTGCTCCCTGTCTGGGCTAAAATGCAGATAGTGGGGGGGTAAAAAAAAAAAAGGGAAGAAAAAAGGACCTCAGGGAAATGTGGGTCAAGTACAAGAAGCTGCATTATTTGTGATATTTTAGGTAAGGGGCAGGGATAACACAGGTCACGGTGCCTGGGAAAAGCAGACCTCAATCGGCAGTCGCGGCAATGAAGTCTCTGAGCTCAGGTGGATTTCTGGAACCTGTTACAGCCATGAAATACCTCCCCTGCTGACAAGCTGGCCCCAGCACCAGGATGCCTCTAACCAAAGCCCTTTTCCTATCAGGAGCCCAAGAAAACGCAGGTCCCCGGGGTGGTCTGTGTGGGTACCCATTGGCGGGTGTTTTGGGGTGAGCATCACCCTGCTCTGCAAGGTGGAGGGGTCCACCTGGCACCATGGAGCCAGCAGCAATCGGGGAGGGTGCTGAAGTTGTAACCACATTAAAAAAAACCACTCAGGCAACACAGCCAGCTGCCCCCCAGCACCACCATGCCCTGGCACCACTGCTCTTATTAACGGCATCAGCTAACGATGGTGGTTTAACAGCAGCAGGGAAAATTCCCACTGCTGGCCCCAGGCACCAAAGCCTCCTCGCGCCGTGGGGCAGGACAAGGACATCCCCACCCCCAGTCCGCTCATGTGTAGGGGTTTTGCCCATTTCTTCCAGAATTGCTCCTGACCTCGTCAGTGCCGTAGGAAGTGGCGGAGCTGCAGCCCACTCTTGCTCCCTGCCTGCAGAAATGCCGCTGCTGTTTGCCTCCCCGGAGTGAGACCCAGCCCAGGCCCCATCCGAGCACTGGAAATGCACATTGCTGGGTGGAGAGAAGTGGGGGCAAGGCAGCTTATTCATAGAATCATAGAATCGTTTGGGTTGGAAAAGACCTTTAAGCTCCTCCAGCCCAACCGTTCCCCTAACCCTGTCATCCCACCCCCAAACCCTGTCCCTAAGAACCACATCTGCCCGGCTTTTAAATCCCCCCAGGGATGGGGACTTGACCCCTTCCCTGGGCAGCCCCTTCCAATGCTTGACAACACTTTCATTGAAAAAAATCTGAAAAGAAAGGAAGGTTCAAGGTTCAAGAGAAGGAAGGAGCCACTCACAGGACATAAAGAGGCCCCCTCCATGGCCTAGGATTTCTAATTACAGTTAATTAGATATTGTAGCATGCCCCACCCTATGCTTTCTGTGTGGCTTTGAGCAAAGGGTTGGCTAAAGTTTGCTTTCCCCAAGCGTTTCATTTACAGTGTCAGAGACATCACCGATGAGATGGAGCTTTGCTAGTGATGCGTTAACGCGGCTCTGCACGACGAGGATGCTGCTCTGCCCCAGCGTGGCCGCCAAGCGCCGCTCCCCAGTGCCCCCAGGATCACAGAGCCCCAGGAAGGTACCCTGTCCCATCCCCAGGGAGCAACGCCTGGCTGGCACAGCCTCAGCTGCCAACCTGCCTGGCCACCACCGCCTTTCCCCTGCTCCTGCAGCTTGTTTCAGGCTTGGTGCGCGCTCAAAGAAAGGGAGAAATGCACAAGTCTTGTATAAAAGTTACACCGTGATTATTTTTAACGTACAGTTATGCTCAGAAACCCCTGAGAAACCAAGGGCTTTCTGAATTTGCCAGTGACAGTTAAAGAAAATCCATTTCCTTACTGCTGTTTGTAACTTAGATAGCCTCCTCCCTCTTATTTGCACTGTTTATCCATGAATTCCTATAGCATTATGCGCTTTGTGTAAGCAGGAAAAGTCCAGTCCAGACACGGCTCCCTGACAGCTCGCCCTGACTAATAGCAGAATTATCCTTACATAAGTCCTTTCTCTTCCTTGGCATTTTTCCCCCCCCCAGGAAGGGTGCTTCCCTGCTCACCCTGGCGGGATGAGGAGGCTCAGCCCAGGCGCCGCCACAGATCCGCTCCATGCTTTATGTTGCAGTGCCATCGTACGGCAGCTCTGGCGCCAGCCCTCCGCTGCAGATGCATTTTCTTCCCACCCTTTGCAGGTATTTTCTCGCTGAGCTGTTAAGGTTTATAACCCCCCACCACCACCCTCCCCCAAGAAAAATCCAAAGATTAAATAAGTTTTTAATTACCAAAAGATCTATGTCCAAAACTTAAAAGCCTTCAAAGGAAGCTCCAGGATGGAGCACAAGCAGCGAAAGAAATAATTTATTTTCTTAGAAGATGATCAGCTTTCCAGTCCAGGCTGCTGCTATATAAACGGTACCGCCAGACAAACATGTGTCTTCCACATTACAGACCATCTCTAATGGCTCCTTTATTTCAGTAGAGAGAAAAAAAGAAGATAAAAACTGTACTTAAATCTGGAAGCCATTGCCAGTTTCAAACAGCAAAACTATTGCAAATGTTGAAAGTCCCCTCCCACCTCCTCACGGCAGGAAAAGCCCGGGGGGGGACCAGACGCCGAGAGCAACCCCTGCTCCATCCGGCACCCTTGGTGCGCAGCGGGAGCACCTCCGTCGGGGCAGCCGAGGACGGCTCCTTCGCAGAGGAGGAGAATCACAGAATCACAGAATCCCAGACTGGCAAGGGTTGGAAGGGACCTTGTGAGATCACCCAGTCCAACCCCCCTGCTAAAGCAGGTTCTCCTAGAGCATGTTACACAGGACTTCATCCAGGTGGGCTTTGAATATCTCCAGGGAAGGAGACTCCACAGCCCCCCTGGGCAGCCTGTTCCAGTGCTCCGTCACCCTCAGAGTAAAGAAGTTCCTCCTCATGTTCAACTGAAACCTCTTATGTTTCAGTTTGTGCCCATTGCCCCTTGTCCTGTCGCTGGACACCACTGCAAAGAGACTGGTTCCGTCCTCGTGATTTCTGCCCTTAAGATATTTGTATGTGTTAATGAGGTCCCCTCTCAGTCTTCTCTTCCTCAGGCTGAACAAGCCCAACTCCCTCAGCCTTTCCTCATAGGGGAGATGTTCGAGTCCCTTTATCATCCTAGTTGCTCTTCTCTGGACTCTTTCTAGGAGTTCCTCATCTTTCTTGAACTGGGGAGCCCAGAACTGGACCCAGTGCTCCAGGTGGGGTCTCACCAGGGTAGAGTAGAGGGGAAGGAGAACCTCCCTCGCCCTACTGGCCACGCTCCTCTTAATGCACCCCAGGATACCATTGGCCTTCTTGGCAACAAGGGCACCCTGCTGGCTCATGGTGAGCTTGTCGTCCACCAGGACTCCCACGTCCCTCTCAGCAGAGCTGCTTTCCAGAAGCAGAACCAGACGCTGCTCCCTGTCCCGCTGTGTGCTGGCAAGACGATTAGGTGTGCCGGGAAAAGCCACGCTTTCAATAGATCTTTCCTTCAAGGCTTCAGCTCATCCTGTGCTTGCAGGAGGATCAAGGGAGGCCTAATCCCAAAGATTAAGGTCTGGGTGCAGGCGGCGGAGGGAAGCTTTCTGCTCCTTTGGAGCAGCAGCGCACACAGTACCGGCTTGGAGGGGATTCTGCTTTAGTAGGCAAACCCCAGGAAAATCAGATGTTCTTTCCAACGAGCTCAGGACCCTGTTTGCAAAGGTCACCACCAGGGTGGGAGATGGGCTGTCAGCACCACGCAGGGTCTGCTGCCCCCCATGCCAGAGCCAGGTCAACAGGTCCCCCACTCAGAAAAATCCAGGGTTTACATCTGATAAAAACAATTTGGGGAAATAACCACAGAGGAAGAGGTTGAGCAACCTGCCCTGCCCTCCGAGCTCCCCGCCAGGTATTTTCCACACAGCAGAGAAAGGGCTCAGCCCCCAGGGCTACATCCAACTCTCTGGTTTTGACCCTCCCAAGACTGTAGGTCCGGTAGGATTTGGATCTCCAAAAAAAGCCGAGAGGTTTCCTGGAAGCGCGGCAGGGCAGTGCGGTTGTCAGCAGAGGGTTTGTTGTTCGCTCCTTTGACATAGAGAAGATGCTGCAAGAGGCAGGGGAGGAGCAGCGGCCACGTTGCTCCCTGCAGCCCTCGGGCCAACTCCAGAAACGTGCAAAGGAGGGACAAAGGGGTGCTGCGGTGGACGAAGGCTGTGAGCACCCAGAAAGGGTGAAAAAGGAGCAGAAAGGATGGAGGCAAGGGCAACGAGGATGCTCACATCACCTTTTTCATTGGCCTGACTCCAGAGGGAGAACCATCACCCTGATTGCCTCAAAAAACCCAGAGAAGGAGCTTCCCTGGGGCCCTCTGGCTGGGTGTCCCGCTGGGTGAAACTCAGGGGGAGCCACCTGGTAACCCCCTGTGACACAGCCACGGCGAGAGGGTAGGGGAGCCGGGACACAGAGCCAGAGGAGTGGTGCAGCTGCGGCTGCAGGGCGTGGGGAGTGACTAACAAGCCAGTTGGGAAATACTGAAAGCAAAAGAAAACAACAAAGTCCCCCAAAAAATTATCCCAAATTAAAAAATACCAAAAAAAGCCAGCAAACTTACTGTGCAGACTGTGCCTGCGCCACACATTGCAGGATCATTTTGCATTTTACCTGGCAGGCCACCCTCTCCTTTTACAGGCAAATATTATTTTTAAAGCCTGCTAAGAGCCAGCAGCGCTAGCACATCTGGGTCAGGATTTTTCTACTCCAAAAACCCCACCGTTTCATGACCAAAAGATGCTCAGGAAAAATCCCATCTACCTTAGATTCCACTGGTGATGTGATCCACCCGCCTCCGACGGCCGCAGCGGGAGAGCGCAGGGGAAGGCAGAAGGAGACAGGGATGCGGGGTGCCAGGCTGGATGCTTCCCCGGGAGGACAGGAGGCCGCACAGTGTGAGTACCAGCCCCAGGAGAGCACAGCATCGCACAGGTTCACATGCACCATCCATCACTTGCTGACCACCAGTCATTTGCAGCCATTTGCATACTTGTATGGAAAATTAGCTCCAAAATGTTCCTACGAACTGCTCCCTGATGTGCAAATACAGCTTTAAATTACTTCTCTAGGAAAGAATCCTCACTATTTTATACAAATTGTCTTGCATGTTTATTACACAGAATCGTGATCCAAAAAGAAGGGGATTCATCCCGTGCCTATTCATAACACTGCTCTCCCTTACGCATTACGAGCTGGAACATACTCCAGGCCCCCTCGCTTGATGAATGATCCCTACTTTGCTCTTCGCTTCCAGCCTGCTCCGATTTGCTTATTTATGGAGCCTCCGCGCGCTGATGGAAACCCTCCTCTCCCAGTTTCCCCACAAGCCAGAGCACATCATGGGCACTGGGCTTGCAATGGGAACGTTGGAGGGGGAGCAGCAAGACCCGAAACTCTGCTCCTGGCCTCGCTGCTGTGCAAGGACAACCCGGGACCGCTGCGCTTCCCACCGATGCTCTTCCCAACAGCCAGGGGTTTCTCCATCACATTTAAAGCCCTTCCTCCTGCCCCGCATCTCAGAGCCAGGCACCAGGTTGCAAGCAGGGCCACATGGGTGCACGGATGCCCACCCACCCGCTCCAGGGACGCGGTGCCTGGGAGGTGCGAGTGGGAGGATGTCTCCTGCTGTATTTAGCTTGGCTGGCTCAGCCAGCCCATTCCACTGCCTGCACACAGCCCCGGGGAGAGCGGAAGGAAGGAGCGGACTGGCCAGCCAAGCCAAACACTGGGAGGTCAAACGCTGCAGCACGGCTGCTCGGAGATGACACATGCACCCAAGGCAAGTCCACTTGTCTCCTGGCGTGGGAGCATCTCGCAGAGCCCTGGCATGAACACCGCAGCTCCTGACCTTGGGGCTCCAGCAGACGCTGCCTCCCTCCTTGGAGCCCTCAGCACAAGAAGGACATGGAACTGTTGGAGCGGGTCCAGAGGAGGGCTACAAAAATGATCGGAGAGCTGGAGCCCCTCTGCTATGAGGCCAGGCTGAGGGAGTTGGGCTTGTTCAGCCTGGAGAACAGAAGGCTGCGGAGAGACCTGATTACAGCCTTTCAGTATCTAAAGGGGGCCTATAGGAAAGATGGGGAAAATCTTTTTAGTAGGGCCAGCTGTGACAGGACAAGGGGTAATGGTTTTAAACTAAAACAGGGTAGGTTTAGACTGGATATAAGGAAGAAATTCTTTACAATGAGGGTGGTGAAACACTGGCAGGGGTTGCCCAGAGAGGTGGTGGAGGCCCCATCCCTGGAAGCATTCAAGGCCAGGTTGGATGGGGCTCTGAGCAACCTGATGTGGTTAAAGGTGTCCCTGCTCCCTGCAGGGAGGTTGGACTAGATGGCCTCTAGGGGTCCCTTCCAACCCAAAACATTCTATGATTCTATGATTCCCTCCCTGGTGACGATGATTTTGCAGCCTGGGTGGGAGGAAGGTGCTAGGGTGGGTAGCCCTGGTGCAGAGCACAGCCCCCCTTCTCCAGCAGCACGGTATGTACGGCTTAGGAAATAATCCAGTCTTCATTAACTTGTCAAATTAGGAAATTGAGAGCTGTCAAAGTGGAGCGAAGATTGGAGGTGGCTTTTATAACAAGCCGTGGGATCTCCCACTGTTTGTCTAATCTAATTTCCTTGTCGTCGTTGTCCTAAGAGAATCATTACGAGAGAGGAAAGAGGGAGAAGGAGAGAGATGAAGACACGAACGGTTTCCAGCTGAAAGCACCTCCCCTCCGTGTGTGGATGAGAGGGTTTATATAAACTGCTCGGCATCAGTAATTTTCCTCTGTCACAGCCACGTCTGTGTTTTAAGACAACCCTTAAGATTCATCCCCTCTGGTCAATCCTCCCATAGGAAGAATATAAAAAGTGATTTCTTTTGTACTCCCATCAACTGGCAACAGGAGAGCATTGACTGAGACCCTTCTGACCCATGGAGCTTTTGTGTTCCCCGCTCCGAAGTTAGTTAATTATCACCGAGGAGAGCATGCCAACCTGTCCTGAACCTGCCACGCTAAAATAAGAGCGCACAGAAGACCACGCACAGCCCGTAGCATGAAGCAGCTCGAAATCGAAGACACTTTGATGCACTGCTCCGCAGCAACTGAGCAGCATTGCTAAGGCACATCGCACCACGCAAAAGCAACTTCTCCTCTACTTGCTCCTGCTCCCCCCATGCTCTTTTTCAACACTACTGTCCAACACAAAACTCCACAAGCATCTCCACAGTGCAAATAAGCCAAAAATAATTCATTCTGGTATGTCTCTCATTTCCAGAACCACTTTGCAAAAGGCAAAAGGCAGTTTAAAAAAAAAAACAAACCCAAAACACAACCACCCCAACAGCAGAAAGTGAGAAAGCCCAGCAGAGAAGAGCCTTAATGTGCAACTGCAGCCTGTTTCAGTGCATGTGAATGGTGCGAGTGCCTGGGGAGGGAACCCCGTATGCTTCATGTGATCTTTCCAACGCATGTAGCTCAGAGGGGAGGGAGATGCTGCTGTGCATGGAGTAACCATAGTGGGAACCCTCCTCCCTGCAGAGGAGGCACGGCCGGGTTGTGCAAAGGCACGGCCGGGTGAGCCGGCAGCCCCGGCACCGCCGCCGCAGCAGGAGGGCAAAGGATTTATTCTCTGAATGGCAAACACTCCTGTCCTCCAGCGCTGGTTTTTAAGAAGACCACACCAGATTCTTCAGAAAAAGCACCAAGTGGGACACCTCAAGCCCCTGCAGCTGAGATGAAGCCCTAGAGAAGCCAGCTGCTGTTACAGCAGAGAGAGAACAAGCTGGCCAACAACAGCAGCAAAACCAAATAAATTAGGAGTCAATACCATCTCTGCTGGAGAATGAGATGTTAAAACCCTATCAGCAACTGGGTGGGGATAGGCTTCTGAGGCAAACTTGCCATTCCTTGCCTGCTAATTATGTTTTCCAAAGATTTCATCGACTGTGTTCAACAAACTGCTATTTAATCGTCCGAGTAGAATCCTGTTAATTAGCCAGCCCCAGAAGACAGCCCTTTATCCCTGCTAAGTGAAACTCCCAACTAATCCCACCAGCAGCGGTTGTCTTGCAGGCTGGGGAGCCACAGAGAGCAATTAGAGACATCCCCAAATTTGGGGGGAAACGATCAGAGCTCAGCCCCCACCTGCTGCCAGCAGCCACCTTCAGCCCCGGGAAGGTGCAAGCCAGCCCAAGAAGCATAATACTCAGAAGTGAAAATCTATTCCTCTTACCATTTCTCAGCTGTCCCTGCTGGCTCCCTTTGTCCTGGCTGCTTCAGCCACAGCCCCACCAGCAACTCCTCTTCTCCGGGGCTGGTGCTCCCACTGCATCCTCGCCCTGCATCCCTGCGCCCTCGCTGCACCGTCCGGGCTCGTGCCCACATGTGAGGCCGGCAGCTCTCCTTCAGCCAGCTCACTGCCACCCTCTGCTTCACACCACGTGGCACCAAAGCTTTTCCCAGGAAGGTGTTGCGAGCGTCCTTCCCAAGGTGCTATGAACATTTCTAAAGCCAACCCGAGACCTCTCCCTACTCCTCATCTCACCTGGCTTCCCAGGAGAGAGGCTAAAGTGCCCCCACGCGACAGCAGCTCCACACCCGGCAGACCTGGGGGGCAGGGCATGCATATCAAGGACCTGAAGTTCCTACAAAACTCATAAAAAGAGCCTGGGTAAAGGAGTCAAGTGCTCCAGCTATGCAAAAGGCTTCTGCGTGACCTGCGGCACCAGCAGCCACTAGATGAAGCCTGAGGGCACCGTCCCAGCGTGGGCAGGATGGGCCAGGGCTCATTGCCACGCCAAGAGGGAAGCAGGTGTCTTTAATGCAGCAATCTGGAGTTTCTTTGTTGTTAAGTTAAATGTTTTGATTTTATGTTGAAACACCAGCAGAAATTAATATTGAGAGGAAGTCAAAGGCTCTTCTTTGATATCCATTTAAAGAAGGTAGAGGAGTTTGAGGTTCCATAATCAAGTCCAACAACGCAGATCTCCAGGTGAAAATAAATATTTAAAAGACTAAACAATGGCATAAATACATCTGTGCTATGGAGAGGAAAGGACAGTTCAAAAATTCTACAAAGTCTTTAAATTAATGGTTGCAAAATTCCCATATGCAGTTTGTCATGTTCCTGTAAACTTGGCATTACCCATTTTGATTCAAGCCCTGTTTCGGATTGTGGCATACAATACGCTGAATTTTAGTCAGAAGATATCCATCAACCCAGATTGTAAATAATAATAACAATTCTCATCAGAATCAAGCCATGTGGAAAAATCTCTTGGTTTATAGGGTAGGGATTTAGAACAATGAAAAACTGACAACAGTTCATAATGAGGACTTTGGTGGTGACTGTGCAGCTCTCCTATCCTATGGCTAGGATAAAGTCTCTCTCAACCTCTATCCAGTGTTCAGGCTGAGGTCTTTAATATAAAAATGCCATGCAGGGCAACTACATAAAAATAATTTTCTTCAATAGGATGAATAAAGGAATATCTTAAATTAGCAAGTTCCAGTGACTTCACCAGATCAGCCACTTCTGCCAGCAGATCCAACTCTACTGAAGTCAACGTCCGTGCACAAAATGAAGCCGGAGGAGAAGTAAAAGCCTCTGGCTTGTTTCCAAAAGTAAAAGTAAGCAAAGGGTGAGGTATGTGATTAATTCTCCATTAGTATTCCAGTCACGTTTCCTCCAAAGACAGGAAAGTATTTCAAGTGAGAAATCTTGCTCATCAAGCGATTGAAAACATTTTTCTCAAAGTCTCCTACCCCTCGCTTCTCTGAAGTGACTTTTGGACTCCATCAGGCAGGCCTGGCGGCTGTCCACGAGCATCGCACCTGCAAATATCAGCTCATGCCTCACAGGTAACCCATGTCCTGCAGCCTCCCTCCACCCATTCCCTGGAAAAAGGGGAACCCCACTCATTGCAGATGAAGATGAGGGTCACAGCAACAAGTTCATTTCACCTTGCAGGAAAAGCACCTTCCTACATTCCCTTATTTCTCAAGCGGGTTGGGTATCTCCGCATAGGAGTCGATGGGTGACGATGCACCTACGAGAGAAACTACACTGAGTTGCAACGCTTTTTGTAGTTAAATATATATATATTTTTAAAACAGGTCTCAGACTGAGATAACCCAAAGGGAGTAATATTATAAAAAGAATTCTTGCAGCATTATCTTGGAAAGTCACGGTGGTAAAAATTAATCTAAGCAAGGCTAGCTGGGGTATTTCATATACTGCCACTGCAGTGTGAGCTGAAACATGTCACGTAATTAAACTGGTAATAGCCTCTCTGCTTTTCATTTTGAAACCTCAATCTAACTGCAACTCAAAAATAGCTCAGGTATCAACTGAATACATACAAGAGATACTACCACTAAACTTCAGGCCTCCTTTCTGATTTAACTACAAAAAAAATCCATTTGAAAATATTTTTAATCTACAAACAAAACATAGTTTCTAAGAGAGTAAGTTTTACTAAAAAATACACAGGTATTAAAAAAAGCAGGTCCGGAAACATTTAATCTCAAATCAATTACAGAAGCAAGACGTGGATTTTAGAAAATTTGTTTAATTAATAATGCTCATTAACTGCATGGTTTTAATTCATAAATAGAGGATGTTGTAAAAAAAAAATCTGAAATGTGCGGTTCTTCTTTTTAAATTTATTTGGTTTTAATGGCTGCCTCTTAATACACTAAAGATGTGGAAATCAGTGCAACTTGAACAGTTGCCAAAGGAAAACCTCTTAAGAGTGAAGTAATGCTCAGTGGAGCGTACGCTCATCTCTACCTTGCAGCTTCTTCTTGTGAGAGGAACTACAGAGATCTTTGTTAGTGTATTAAACCAACACCTCAAATAATTGATATAGACAAATAGTTAAAGATTAACACACTTTGCATTCATATTCATGCTGCAACACAAAATCAATTTCTTTTCTGTATTTTCTTTTATTTTTTTTTTAAAGGTCACTTAGGAAGTCATGATGGCTTGCAGCTACAGACAATGGGGCCTCTTCCTTTGCGCTGAAGTCAACAGCAGTTCCGGTACGGACCTCTGTGGGTGCAGGCATGGGCCTGAAGTACTCACAGAAGTGTAAGAGAAGGATCCAGTTAGTCTAAGGCATTAGAAATGATTCATGACACTATCATGAACGTACAGAAAAATATCATAAGAAAGCACACTATATAAAAAATCCCATCCCCTCTTAAATATGAGAGGTGTGGAGTTTGCAGGGTTTCCTACTGGAAGATCTCTTGTTCTAGTCTGAACAGGGGCTCTTCTGAAATCACTACAATTAAAACACTCATTAACATCACCCCACAGAGGGTTAGTCCCAATGTAAGTGTGTTTTCTTTAGTCGCCCGTTTAGCGAAGGCTTTACTTTTACAGTACGTGTGCCGCTGTCAGTGCAAGACCAGATTACATTGAGTATTAGAATAAATGCAGCGCAACTTCTTTCTCTCTTGGGACAAAACCAGTGAGTAAATCTTAACATGACAGGAATGTTTGAAAATGAAAATTGAAAACACATTTCACCAAGCCAGTATTCCTCTACGTACAGCCCATCTAGAAAAAGCAGCATACCGTCTCTGTGCACGTTTGCATTTAACTCAGTACAGAAGAAACAAAAGCCTGCAATCTTAATGAAATAGGAACACATATAATCTCATTGAAAAAAAAAAAAAAGTGGCCAAAAATATCTTTTTAAAGAAACAAAGAAAAATTTAAAAACCCCAACCAAACCAAAAGTAATGAATTGCGCATTTAGCGGTCAAGGCACCTGGTTTTCCTCATTTTCCCAGTTTGAAATGTTAGAAACTCGAAAGGGCCACTGCCTGTAGTGCTTCTGCAGGGCTTCCACCATCCTGCTCCTTGTCCAGACCCCCTCAAGCCACCAAATACCAACGAATGAGCTTGGCACAGACTGCTCTTAACGTTTGCCACGTCGGCCTTCAAACGCATGATGCTCTCTGTGTGCTAAGGAAGAGAGAAGGAAAAAAGAATAAAGGAACATGCAAAGTCTGTCAAGGAGTTGAAAAGATTAAAAAAGAGAAGACGACAACATATAAAGCAGAGAAGGAAGACACAACATGCCAACGAGTGACCTTTGGGATTATACTGTTCTGATAGTACATTTATATAGAGCCTAAAATAAGAGATCCCTTAAAACCCTGACTGTAAATGGTTCCTCTAAACAAATACTTAAATTGAACAGCATGCAGTCTCAAAAGTTACCAAGAGGTTCGTCTCGTTAATTTTACGAATAAGGCACATTAAACATAAACCCAAATCTTTCTACAATTAAACTAACAGTATCTCATATTTTGGGATGACAGCTAACTGTTACTTTGAAGGGACATAATTTTAATGCAATGAGAGATGCTACATTTCTAAATGGTTAAAGATGAATCAGGCAGGATATTCTCATGGAAATATCTGACCAGCATCTTGTTTCTCTAATGCAGGTGGAAATTAACACTACAAAATACTTACATTTGTAAAAGACCGCTTTAAAAGACGTGTGTGGCAGAAGTTTATGTATCTTTTCTAAAACTTTTGCTTCACTCGCTAAAGAGGCGTTCACGTTCCAGACTTGCACAACATCTTCACGGTCACGAACGCTGATGCTAACCCCTATTACTTCATCATCTGCACAGAAGAGGAAGAGTCATTAAGGAATATTTTAAAAGTGAGACATGTCTGATTTGATAGTTATGTATTATGAAACAGTGCCCAAAAGCTGAACAAATAGAAAAAATTAAGAGCAGCAATGTTCAAATCAGACAAAATAGTTACCAGAAAGAAACAAACACTGTATTTATAGAAGCTATTGGAAATATTACCACATAGTGGTTTTAATAAAGTGCCATAGGATTATTCATCTTTGCTATTAGCACTCTCATTCTTGATTAGAAGGGAATCACGAGGCTCCCTTCAGTAAGGTTAGCAATATAAACTACTAAAGACAATTTACCTACAGTAATGCCCATAAGCAAAAATGGTGGGGTGAGGGTGAAACAGCTAAAACCCCAGGAACAGTACCCGGAGATTGGACACCAGCTTTTTCAGACTTTGCTCTCTTTTTTCTTTATGTTTTGTCAAGGCAGCAAGGGTGCGTGGGTGGGTGTGGGTGTAGAAAAAATAGAGAATAAAGCCACGGTCAGGCTGCTGCTGCCAGTGTTGGTAACTCCGTGCTTTGCTGAAGCAGCCCTTTTTGGTGTGAAAATCTCAGGATGCAGCTTTGTGGAGAGCTCAGCCTCAGGCCACGCTGCGGCGGGGAGCGGTGGCTGCCTCCAGCAGTGACCTCCACGGCGCAGCTGCACAGAGCATCCTGCAGAAGGGGTCAGTAATGAGAACGCAAAGGTGGTGTCAAGGGCACGCAGCCAAGGGCAAAAACTACCTCTGTAGGCAGCAGAGTATCACAGATTTGCTTAAACTGACCCTGAGACCACCCTAGCAGTACAAAGGGCAGGAACACTCCCTTCTTGACACCAACTCAATTATGCACATTAGGGATTTTGAAAAGCAATTATTGGAAAAGTCTCCCACAGCTCAAGGATTTGAGGCTTGTATTCTGTATCTTCCAATTCTGAAAGTTGGGAAGGCAATGAGAGAAATACACTATTTGGGAAACTCATTCAACAAAACTTTTGTAGAAAAACCAAAGCCACCAAGGTGAATATACCAGCAGCAGCCTACTGCAGTACGCCTGCTCTGCCGCATTGGTTAGGTGTAAGAGAAACTGTTTGAAAGGTTTTTGCTCAACTGCTCTGTGAACCCAAGAAACACAATTATTTTCTCTGGAATGACAGCAGTGAAGAAACATTCCTAACAGGATATTCACAGTCACTGCAACAGCCAGTTTAATCAGATATTCATGCTGAGGAGAGAAGTAAATATGATCAAAAGAAATGATGGAGAAGTGTCATTGGAACTGAAAAGCTAGTTTAGTAACCAGCTCCCAGAACGCCTTCCCTCTATGCCAACGGATCAGTAAGTTCATCACTTGCTTCACCCAGAAGCAAGGACTAGTTCTGTAACCAAACTTTAAGGAATTAAATGGTCAGATTTGTACTTCCTTCTCGTGACTAAGCAGCAGCATTTGATGATCTATCTTAAGCCATCTAGCATTCACAGTCCCTTCCCAGAGACCACCTCCAAACGAAACGTGCAACCTTGCAAGCTGAGACAAGATACTTATTCTGAAAGCAACTTCATTAAATTATTACCTCTGACCAAAATCACACGTGAGCTTCTGGATGATTAATGCCTCATTTCCAGTAAACCAGCAAAGTATTTTAAGAATATTTATGTAAATTCAATTACACTAAAGCTTACCTTCACCTAAAGCAGTAATGAAAATATTGCTTCTGGGTAGAGTGCTAACCTAGGATTTAGGAGAGCCAAGTTTCTCCTATGGTCCTGCTATGGGCTTTTAGTGTCACTACAGGCAAACCACGCAGCTTCCCTCTGCTTCAGGTCCGCACTAGCGCTTCCCCTGACAGCTCCTAACCAGAAGGGACCATGAGGGCTGATGGGGGCATCTATCTAATTTAGTTGCTTCCAATAGTGATCGTACAAACAATCTGTATGGAAGTGTCATTTGGGGTTCCAGAATCCTGCCATTAGAGAAGGGATATTAACCATTTAAATACTGGCTAACAGATATTTCATAACTGGAAAACCTGCTGGCTTCCCGGGGATGCAAGCTGTTGAGCTTGAGTCTTGTGCTAAGACAGTCAGAGCACCTTGTCCTCTTCTTAATGACAACAGGTATGAATATGATTTCCAGCCCTGTAGCCCATTTGTAGCAGTGTTTCCATGGTCTGTGTTCAAACTCAATTTGTCATGCTAGCCTCAGTCATTTTTAAGTTACCTGCTCCACAGCAATCTGCAAACTGCTCTCCAATAGTTGCTAACAGTAGCTCTTTCCAAACTGCAGTCTAAGGAGGGGAAAACAAAACAAACCAAAAAAGTTTCATTTGCATTATTATTTTTTAAAGTAAAAGTGAGGTTTGCTAGCTCAGTTTTGAGTGCATTCTCTTCCTGAGGTTGTCCAGACACACACACACAAAAAGACTATTTATTGCAAGTACACTTTGTGTTATATAATTAATTCCTCAATCCAGCTGGAGCAAGAACTTAGATCCTGCAAATACATAGTTACACCAAATTGTTCTAGGAAATATTTTAAATGTTTAATAATAAGTTTACCTTCACTATATCTGTGTCCATGACTCATCCTGAATGCACTAGTTAATGTAAAGCCTGAAAATAGATTTCTCCCAAGAATTTCCCATGATAAAAGACTGTAAGGCTCCACTTGTGATCATTTATTTCTACAAAAAAGAATTACTAACCGCCTTAAGTACCTGAAAACCCTACCAGTAAATTAAATTGATTTATATTTAAACATCCTCTCTGATTTGCCTTGACTATGAAGTAAGTCTATCTCTCAACAAATTGAAAAGCTCACTAGAGAATTAAAACAGGGGGAAAAGCTACCTGTCACTTTACTTTGGCTGTTAGACTAATTGCATGTTATTTGCTTTTAACACTCGTTACCACCTAAGCCAAAGCCCATCCAAAACTTCAAATGCATCTGGATCAACGTAATGCTCCAAGATGTGCGGTTACAGGGACAGATTTTTTTCTCCTTTTTTTTTTTTTTTTAAAGAACACATCAACATGCTTGTTTCTTTATATCAGCATAATGACTTTTTCATATGCTAGTTCTAAGGAACGTCTTTTCTGCTATATGAAGTTAGCTTGAGTTTTAGTACTACTAAAAACAGCAAGTCAAATGCACCAGGTTAAAACAAACAGCAAGCAGCCATGAAGATGACAAACTAATAAACTACTTTGATGGTGTTCCTGAGAACTCCTAAGCCATCTTCTAGAATACAAAGGATCTCTGCAACTCGTTATCATCGAATCCAATGCATCACATAAAGCCATGCTATGGCAGGTTGGATGGGGCTCTGAGCAACCTGATCTAGTTAGCAGTGTCCCTGCTCACTGCAGGGAGGTTGGACTAGATGACCTCTAGGGGTCCCTTCCAACCCAAAACATTCTATGATTCTATGGGAGGGACCATCTGATGCGATGGCTCCCAAGGCAGGCTGAGGGCGTCAGCCTGACGCGGTGCCTCTTGCCTGCCAGCGGAAAAGCTCACATATGGATGATGGGACTGACCACGCACACTCGTTACCAGGCGCGGTGCTCACTAGGGTGAGTTGTCCTAATGGTCTCAAGGGTAGGAAGCACTTCATCCAGTAGTAAGCAGTTGCAGGACCAGGCTTACGAGGATCTAAAAAGCATTAGTTTTTGGATTAAAAACCAGCATACAGAAGCGTCACTGTATACATGCAACAACATTTAAGTGTCAGTATTTTGTCGGTCAGTTTTTCATACCACTTGAAAGCCTAGTATCTTAGAAAAAACTACATTTCCCTCCCTGCATAGCCTCACTGAGCACTGCTACAGCATATCATCTTTTTGAGTTAGGTCTGTAGACGATGGTTCATCTTAGCCAAGGAGATGCTGTGTGCACCTGTGAGGAGTTGAAGAATGAAGCCAGAAATGGGGAATAGGCATAAAGGTTATTATTTATGCTATTTACAGAGGCACTAAAAGCTGACTGAAGTTCACCTTCAATAAAACCTTTCAGAAGTGACCTGGGACGTGTGGTACATAGTTTAAGAGATCAAAGAGTACCTTCATTTCAAAAAGGGGCTGTTATTCAGCCTCTGAGGTCCCTAAATTCACCACCCAGTAACACAGGCTCCCCAAACCACTTGTCACTTCTGACAATCTTCACACCTTGGATTATAAGAGGAAAAAGAAAATTTCAGTCTTCTCTGATCCCTTGGGACTGCAGGGGAGGAAAGCTGCAATTCACGTACAGGGGGGAAAAAAGCCCAGAGGCAAAAAATCAATTAACTTTTGGCTGAAATTTCAAGTACCATCTTTCAGCATTTAAGGCCTTCTGCAAAGCTATCACATTTTTCTGACATTTCACTTCTCGTGTTTAAAGGCCTGATCCAGAACACACTTACACACATAAACACCATGTGTGCAGAGGCCAAATCTCCTCGCCCTGACAGTTCCCAGGAGAAGGTACTCACCTGCGTTTGATTAGGGGTGCAAAGAGAAACCCAATTATTTCAGGAGGGCTAGAACAACGCCATGCCTGAACAGACTTTATCTTTCACATTTTAAAATTTGAAAAAAAAAAAAAAAAAGAGGGGAGAACAACTGAGCAGCACTACAGTTTCACAAGATGCACACAAGGTGATCTGACAACTCACTGCTGCCAAAGGGGATGATCCTACTTGTCTTTTCTCCTTTACCCCCTACATCCATCAAAAAACTCTACTGGCCACACACTTGAATTAAAAATAAAATAAATAGGAGGCTTTTTGTGAAATCAGAGTGCATTAAGCTGGCTCACAAAACAGTCCAATGAACAGCACAGCCAGTGCAAGAGGGATCCGGAGAGAACGAGCAAGATCTTCCCCCTTCCAGTGGGAGCAAGCGTTGAGACAGGATTAGCTGTTGGCAGAAACAACGCCTTGGTCCGCGTTTGGCTGCAGGAAAGCGACCGCTCTACTCACAGCCACACATGGGTGCAAACAAGCAGTGCCAAGCAGAAATAGTCCTGAGTTTGAGAAGGAGTTTAGGAGCGTTTCAGTGAAACTCTGAAAGTTGTCCTGGACTCTGCATGTGGGATTTTGAAGAGCATTACTGAGGTTCTGGCTACAATTTAGCATCTAATATTACCATGAAAAGATTTTTATGGCTCTTTTGCATGCCTGTAAGCAAACAGTCTTGAGAACACAGGTGATTATAAAATACTGTGTTTCCAAATGGAAACAGAGTATAACACTGCAGCCTTCATTTGCTTGATAACACTTTGACAAGTGTTATCAAAAGCAAGAGCAATGGAATTACCTGAAAAGAAACTTTTTTTGCTTGTTGTCTTGAAATAAAAGGTTATAGACGTTAAAACAGTGTTTGGTGATGTCAGAACAAAAAAGCTTTACAACAGCTTTATTAGATGCAGTATAAAGAAACCCCCTTACTGAACAATGTCTAAGTAAAAAGTCAACATAACATACCGTACTTTCTTTAGGGACCTTCATTTTCCACATACCTCCTTTGGCATTGCTTTCTTCTTCCCTGGTTATGGGAAATAGATCAGTAAAATAAACATTCAAATCCACATCTAGATAAACCTATGTTTGGCATTTAATTTTCCCAGAAAAATCCCATTTGAAAGGCAACTACTATCTCCAGGTAGCATGACTCAACCTATGACTTCTGACATCAGAGATAACACTTCATATGAACACTGAAAGAGTTATCTCTCAACACCTAATCTCGTTCCTAAGTTTTGTGTGTTGGAAAATACTTACATTTGCATTGACTAGAGACCATCTTTGAAGCGGCTGCACACTATATGGGAATAAGCCACAAAGCAATGTTATGTTTTACTATGGTAACCTTTTATTTTGGAAAAACACTGGCATATTTTCACAGAAGCAGCTTATTACTCTCAAGTTTATCCAGTTTAACAAGAGAACATGAGAGCCCTTCATTTCAGTTTTGTGACAGCTAGAAATTAATCACCCTCATTAAAAGAAAGGCTGAAGCTGCCCAGGGTCAGGGCAGACATAACCATTAAACTGCCTCATCACAACAAATGTACAAGTGAGCTTCAAGTTTATTCTGTCACAATTCTTTTTATAAGATTTTTAAATTCGGGCTCTAGTTTCCCACTAATACTCTGTAACGGCAAAGTTTAAGGAGTAAACTAAAATTCATCTCTGGAATATCTAAGCCCAGCATGAGACCTACAAAGATTCCCCAGGGTCAATGGTCTCCCACCAATCCAGACAAACATTGGGGAAAGGAAGGGGGAACCTTTGGAAGGACATCTTCAAAAACCTGCAGTCCTCAATTCTTACTTCAGAACATGTTTTTCTTCTTAAAAAATAATGCTGCAATTAACCAGGATACTGCAACTGTAATCTGAGAAAAAGCTTCTTGTGAGTAATTACTTAAAAGTTAGTGGGTTACTGATGAGATCAACCTCATGCAATCCCTTTCCTAAAATACAGCATCTTCATTTACTTTGACAGTCTTAAAACCAATGTAGTATTTTCAGAAGAGATCTTTGCATTTCACACCTTTGATAGTCACTTGCCAAATCCCAACTAAAAATAGAAAAAAACCAAACCCCAAGATGTTCTCACTCATCCTTACAAAGATATTGAGACCTGCATGCAATGGCCCAGTTGGTTTACACAGACACCAATATTTCTTTCAAATCCAATTTAGCTATCCTAACCAGTCACAGTATTTTTAGAACAATAATGTAGACATTCAGATGCATTTCACTTGCGAAAATTATTTACTTCTTCAGTAGATTAGGACAGAGACCCCCTGTAATAAATCACCACCCAGTTAGACACACTACAGTCAAGTTAAAGAACTCTAATTCAATCACAATCTATGCAAATGGTGCCAAAAAGATCAAACCTCTTCAGAAAGTGCTTAGGCTATGTAATTAAGATGTGACAGAACTGCACCAGGAAGAAGGTATGCAAAACTCAACTTCTGAAAGGGAAACCTCAGTGATTTATACTTGATTCCATTACTACCCTACAATAAAGTAGGAATTTACTGCAATGAATCACTTCATAAAGCCTTAAGCTAGTTTTAAGTCAAGGTACATGTGCATTTATATGCTTTCACACAGGTGAGGAACAGTTGAGGACCACCAGTTATTTGCATCATTATTACACTAAGCTTCAGTGGAAAAAAAAAAATTTGCAAGTTAAAAATAATTCAAATTGAAGTGATGTATTTTGTGTATTCTTGAATTGAAATTCTGAAGCATATTTTAACTTCTTAATTTCCATTTCATAATTTAATTTCTTTCTTACATTTATGTTCAGAGGTGGACAATTAAATTACAGTCTGTTTTTAATACGACTTTTTAGTACAAGTCACTTTTAAGCTTAACAAGTTCCCTAGGATATTTCTTTCGTAGGTCTCCTAAGTTCAGGCATTCGCAGGCAAGAGAAATGAGACACTCCTGTTCCACGCCTGCCTCCTTTCACCACTTCAGGCTTTTTCACTGCCCATTCCCAGAAATGTCTATGATAACATACGTACCAAAGCGGCCGTCTTTCTCCCCGCATTAAATGGTAACTACATCTCAGAGGCAAATTTGTCACAGGAGGAATGTTGTTGTAGACACTCCAGAAATCCTTAAAAAGAAAAAAAAAAAACAACTAGTTGCATTAACACAAAAGAACAAGTTTCATGCAGATTTACTTCTTTGTTAATTTTCTCTAAAGCAGTTACATATCCTGCTCCTAGACAACAGGCACCTTCTATGTATAAAATTCTCTGTAAAGAACTTGTACTTTCACTTCTACTTTTTTTTCTTTTTTAGATGCCAATTCTGCATAACGCGGCAGTAGAAAGAAGGGAAGCAGTTGAACTGTGGATTACTTTAGAATCAAAGTCCTTAGGAAAAGAGAGAAAAAAAAAATCATCAAAATCAGAGTTACACTAAACGTATCAGAACAAACCAATACATAAAACTTTCTTAGCATATTAAAAACATGTACTTATATCAAATATCCACTGTGTTTCACTTCAGACCAGGGTACACTTCATTATGATTATCTTGAGTTACAAAACCACGGCAAACAATAATTCTGTTGAACTAAATGCCTAACTAGCAATCCAACTACTTTGCCTAGATCATAGTGAAAAGTTTCAACCAGATACAAAGAACCTGGGATGCATATATTAATACAGGAATGGGGGAAAAATTAGAAGATCTGGATTACCAGGAACCATCAGATCACTTCCCAGCATTTCTGCTGGTAAAGCAGAAGCTGCTATTTGTGTTTGGGGTGGATAAAAGGCACCCAAAAGCAGCAGTGAGCAACAGGGAAGGGATCATTGAAAAGACCCCAGTCTCTTTTCTTCTTTATCCAAAAGCTGGGAATAAGAAAGGATTTTTAAAGACTTATGTTGCATCAGCATGCAGTGATGCAATATTAAGCATTAATACAACAATACAGTAAGTATTATCTGATACTTAATCATTAGCACAACTTCAGAAACAAAGATTGCAACATTATGTGATAAAATTTTGTGTCCCTTGGCAATTCTGCCTTCCAGCCATTACCATTACCCCGTCAAGAGAAGAGATGGAAGACTATTAAAAAATACAAAAAATTGGTATGAAACACCCGTTTCAACTTTCATCTTACCTGGTTGTGTGCCCAATAGCTACCAATAGAAGTAGGAGGAGCAGAGCTACACCAGCAGATGGCTGTGGAAATACTTGAGAGCTCCTGAACCAGGGACTTAGTTTGGAAGGGTTTGGGTTTCAAACATTTCAGGTGGTGCAGACTGGTATTCCTCATTGACTAGCTACTGCCCACGAAGGACAGTATGATGAAATTAATGAGCATTTTGGTTTTGTTTGCCCAAGGAAGATGATATTATGTGTATGATAGTGTAGTAAGACACGTTATGGGCCACGCTGCTAGGTTCTGATAAACTCATCCAGATCATGAGTCTTCCCAGAGGACCCGAATAAGTTTTTTGTATTTTAAACCCCAACCTGATAAGTAGAAAACCTCAAGTTTTTCAGCCAATAAAACCTCATCAACCAATGAAGGCTAGATTCAGAGTGGGAAAAGGGGTAATGCCAGATGCTGTGCACACCAGTCAGTGGTCTTAAGCTGTCCTTTTTTCAACAGGAACCACCACAGCCAGTTTTGAAACAAACCCACTTCCGTTGCCAACTCTAACTTCAGAGTGTCACTTCATTGCGTGACCGATGGGGACATTCTGCTGGCACGGAGAGGCGAGAGGGAACCTCTCCCAGGGGTCTGCAGGACACTTCCAGCCAAAGTACTTCCACTGATAACCTCGTCCCCAGAGAACTCCAAAAGCCAATTTGTTTCTTAGGCCAATTATCTGGGAATAAATGTCTCATGCAAGGTAACAAGTTGTGCAGATGTTAATGAGAAAGCCTTATTTAAACCTTCAGTAGATCACTACAGCTGGGCTCCTTCAAAGAGAAGGTTTTGGCATTGCCTGAGAACTTCAGAGATTTAGTGAACTAGAGGCAGCTTTGCATTAAGATGAGAAAAATACTAATTCACTACACTTCACGCTAACTGTGGTATTAAAACAGAAATGCAATTTTATTTGCAAGAGATGCCCACTGCTTGACACCGAGACACCAAGACAATGCAGAGACATGCAGAATTTCTCATTGCTGTGAGTATTACATGATTTAGAAGTACCTGAATTCAAGCCAGTTTGCTAGATTTCTTTTTCCTAAATTTATGCTCAAGGAGAGATAGAAGAAAAAAACCCACCGCAAGCTGTAACTTTTAGTCTTTGTGTGATGATTTGCTGTATTAAAAAAAAAATATGGAGAAAGGCAGGAAGAATATTCAAAATACACCCAGTATAACAATCCAATGGAAGCACAAGTGGAAACTCAGGAAGGTTTAAGAGGGGGCTTGCCTGGTCAATCCAATATGCTTCCTCCTTTCCTGGTCTGGAATGCCAAATGAAATTCAATGAATGACAAAGTCATACCACATACACCCAGTGACACTCACATTTCATACCACAAGTGAGCAAAGCCACAACTATGACTCGTCTGTATGAGGAAAAATGAAACTTAAGGTGTGAAGTTACATTAATAACTGGCAACTCCTACAGCAAAGCTATATACCTTACCTGCACTGTTTGTACTGTATAAATCT
This sequence comes from Gorsachius magnificus, assembly GCA_034008185.1. Taxonomy (NCBI): domain Eukaryota; kingdom Metazoa; phylum Chordata; class Aves; order Pelecaniformes; family Ardeidae; genus Gorsachius; species Gorsachius magnificus. The sequence goes on along the minus strand of CM067090.1, from coordinate 5,086,776 downwards.
TCTTCAAATTTGATGCACATTCAGCTGCTGTCGCCCCAGGAAGTGACCTTGAAAAAAAAAGTACAGATTAATAAAAATACGTATTTTATCAAGGGAGTAGGAGGGAAATGGATGGGGAAAGTGAATGATATGAGTGTGAAGTTGAAATATTCACGTTAAAGTTGCATAATAAACTCCAATTCCAATTATCACGAATCATTTAAAGATAGGAATTAAAGTGCTTTTATACTCTTGAATAAATTAAGATATTTTGTAAAATATTTTGATTAAATAGGTGATATTTTTAATAACTAGGTGAAATAGGAGTTTTAAACCAAGGACAGCAGTGTTCCTTCTAATGGCCACCCCACACCCTTCTGCTGTCAGGCATCAAAAAAGTTCTGCAGTTCCAATGTGAAGGGCTATCAGAGAAGGACTGCAAGCTCCTACCCCAGGCTTCTTTTTAATTGCATTTAATACAACCCAGAACCCACTCTGAGCATTTTAAGATCCTCTCAGCGTTTCATACTTTTAAAAAGAAAAGTCATGCACAGCATTTATGTACTGAGTTATGATCATTCCCTCGCAGCCGCCGGCGGCCGGAGCAGAGCCCACAAGGTGGCAGAGGCATGCAGCCACCAGCGGGGGCTTCCCTCGCCCCTGCAACAGCACCGCGCTCACAGGACCCGGTCACACCTGCGACGAGCTCCTCAGCATCCCCGGACAGGCGCATGGGTGATGGGAAGCCCCAGTCCCAGAGGACAGTCCTGGTGTGGTAAGCCACATAACCCAACGCATGCAGGAAACCTCCAAGACTTCAGGCAGCTCTTCCACCAAAAGCATTTATTTCTTCAAGCCTACTCCCATAAAGCCAAGAGTTTCCTTGGGTTGGTTTCATTGCCAGACCTCAGGGTTGCGCTGATGCCCACCAGGCATGGTTCAGCTTCTCCAGCTAACCCTCGCACTGCCTATTCCCAATTCCCATCCGGAGCTGCTCCCTTTAGGCATGCACAGCACTGACTGCACCCAATCATCTTAAAGGTCTTTTCCAACCTAAATGATTCTATTTATAATCTTTATCACGACTCTTCGGTGCCTGCGACATGGGATGGTGCATCCACAGCCCCAGACATCACCAGCTCCTGCCACCGCGCTAACAGCGCATCATAGCGCCCATCTCACAAGACCCAGCACACGCCCCCACAGGCACCATTTGAGGGGAACGAGGACAAAATTGCTAAGGCACATTCAATTTGTTAGACCTGGAAACATCTCCCCAAGCTGGAGGAAGGATTTCTAAAGAAAAATGAAGATCAAAGACAAAGCAACCTCCCATTACATCTCCAAAGAGGAAATAAAAATGTGCAAAATGACTAAATCTGGAAACAGAAGCGACAGAGCAGATTTAAGAAAACAGAAGAAAAAACAGTTGTTGCTCAGGTAGCTGCTGAAGAAAGGATAAGGGCAAACCAGATCTCAGTAACCCTCCCATCAATGGGGCTGTTTGCCCTGGTACCTTTGATCAACATGAAATATGTCCAGGATAACACTAAAGTAACTCTCAGTTGTTACAGATATAATTCAGGCTCTGGGGCAAAAACTAGATATTCAGGTAAAGGAAGACTTTTAATATGCAAAACTACAGAAACAGCATCACATCTTCAAAACTTCAATAGTGGCACCAATGTTTTTTGAAGGCTCCTATCAAAGTAAGTTACTTTAAAAACACATACAAAACCAGCAGAGAAATCCCTCCCAATTATTTCAGTGTAGAACAGACAAACCAACTCTACCGTTTGCCTGTTAATCACCAGACATAAGAGTACATTGCAATGCTGGAACTGATGAGAAAACAGTGTTATATGGCCAAATTTCAAAAAAAAAAAAAAATCGCTTTAACTAGAGGTTATAGAAACAACCAAACCAACCCCCCAAGAAATTGCTGTGGTGCAGGTTCTAGTCCTGCGGCTAGTGACCTACGAAAACTCCCATGGGAAAACTGCTAACTTGAAAACAAACTTTCATCAATGTGCTCAAAAGGAATCATCATAGTCAGGTGGGGGTTTGGGGTTTTTTTTATTGCACTCTACATTCAGCATTAAAGAACAAAAAAGATAAGTTCTCAGTATTTAACAGAAACAGAGTCAGTCAGATGGCTTTTGAATACACCAAAAAAATAAAAGTTAAAACAGAAAACTTAGCAGGCTATTTTACTGTGTATGTCAGTAGGGAGTAGCGGATTTGTGACTACCACTTGTTTTCAGCTTGTTGCTGCCAGAAGTAGCACCTCTCTGCTAAGCTTCATTTTATATATATTATAGAACACAAGCAAAATCCAAGATAACTTTGCCTGTTGGTGTCTCACCCACTGTCCAAGAAATTACTTCTCTTAGGCACTGCTTCTGCCAGTTTGCCAACTTAGCAGCCACCAACGCATACAGGGTTAACTTTGTTGTACAATGTACAGTGTCACGGCGACAATCTTTTTAGTAGGGCCAGCTGTGACAGGACAAGGGGGGATGGTTTTAAATTGAAGCAGAGTAGGTTTAGACTGGATCTAAGGAAGAAATTCTTTACAATGAGGGTGGTGAAACACTGGCAGGGGTTGCCCAGAGAGGTGGTGGAGGCCCCATCCCTGGAAACATCCAAGACCAGGTTGGATGGGGCTGTGAGCAACCTGATCTGGTTAAAGGTGTCCCTGCTCCCTGCAGGGGGGTTGGACTGGGTGACCTCTAGGGGTCCCTTCCAACCCAAAACATTCTACAACGTTATGATCATCTTGCTCTATGCTCACACTGATACTGCCATGGAGATGCTGCAATGGTAAGGTTTATTCAAATAAAAGATTGAAATCTATTCCCTAATGATAGCCTTCAAAGGTTATCTAGATAATCACAGCAGCCATTTAGCAAATTCAATGCCATTTAAAAGAGCAGCTAAGACAGTCACACAGAATATTCCACTCTACAGTCATAAAATGGTTCGTTTTGATAGCTGCAAATAGCATTTTCCAGAGAAAATATGTGACCAGCTGTCAGAAAATACCAACTGACCAGCAAATTATCTGTTTTAAAGGTTAAGGTGAGCAACCATTTATTTCTAGTTACCTGCCTGGCACATGCTCCATGCCCACAGTTTACACGGCGTTCTTTCAGCCTTTGGCCCAGCTCCAGGAAGTGTCACTGATTTGTAGGTATGAGCATGAACCCCCAAACCTTTTTATGAAAAAAAAATATATATATATTGAAGAGATTGCAAGTGAGAAAATGAGGATACGCATCAATTTAAAAGTTCAGGATCTTTTGCTGCAGAAATTACACCTGCACAAATTTGGTTTAATGAGCATGTATGAGGCAGAGATAGTATTTTAATCAGACAGAAAAATCTCAGAATTCCCTGCAAAATTCCAGACTGCTGAAAAATTTGAACCACAGCGATTCCATGACAGCCATCCATAAACTCAGCAGACCAGCACAAACAACAACCAAGTGGGTTTTGTGTCTTGAAACCCATGAAATTGTGACTTTAACTGAGTACACAGAATAAGTTTAGATTAAGTTCGCAGAAATGGCAAATGAGTTCCAAATGAAGAAGAAACCTGTAGATGCTATTTGCAGCTACCAAAACGAACCGTTTTATGAAATAGCATTTTCCAGAGAAAATATGTGACCAATTGGCAGAAAACACCAACTGACCAGCAAGTTATCTACTTTAAAAGTTAAGGTGAGCAACCATTTATTTCTAGAATTCCTATTTCTGTAACTCTTCCAACAGACACTTGCACTGTAAGCTAGGAGTAGTAAGATGGTTGCGTACTTTGCCGAAAGACCTCAATACACACGCTGCTACAAAACAGGAACCCTGCAACTACTGACCCTTAAAGTGAAGCCATTCCAGGATTCCTCCCTTTTGGATAATTTTACTGCCATCAACAATAAAATGAATCCCATATGCCGTAGTGAACTGTCAATTATTGCCATGGTGAAGAATTCATTCCCAAGGAACTCCGCAGGCCCTGTGAATCCCTACAAGGGGACAGGACCAGGACCTCCCAGCTGGGTCATAGCACCAGCCAGGCACCTGCAGCTCTTCTGAGGATGGAGATAGTTGGTCTGCCACCATACCACCTACAAAACCATGTCTGGGCTCCCCGTGGAGAGCCTGCACATAAAATACTCAACAGTTCTCGCGCTCTGCCTGTGTTGTGCCCTGGTGATGCCACTTTTCTGCAGCTTCAGAATGTTTACAGGAGAATTTTAGTGCGATACCAGGAATAACAGTTGCCCAATCTGGCCAGACCCACCGTACCACATCTCACAGGGGCATCAATTAAAAGGGGAACACGGAAGCAGGAACAACCCACGCGAACCAAATCCTAATGCCAGCTTGCTCCACTGCTCCTTCATTATTCCAGCACGAATAAAGAACAAAAGGATACGAAGATAAATTCCACTGTTTATCCTTGACTAACCCTCCAGGTGGTTGTGCTTATGTTAATGTCTGATGCTGAACTGTAGCTCTTCTGTTTCCCTACAAAGAATTAGGGATAGAAGTTTTTTTCATATGTGCTCACACTGGCCTTTGTTTCCCAGCAGGAATCTCATCGCAGCTTTAGCGGGAGCTTTAAAAGCTGCCAAGCGCTGTTGAAAATACCCCTGTAAATACTTAGCCACAACTGCTTTTGGTATAAATAAGCAAAATATTTACTTACAAAGCATAAACTCAAAAACATGCTGTGGCAACTAAATAAATCTGGTAATCCATGCTGAATACAAAGACTGATTTTAAGCCATCAAAGCCTGTCAAAATGCATTTACTGGGTTGAACATTCTTATAATATTAACCGTCATTTTTTCATTGTAAGCCACCTACTCATAAGCTTTAATAGATGAAACAGATGATCCTAGATAAATAAAATTTTGCTATAGGGAAGAAAGGAAGTTATTAAGTTTCGTTTCAAATACCTGATGTGTTCAGTTATGAAGGTTCACAATTACTATTAAAATGGTTTGGTTATCAGAATTTCTCCACTAAACTTTATTTATATAGAACTCATCAGTATAACATGCAGAGATTAAAATAAGCATGTTTATCTAAGAACATTTTCACTTTCCTGGAGGAGGCCAGTAACATCGCATGATATTTGACAACGTTCATAAGCATGTTCTTCCTCTCAGAAAGATACAGAAGAGTTAAACTATGCTTGCGATTGAAACAAAATTATCCAAAAAGCACTTTGCAGCCAAGCAAGGCGATGAGGCCAGCAGGCCATGATCCTGCAACGCGATCCGCACTGCTGAACGCTTAGACTTCCACAGAAGCGAGGGCATCTGTGACGAGGTCTATCTAGAAAGGAGACTTCCGTTACCAGGCTTTTGCGTGATCCCTGCTCAATTTCTGACAGCACTGATTTGTGTAGAAGGGTACTGGTATTTTCCTCGCTGTTGACTGAAAGCAGGCTGTCAGCAGCGCTGGCAGCTCGGATGCAGTTAGATCTTCAGAAGAGGTCTGTTTGCAAGGACGTGCAACATCTTCATTATTGCGTGTGCATGCACACTTGGACCGAAAACTGTTACCACTGACAAAACCTTAGGCTTCTCGTCGTGAGGCTGAAAAAAATCAGACAAGTACTGGTATGTTCTCTCTGTTCTTTTGGTAGGGAAAGGCTTCCCTGGTGTAGCATTAAATGTGAGATGGCGTACAATACCCAGGTTAAGTGACAGGCATGTTTTGCAAGGTTTACGAAGTAGGAAATTTGCATCATGTCCACATGTACCTCAAAAAGCATAATCAGCTTCACAGCTTTGTATCTGCACAAAGATTGCACCCAGATCCACAACCCCAAGTGCCATTAATGGATGGTTTCAAGTGCCTAACGTGCCTTGTTTCCCAGATCATAGAATCATAGAATGTTTTGGGTTGGAAGGGACCCCTAGAGGTCATCTAGTCCAACCTCCCTGCAGGGAGCAGGGACACCTTTAACCACATCAGGTTGCTCAGAGCCCCATCCAACCTGGCCTTGAATGCTTCCAGGGATGGGGCCTCCACCACCTCTCTGGGCAACCCCTGCCAGTGTTTTACCACCCTCAGTGTAAAGAATTTCCTCCTTATGTCTGGTCTAAACCTACCCTGGTTTAGTTTAAAACCATTACCCCTTGTCCTGTCACAGCTGGCCCTACTAAAAAGATTTTCCCCATCTTTCCTATAGGCCCCCTTTAGGTATTGAAAGGCTGTAATCAGGTCTCCCCGCAGCCTTCTCTTCTCCAGGCTGAACAAGCCCAACTCCCTCAGCCTGGCCTCATAGCAGAGGGGCTCCAGCCCTTGGATCGTTTTTGTAGCCCTCCTCTGGACCCGTTCCAACAGTTCCATGTCCTTCTTGTGCTGAGGGCTCCAGAGCTGGATGCAGTACTCTAGGCGAGGTCTCACCAGAGCAGAGGGGCAGAATCACCTCCCTCGACCTGCTGGCCACGCTTCTCCTGATGCAGCCCAGGGTAGGGTTGGCCTTCTGGGCTGCCAGCGCACATTGCCGGCTCATGTCCAGCTTTTCATCCACCAGCACCCCCAAGTCCCTCTTGGCTGGGCTGCTCTTGATCCTTTCTTCCCCCAGCCTGTATTGAAACTGGGGGTTACCCCGACCCAGGTGCAGGACCTTGCACTTGGCCTTGTTGAACCTCATGAGGTTCACACAGGCCCACCTCTCCAGCCTGTCCGGGTCTCTCTGGATGACATCCCGTCCTTCTGGTGTGTCAACCGCCAACTTGCTGAGGGTGTCACCCGCCAACTTGCTGAGGGTGCACTCGATCTCACTGTCTAAGTTATTGATGAAAACGTTAAACAGCGCCGGTCCCAGTACAGACCCCTGAGGGACACCACTCGCCACCAGTCTCCATCCGGACATCGAGCCATTGACCCCTACATCCCAGCCTTTGATGGCCATCTCACCTGACTTCTCCTCTTGTGCAACCTCCATGTTGAATGCGCTACACAACATGAATATAGGGGCCAGATTTGTAATCCTTGTTTTTAATTTGTTATATTAAGTGATGCATTTTGACACTTTGTTGTAAAAAAAATGAAAGACTACACAGTGTAGCAAAAGTAAGGTGCCCTTGCATTTCAAAGCCAGAAGCCATTATAACCAGGACCCCGTACCAGTCCAGAGCCTCACTGAGATAAGCACAAGTGTGAAGAGCCACCAGCAGGGATCAGCTTCCCAAGGTGGCACCAAAGGCAACTGCAAGACTTGCTGAAATTCCCCGTGCGCCATAACGTCACTCCGTGCAAAAGCTCTACGAATGAGACACGTAGGTATGAACTTGGAAACCTGCAGAATGGACAAATAAACCAGCAGATCTAAACTCCTAGTTTCAGAACTGTTAGCACATGACCTTAAAACATTTTAATAGTTAAAAAGGAAATCTCGTTCCTCTTAAGAGAAAAATGCCTGACAGCTTCTCCGAAACTGCTGACCTGCAAGCATTTGAAGATCATAGATGGGATCTTATTTGTCAAGCCGGTGAATAATATTCTCCCAAACGCTTTCAGCACGCTCACTTTCCTAAAGCATACCCGGGGTAAGATACAAGAGAGCGATATCAGATAGTTACTATTTCAGACACAGATACCAGGAAAGGCTTAGCACTTACAGGAAACGCTGATGCCCCGTGACACGTGTGAGAGAATGGCAATGACCCAGAACCTGGCCACAGGCTTCCAGCTGCCAGATGTTAAGCCTGTGCCAAGGCATTCACAGCAACAAGCGCTGATGTAGATAAAACAAAGGCATTTACTTCTAAAGCAGGAGATGTAGCGAGTGACACTACGATAAAAGCGAGGCCATGAGCCCTGAGGGAATCCCTTGGTAGCATATCACTAGTTGCTATAGAAAGTAATGCTTAGCTGAGGGATATTTATTTTAAGTGCGACTTAATGAAGATGCATTTTGGAGATGTTGGAATGTATGCCATGGATCTCACTCACAGTAATTTAATAGAAAAAGATAACTACATATCCATCTCAACATCTATTTATCCTTAAGCGTTGCTTCTTCCTGCTTTTCAGTCCAAGTACAGGGTAAAATGTAGCTGCAGTCAAAAATCAATACCGCCTCATGAGGAAACATCGCTGCTCTCAATATGTGTTACCGAAGGAAGTTCAAGAAGTGCCCACAGCTAAAAAGCAAGTTTAAAAAGCGCCCACAGTTATCTTCTATGGAAGGTCCATCCCATACCAGCCCAAGCAGTGACCCCTCCACCAAAGCTGCGTGGAGGTACCAAGGAATGCCACAGCCACTTCTCTGGGACTCCGTAGAGAGACACGAACCTCCATGCGCCGCAGTAAATGAAGCTCCTGGCTGCACCTCTTGCGTGCTTTTTAATGCCTTAAATTGTTTTTAAATTTATGAAGCTTTCCCCGTTTGCTGTCATTTTTGTTCCCTGCCATTGCTCTATCACTGCTGCTGGTAAATCGAACACGCAGTTTTGTGTATATATGGTCCCACTTCTTTTTTCTTCGTATACATACACTCTTAGCTTTATAAGTTAAGGAACAACAATGCTACCTAACTAAATGCACTTATATGTGATCAGAAAGAAGAAAAAAAAAATATCTATAGAATAACTGAATTTGAAGGGTCTAAATTACTTGGGAAAAAAATCATCAAGATGCAACTCGGGAACTTGAAATGGATTTTAACTTCTGACATTGATTATAAAAAGATAGACACGCTTATCTCCACATGGTTTATGTAAACAAACAGATCTGGATGGTAGCTTGCTCAAACAGCAGTCCAAATGGTGCTTTTTGAAAACAAACAAACAGAAAACACAACTCGGATCCTGAACCCGACCGTAACTACATCATAGATTCAAAAGGATTAAGTGGAAATTATTTGTGGGGTTATTTATAAGATTTGATTTGCAGGATCTGAGAATATTTGTGTGTTCAACAGTTTCTCGCTATTTCTCTGCCACGAGCTGAGAAGTTACCAAAAAAGAAAATAAATAAATAATTTTACCAATAGTACGACACAGTATGCTCAGAAGCAGAAAAGCTTATAAAGGAGGCAACTTTCCTTCTCGGGGTGGGGTGGGGGGAAGGAAAAATAGGACATAAAATTGAGAAAAGGGAGACGCAGAAGATGAAAAACAAGATGCCAGAAAACACCCACTAGAAAAACCAATATCAGCTTTCTATTTCGGTTTTGACTCTGGCACTTCTTCCCCGTCCCCAGCGGCGGGCTCGCGGGGGCAGCTCCCTTAGCAGCAGCCTTCCCCCCCCCCCCCGAAACTCCAAGCCCATGGAGCGCAGCGTGACTGGGTGAAGACCGCAAGCCCGGCGCTCGATTTTGGCGAATCCTTCCAAACAGATCGCTTCGGATCCTAAGAACTGGAGCCAGACCTGACAGAGTAACACTCTGTCGTCCCCCCTCCCGGCCAGCCCCCCCCCCCCCCAAGGTCCAGGGGGGCCCCGGCCGCCCGCCGCCTCCCGCTCGCCGCCGCGGCGCTCGGGGGGGCTGGCGCCATCTCCCTGGCCGGGGCGGGCGGGCGGGGGGGGGGGGGGGGGGGGGGGGGGCGGGGCGACGGGGTGGGAAGGGGGGGGGGGGGAGGGGAGGAGGGAGCCACACCGATGGCGACAGCAGGGCCCGGGTGGCTGCAGGAAGGGGCCCCGACCCGGGCCCATAGCATCCCCTCAGCCCCCACGGCGGGGCACAGCCCCGGGGAAGCCTCCATCGCTCCGCCGGGCCTCGGCGGGGACCCGCGGCCGCGGGGGTCGGGCGGGTCGGGGGCCCGGGGGCAGCCCCCCCCACGGCTGAGCGCTGGGGCCGAAACCTCCGGGCTCCCTTCGGCTCGGCAACGCTGCCCAGAAAACGAACGAACTCTCAAAAATCCACATTTTAAGAGACAAAATCCTGCCGCGCCCAGGGAATGAAAGGACGAGTGCCGTGCAGACTGAGCACGGGAGAAGACAAAACCTTCCCAGGCTCAAGGGGCAGGGGGGATAATTTATCCATCTTCTCATCTTCTCCACAGCCTATTGAATTCACCTGCTTGGTTTTATGGGGAGACATTCCTCATAATACAGCACGGACACGTGCTAACCCCCTCACGTTATCTTTATTATAGTATTTTTAAAATTAAGATTCTCCCTGGTGGGACTACGCGCAGTAGTAAAGTTAAACACCCACATAAGCAGTAGCGGGATCAAAGACCATGAATCATGCAGGTTTCCTTGCGAGCACATTTAGCAGGATGAATAACTTATATATACTTCATCCTAAAAGAAAAATCAATAAAGACACGCTCCTTTAAAGAAATAAAAATCTTAACAGTAAGAAAGGGCAGAGATCACCCATAAAAAGCAGTCTGTATGGTGACAACGAAAAAACAAAAAAAGTTAATGATTATGTTGTGCAGATGGAAAATGCTAACTGCTAAGCCAAATTAAATAAGATCTGGAAAACCAGTTGCACCATCTCTTGCAATTTAATTTACTCGTCTTTAAATAGAAGGCGAGATAATGACCATTTGGTAGAGCTTGGAATCTAAAAATTCATCGGTAATGCCCACTCCAAGCTTTCTCTATTTTAAGGGTGAGCCCACCAAAAATGTTCATCCAGAAAAAAACAAAACCCCACAATAAGCGGCCGTATCTAGGCACAGATTTTCTCAGAAAAGCTGGAGAAGGCAGGAGAAGACGGGGAGAGTGCTCATTTCTTACAACCCTAAAGGGCCACACCTTGCCTCCATGACTGCCGCTGGCAGCCTCCACGCCCCATACATTTTTGGTGTTCCCTGCTGAGGTTGCCAGCAAAGAATTTTTTGGATAAGCAGCAGCATCGCTCTGGAAATAAGGCCGAACCCGATACAGTATATTACAAAAACTAACTTTGAACCCAGCACCTGCCTCTGACAGGAACCACACTCTTCAGTGAAAACCTCCAGATTCCATTATTAGAGAGCTGCTCATCATCTAAAGCATTATAGCTCAGGCTGAAAACAAATTATTCTGTTATAAACAATCCAAGCTGCAAGGAACAATATAGAAATACAGCCCCCACACCTCCGAGACACGGAGCGAGTACCCGGCAGCAGAGCCTGTATCATTATTCCAAATGAGACACGAAAAAGCCTCCGTTTATTTCTTGTTTACATCAGTAAATACCAGGCTTCACAGTGGCACAAGGTACGTTGTGGGAATCTCAACTAACAGCAAATTAATGTGGTTGCGGAGGAAGGGCAATCACAGGATGCACTGAATTAGCACATCCTTTGCCTACAGAGATTTCTAAGAAGTCGTGACACAGAGGCAAAACCCCAGTCTCCCGAAGAGAGATCTCAGAGGGAAAAGTTATCGTGAGAACAGCCTCCTGATTCTGCTCAACCACCTCAAGCACACCTTGAATAAAATCAGTTCAGAGATTAAAAACCCCAGGAAATTATTACCATTTTCAGAGATATTTATAGGGCTTTAATTAAAAACCTGTTTTATTGATATTTGCCATATATCTGGAAGGTTCCTTTTTAAAGGAACCACTACTGATGCCATCACCTGGGCTGTTACACCTTCTCAAGCAGCTTTCCCATAAACAAACTGCGCAGGACGGCACAAAGGTGAGACGAGTTGCTTTAAAGCTCACCACCACAGAAGGCGTGCTTAGCTCCACACCTTACTCCTTCTCCCAGCCATGTCCTCCTTTTGCTTGCAGAGCTCTTAGAATAAACAGGTAATTTTCGGCCAAGTTAGTAAGTCAGGCCATGAAAAGGTGTTACAAAGCAGGACGGCGTGGTGGAGAGCAGGGCTCAGCCGGTAGATTGGCTTGGCTGATTTCAGATGGGTAACAGCTGAAATTTTCCCAGGTAACAACTGGGAGGCGGGGGAAGTGGAGTGGGAAATACCGTTCTGCCCCATTCTGTGTGCTCCTAGCACTGCCTTCCTGCACCCATTTTCAAGCACCTGAACCTCTTTGCCACAGCAAAGGCCTGGGCCTAATTAGAGCTGAAGCCGGCAGGTTCTAGCCAGAAGAAACAATGAATACTTCGTAACTCTTTCCATGATTTTACGTGAGGTTTAAATCCCTCCTCTTACAATCCTTGCTGATCCCAAAATCTTGACAGCGATGGGTGCGTTGCACGCGCTTGAAATGTTATTTGCCTGTTCCGGTTGCTTTTCCCATAGCCCCCCTGTGGGGAATCCCCGTGATATAAAGCAACGGCGGGTCAAAGGGGCAGGCTGCCTCCTAAAACCATCGGCACCATCCTTCCTCCCACTGACAGTTGTGCACCATCACTGCGGTAACCGCGATGCCTGCGTACATGAGCAATGCTAGGAGAGCATTAGGCTTATTTTAGCTATATTCTAATGCAGCGTAGCACCTGGAAGGGAGGAAGCGAACAAGCACCGTATGAGCGGTCATATTTATTTCCACACTGGAAGTGTTCCACAGCTATTTCCAAGGCAATGGGTATGACACCTCAGGAAACATCTAATAGGTAACCAGGTTTTGTTTGTTCGGTGCTCCTGATACAAAATGAACTGTGTGAGATGTTGGGCTAGACCTCTCTCCAGCCAAAGCTCCTCTTTTTTTTTTTTTTTTTTACTCGGCGGCAGAGCTAGCGGGAGCCTAAACCTTCATGGGCTTTAGGGATGGCTGGAGCACCAGCCTTGGCTGCTGTGCCCAGCTGCCGCCGCTGCTGCCCCAGTGTCTCATAGGCTGAACAAACAGCCATGAAATGTAATTTTTCTACCAAACGCTGGTGTCACGATCACTTGCTCTTGAAACACTGCCTGGGACTTCAGAAGCATATTAAGTAACACAAGAGCTGCTTCTGAGAGGTTCCTAGGAAGATAAACTGATCATCCGAGAGCTGAAGCAGAGGTGAGGATGAAGGGATTTTATTTGATATTTGCTTCCAGAGGCTTAAATGGATGTTTTTTAAAACCTAAAACATGATACTAAAGTGTTGAATCCCAATGCTTTTGGCAAAAGCTCCCTCATCTAGGAATGATTTCATATCAGCCAAGCTGTTAAGCGGAGGTTGTCATGGAAACAAGTTATATTCAAATGATATGGCCAGAGATATACTGTATTTAGTGAGTTCTTCATTTGCTGCATATTGGGAACATGTCAGAACTAAATGATATTGCATAACTTTGTTTTGTTAAAAACAAACTGGCTCGCTGCCCCTGTTTCTCTGGCAGGCTTGTGGCCAGTCCTGCCTGGGACGGAAAGTTTCATGCACAGTACCGAGCACCACGCCGTGGGAGAGGCTCCGCACACAGCGGGCTCCTGCAAGCTCCCGCTCACCCCAGTCTTCCTTCAAATGCATGAAGTCAGACAAGCAGAGGAACCTTTCCTTAGCTGGTACAATTGACATAACCATTCACTGGTCCAAAAAGAAGTGCAGCTCAACTAGATCCTTTCCTTCCTTACTAAAAAAGTTCCTACATACGCATTGTGCAAGTCTAAAAAAAGAAACCTATAGGATTACATTAAAGTAAAGCCAGTTCATGCGTTCATGGGCATCCCATAAGTGGCCATGACCTCCTTGTAAACACAGGACTCCTATTAACTTACTGTCTGTGAGTGATGCTAGAACGAATCTCAGAGACAACAATGTGCATACTGAATTTGTACATCTGCTTATTTAGCTGCGGAGCTGTTAAAAAGTGCAAGAATTTTGTTCCACATGCTAGGAGCAAATGCATGGGGTTTTCGATAAACAAAATTAATGGAAGAGTCCGTGCTCAAGTTATAAACCAAAATCAAATCGCCTCTGGCCAGGACACTGCAGAAACTTCAGCCTGAAAAGTGAAAACAAAAATGAAAGACAGAATTGGCTCCAAAACCACTGCCTTGGGAACCGCTGTGCAGCTTTTACAGAGCAGCGTCCAAAGGAAAGTGTTTTAAGCAGTCTCCCAAGGGATCAAGATTCCTGATTGCCCAGTAGAAGCTGAGCATGAAGTAAAAGTCAAACAAAAGTAAAAACTTGCCCCTAAAGTTGTGACATAACTGAGCACACTGTAAAATGCTTGAGAGGAAGGTGATGGCACCTCCTAACCTCCGGGTCCAGGGGCCTGGGAAAACTGAATGGGAGCTTGCTCACTTCTGGGGCAGGTAATCCTACACTACTCCAAGCTTTTTCTCTTTACAGTTTATAAAGGAAAAACCAAGGCCAAATAGCTCCTCTGGTATGTGAAAAAGCAAATCACAGGACGGATGTGAACACGAAGAAGGCAGCACCAGTCCTCTGCCTACCTCAGACCAGTGTGCTGGCTGGAAAGACACCCGTCTTCCAGGATCTTTGATGCATTGCAGAATCACAGCTCTCTCTGGTTACCATTCCTTGCGAAGGCAGGCTGAGCCTCATCCAAAGCCCTTTACAGTTAAGTAAAGGCATGTATTGACTTAAATATGCTTCAGGTTAGACCTTTATTCTTTACCTAGCCATCTTCGGGGAGCTGAACTGGCTTGACTCAGCATCCAGTCCATGCACTGGGTATTAGGAGACTTGAATTCCTTACTTAGCTTTGGATACTAGGCTTCTGCTTTCATCCCTCCCCTTCCCATTCCCCATGCTTGTAAGGCACTGGGGGTATCTTAGGTGCTAAAGAAAGAGATGCCCAGCAAAGGTGAGGTCAGGGGCATAAATGCAAAAAACCTGACAGACCTCAAATCTAAGTTATATGTTGGAAACAAACTCTAAACAGCTTGCTTTTCCTTATTTCCCAGCAAAATATCTGCAGTTTTTCACTCAGATATCTCTTCCCCAAACATGGGCGTCTCAAAATAGCATCATCCACAATGCCATTCCGTGTTATATTAAATCAAAAAGAATGTTACTGGCACCACATCTAGCATTGGCTTTGATGTGGTACATGAGCTTAAATACTGATCTTTTTTTACAGGCATCCCAGTGTACAGCTGAAGGAAACAACGTGCAAGAGTCACATCCTACACACAGAACAAACCATGTTAGCCTGTACCACAGAGTAAGCCTGGGATGGAAAGCCTCATCTACTACTGATATTGTAAAAAATAAATAAATTCTAAAATAAAACCCACAGAAAAGAGTAATTTTATAGGTTTTATGCTCACCTCTTGCAAATTATGAGTTCAACGCTGCTCTATGGTTCAGCTCATAGGGGTCATGCAACTTTTTGCATCATGCTCCTGCAAATTCTGTACCCATCCAAGCCATAAAGCCAAGGGCCCCTCTGGAAATAAACCACTAGAGGGAGACTGACTTCAGCAATGTAACACCCACAGGGAGAAAATCCTGCACATCATTTAAAAAGAATCAAGATTCAGATAAAATGTGCTCCTTTATAGCTCAGGTCAAAATTACTCTTTGTGTTTCTTCTTCACAAATAAAAGTGGCTGAAACGAATGGGTCAAGTTTGGCCTCGTTACTGTAAATTGAGGGAGCGTCATGTAAATGGGATCAGACGGTCACATATTCTTCTACTGTTTGTAAGAGAGGTTAGGCCGACTCTATTAAAAAAAAAAACCACACCAAAAAAAAATACCCCAGCCACTGAAAATACTAATAGCTGTATCCTAGCAACATCACGGATTCCATGTGGACTTTGTTCGGGAGTCTACAGTCTTATTTCATCAAAATTATTGACTTTCTCGAAGTCTCTAAACGATCATCAAAAACCTGTTAGTGCTTAAAAAATACAAACATTTAATTAGTCACATTAATAGGAAAAAAAGAAAAGCAGCATCATATGCCAGCCCTCCCTTTGCATGGAGCTCAGTTTATGCCCCTTTGAAATCAATGTCAAAATTCCCACTTTATTTATTGGTAGCAGATCCGGGTCCCTCCTTCGAGAAAAAAAGCTGCAAATGGCCCTGCAGAATTTGGCAGATGAGGTTTGTTTCCCAGGCTGGACTCATGCATTGCACGGATGAAATTCATCCAGCTCTCCACCGTCCTCCCAATCATCACATCCTTGTTGTAAAGGTAACTCAACTGGCATTCAAAGGATACACAGAGGCTTTCTACAAGGCTTTGTACTATGCACATAACCAGTATCTTTTTTTTTTTTCCCTAAGCTTTGTTTTTATTTAACCACAACAATTTTTATTCAAGATCACAAAAATTGTGAAACCCTGTTGGACCTTCCCCAAAGCCCATACCCTGCTCCTCCCAGGTATGAAGCCTTCAGGTTTAACACAGCTCCGGGTGGTTTTCCCCTCATCAGCCCTGCATCACTGAAGTGAACTTTGTTACATAAAACACAAGAGCAAAGGGGCAAATAAATAAAAAATTAAACCACCCAATCCTCCCAAAGAAAAACCCTTCGCACAAAAGGAACAACCAAGAAAAAACCCAACTCAACCCAATCCCAAACAGATAAGCTGTTTGTAATCCTTAACAGCTTGCATAATGATCCGAGGGATCCTGGGACATTTTGGTATTTAACTCAGGGTTTGGGTAGGCTCAGATTTTGGTCACAATTTTCACTCAGCTCCAAACTACATACAGCTTTTCTGACAGTTTTTATCCGTTATCTCAAGCTCTGCTTCAGTAAGTTAGCAAGACTTTTTACCAGAGAGAAAGCGCTATTAAAATAATAGATTCCTTTTCATCAGCCTGCCTTAAAAGCTCAGCTGATAGGATAGTACGGTAAAAAAATGTTTCTCGTGTTTTACTTTTAGCCCACAAAGTTGGTCAAGACCCACAAATGCTTCTAAACTGCAAAATCTTTTTACGTGCTATTTCTATAGTTCAACATTAAATGATGAGAGAACGCCTCTGTTGAAGAAGTAATTTAAATACAGAAGGGTTAGTTAGTGACTTACAGGCCTTGAACATGAAGCCGGTGATGGCTCGATTTGAATTCCAGAGATAATGCTGAACTGTTTGTACTGCTTCGGCAGCAGTGGTGGAGAGCCTTGAGCTGACGCCGAACCACTGCTCTCGGTCACGGGAACACGCCGCTGGATTATCATCCCGCTCCAACACCCTGGCAAGAGCTTTATCTAAACAGACAACGCCCCTTTAACGAAGAATTTAGCATTCAGCTAGTGTTCATGGACTCTCCGATACTGTTAAATCTCACAGTTTTAGTCACACTGAAGGTTTTTGCATTGCTCATCCTCTCATTTCAACCAGCTGTGAAGGGGGGGGAAGGAGCCATAGGCAAGGAGGGGATATCCATTGGCACAGAGTGCCAAAACGAGAGAGCAGTTCTGGCTTCAGTCTAAGCTGTGCAAAGGTATTAACCAACAGGAAAGGACAACAGAGCAGCAAATAAATCAGCTTTCAGATTTTATTTACTCACGTTAAAAGACAGTATCAGAAGGTACTTCCAGCACCTCAAGTAACTATCCCTGACAATTAGATTTAACTCCAAAACTGCTCCAAGGAGAGCAACTAAACAAAAGTTTGAGTTGCATACCAAATTATGTTCCTAGTTATACCTTGATATATACCTGGGTAATTCATAAAAGGGGAGAAAAAAAGTAAAATACACAATAAAGATGAAGATGCTTTGGCTAGCCAAGCAGATTTTATCTGAAAGCTCTTTAGTAAGAGTAGCACCTGCAGCCTGTTGCCCATTTGCAGCAGGATTCCTTTTGATGGCAGACACTGCAGACAGCGAATGGCGAACAGCAAGGGCTGAATTCATACTAAAGAAGTAAAAATCTGCTTTCACAGTGACTTTGAAAATGAACTTTCCGTTGTGCCTCTTTTTTTTTTTTTTTTTTGCCTTTCAGTGAATTTTCTAGACAGGCATTCATAGCAGGTCTATTCTAAAGCAGAGAAAGGACAGCAATGGAAACAAGTTGTTTCATAATCAAAACAGCCACCTTTTGTTCCGAAGCTGCCCACGCTGTCCATGGTGAGTTTGCTGTTGGGTGCCCAAGGCCATTTCCCCACGAGGAAGGTGGTGGTTTCATCCCATACGGACGAGGTGGCGCAGCCCCTGTGCAGGGAAGGCAGTTGGCGAGGGTTGGAGTCCGTCATGCGGGGAGACGCTGACAACACCGCGTGTAAAGCCTGCTGTTGCCCGTTTGTCCTGCTGCCAGGCTTTACCTCAGCCTGTGGAGCTGGCTGCAGCACACGCGTCTATGCATGTAATTAGGAATACAGTTATTTATTGCAAGACGTTATAACCCTTCCTGCTAACGAAGGACTTGGGGCCTGAGAAGCACCGCAGTGGCAGAGCCAAGGGCTGGCAGTGCTCCTAAAGGCAGTAAGCTGCTTATCTCCGGCCTAAGGAGTTTATAGCACCCATGTATCTCCAAAAGCTCATTAGCTCCTCAGTAAGCAGCTGAGACATTAGATGCACAAGCAGAACAGCAGTGGCTTGAGGTTGCTACAGCGCAGATAAAACTTCTGGGGCTGGCTAGTCTGCAGCAGGCTGGTTCAACAGCCTGAAGCAATCCCACTTAAATATAAACCAGAGAAAGCCTGATCCTGTGAAATGCTCCTTAGTATTTGGGTTTGCTAGTAGGAGAGCGTGTAGCTAAAACTCAGCGCTGAGGAGAGGCTGTACCCATCAAGAGCTGAAACCAGCAGGGCATGGCGTCCCATGGCATCGCCTGCCGCAGCAGCGGAGGCAGCCACGCGCCCCGGCACAGCCTCATGCAGCAGCCACACGCCCCAGCATGGCCTCATAGGATCATAGAATCATTTAGGTTGGAAAAGACCTTTAAGATCATCAGGTCCAACCGTTAACCTAGCACTACCAGCCCACCACTAAACCATGTCCCTAAGCACCTCATCTACCCATCTTTTAAATACCTCCAGGGACGGGGACTCAACCACCTCCCTGGGCAGCCCATTCCAGAGCCCGGGCATGGCCTCACGCGGTGTCCGCTGCATCCGCATGCCCAGGCACGGCCTCACGCTGCATCTGCTGCATCCACATGCCCCGACACGGCCTCACGCTGCGTCGCTTCTGCCTTGCCCTGCGCTCCTCCGGTCACTCCCTGCCTCCAGGGCAGAGGGGTGGGAAGTGCGAGCCATGCAGATGTATCCCCGGAGAGAGAACTACGGAGTGAGGCAGAGAAGGAACAGGAAAATCTGTGCCTGGGGAGGTTCCCCTGGGGATCTGAGAGGACTGGCTTTTCCTAACTTTCTTAGCATGTCTGTGAGACTGGAATCACAGCTACAAGCTCCCGGAGAAAGCCATCACGTCAGGGATATTTCCTGTCTCACTGCGGCTATTCCCTGCGTCACAGGGGGGCTCTTCCACAAAAGAGCTGCTTCTGAAGAACAGCGTGTCACCAACAATCCAGCGGGTTAAGTTTAGCAGAGCCAGCGATAGAAGCGAGCAGGAAGGAGCAATTCTTCCCCCTCTGCTTTTCTTCTCTCTCCATTGAGCAAAGTCTTTAAAGACCAGCTCCCTTTGCAGAAGGCTACAGAACTTTCAGCAAGTGGCGTGGAGGCATTCACAGCCCATGATACCTGTGTCTGGTTATTTCCAGTCAAAATAATCTCCTACTCAATTATGGAGAAGAATAGAGAAGCTCAGCCTGACTCACAATCACATGGGGGAAAAATGAGAGGAGTTGTTCAAGTTCAAAACGTTCAGCTTGCTGTGGAGGAGGATTAGTACTGCTGTGGAAGGAGGCTTTCTCTCCCTCTGCAACAGCACAGCACTAAGGGATGGAAAAGACCCGAGTCCACTTCCCTGCTGTGCCAAATATACTCCTCCGTTCTTCTCTCCTCCCTCCCCAAGAGAGCACATGAAGTATTAAACAGCTAGGAATAAGCCCTTGAAAAATGTGATAGCTAGCTGTCAGATACCTCTCTGCCAGAGAGCTGCAGATCCTCTGCTGCCATCCAGGAAATCGGGATTCAGCAGGGACATTCACGCTCTCACCCGCTTCGGTGTCATCTGTACATTTTGCATGACCGTGCTAACACTTCCGTGAACAAAAGACACATCCCAAATGCTTCATTAGTGTTCTGCCGAGCACAGATCCTGCCTCTGCTTGCCCGTGCTCTTCCCAGCCTGATGGCAGTCCCCAGTGCTCCGTCCCCGACCTGGACCCTCTGCGAGCCAGAGGTAGGCTGGGGGTTTTCCAGCGTTGCTTTAAATCTGTCTTCATTTCACTGGCAGGTACCGTGGCGATGCCCTGGCTACCGAGGGCAAGCAGGACTCCTGTGCAAAGCAGTTCATTTGGGTAGTACTGTAAATTTTGCAGACTTAAAACTTCTCACACCATTTTCATGGTAGCCGGTGCCCAAACATTACCTTAATGCGTCATCTTCTGTTCTGTCGTTGTCACAAAATATTATCATGATCCTTGTAAACACTCACAAACCTACCTCATTATCTCTTTGCACTCCCTCCTCCCTTTGCAAGGATGAGTGATGGCCACGGTTACGCCGATACCATTCCCTAGGCTGCAGCCTCGCTGTTCACTCATCCTCCCCCTTCCCTAGCGTTCATATCGGTGCTCTCTCCCATCTCACGGCTGGAATTTAAGTTCCCTTGGAAAAGGGAGAGCTTTCTTTTTTGCTTATGTAGCACCCTGGTCCCTGACTCAGTCCATTAGGTGCAAAGATAACACAAATAATGAATGTCATCCGGAGAGCTGGGAAGGAGGATCCAAATCTTTCCTGCACCAGCATCCGACTTGAGCCTCCGTTATCCCTTTCTGCTCCAGCATCTCCTTGATTACTGAGCCTGAAAACTTTTCCTTGCCTGAATTCTGTGTGATGGCCAAATTGTTTTGGCTGACTGCTCTCACCTGTCCTGCTTCCCGGTGGGATCTCGGCCATGGAGGGGCTCTGGGTTTCTCCTTCAGGCATGTCCAGACATTTCCTACTTCTTCCCTTCATCACACCAGAGATAACACTCATTTCTACCACACCAGCACCAAGGATACAGGACGCTTCTCTTTCCAGAAACATTATGCAGAGCTCCCAGACACAAGAACACAAATAACACCCCCAATAATAAATAGCTAAGGCTTCAGGAAGAATACCGGTGACTGGTGGAAAGAAGGCAATATGCCATAGTATTTTCTGTAAGAGTCAGTATTTCAGCTGTCTTTCCCATTCGAGGCAGCGAGTGGAGAACACGAAGAGGCAGCCAATTCAAGTAAAGCACACTAAAAGGTCAGAGGAATCCATCTAGCTTGTGCAGCACCATTTTGTAAGCAGAGAATAGCTCTTCATTAAACTCGTTTTGTGAAAGTGATGGAAGTGAGAAAGGGAAATAGCTTAACACACTCATTACAATCTCTGGAATCACCTCTTCCCCATGACTGCTGCGATGGGTCCGGCTTTCGTCCAGCTATGCCCCAATCACACACCCAGTGTTTTCAGCCCCTGCCTGGGCACCGGAGGTCGGAGCCCGGTGTTCCAGTGCCGTGTAATGTCCCAGGATACAGCCGGGCGAAAGGCGCTCCCGCTCGGCCGGGGGTGGGATGCCCGCAGCACGCCGCAGAGCCGAGCAGCACCGAGGGCGAAGGCCTTGCCGTGGGGATGCCAGGGCAGTCCCTGCAGATCCTTTTGATTCCAACAGCGGACACCTCCCCAGGCACCGTGGGCTAGAAGAGCTCCCCGAGCAGCTCTGCAACAGCAGAGAGGTTACTAAGCACCTGATTTCTCATTTTTTAGTCAAATACGGTAAATGTGGCACTGTCCTAACATCCAGACTGAGACTGAGACCGAGTGTGGGACTTGGGTGAACCTGATGATGCAAAGAGGAGGCGAAGCACCCCAAGGTGCAGGCATACCCTGCCTGCAGGGGCACCCGGCTGGGGCAGGGAGGGCTCTTCCCCTGGCAGGGAGCAGGCAGGGAGACAAGCACCAGGGCTGGGCTGTAACTAACAGGCAGAGTTACCCTGGCGGGTCTAAGCCCATGTCAGCCTCTTTGGGAGGTGAGGGGCCCGCTTGCATGAAGACTGCTAACCCCCCCCCGCCTGCCCCCTGTTTTCCCCATTCCTTTCGGCTGGTCCTCCAGCATTGCACCTCTCAGCCAGCCCTGCAAGGAAGCTGGCCCCAAATTCCTGGCTGATACCGCCTACAGCACTACAGAGCATCCCCTTTGGGGAAGCAGGCCTGGGAAGATGGATGAAACACCATTCCCTGGGAAGATGGATGAAACACCATTCCCTGCCTGCTCTCCCCTCGCTACAGGTGGGAGAAGGGTGAGCTAGCAATTTGCTGCTGGCCTGGCAAGATAGCAGTGAATTACGGCAGCTCCTGAGCCAGCTCAGCTGCGCTGGCGAGCATTCAGGGAGAGGAGAAACCCTACCCGCAGGCGTGGAGGAGGGAAGCAGGTGTGTTATTCCCTTTTGCTCACTTGATGGCAGAGATCACAGAGCTAACACGGGCCACGAGGCCTCCTCTGCTCCTCCAAAAACCCACGCGCCCCCAAGGACAACCGATCCTCATACTCATGCTTGGCAAAGCGCTTTGGCTGCTGGCACCCTGCCGTGGGAGAGTCTATTAACGCGGTCCCGTGTTGCACCGGGGGCAAGCGAGGCACACGGTGTCCCCGGCTCTTCCAGAAAGACATCGCTCCTGACGCCCGTGCCAGGGCTGCCGAGGGGACACCGCGCACCCGGCGCTCCAGTCACTGCACGGATGTGAGAAACGCCTTGAAAATTGCACAAAGAACTGAACAACCCGTGGGCAATTCCCTGTCACAGTAAAACTTCGGTGCAAATGAGAAACCTAACAACTGAAAACAGCTCAGATGCACTGGTAGGAAGCAAAAAGCAGCCTCAATTATCTGCCACTTTTTTTTTTTTCTCCCCCTTCTCTGGATTTCTTTGGTCTCCTAATGCTAGCAATAAATAACAGATACACACCAGATCCACAGGCAAATAAAAGTCTTGCGTGTGATACAAATTGCCCTCAACACATCTTTGGCCCAAAGTCTGGTTTTGGTTCTACCACTGTTTAAATGCCAGGAGCTCTGCAGAGCTGCTCTGGATGGCTGGCGGCACGATCGAGGTTGGCGCCTGGCCCCCGTCAGATGCAGCGAGACTTTCTGAAACCAGCCAGAAAGATCCATTCAAAAGCTGCTCCACCGACATCCGCTTTTGGGGCTGATGCAGATGATTTAATTGCTGTCGTTCCTGGAATAACGCTGAATTTACTGATGGCTTTTAATAGAATGCTCAGAAAGGATTTCAGACATGTCCTTCACAAGAGGCCATGAAGGAAACTCAGTAATAGCACGATAATTGCATTAGCATCTCCAGCGAGCCCAGGGCCGCGCGCTGGTGCGTGCCTTACGAGGCGCACAGAGAGGCCTTGCCCTACATACACGAGGATGGCAAAGAGGGAGAGAGGGGACGAGGATCTGCGTCTTGCTGGCTGACATTAATTAAACCACCCATTATAAACCTGCACCAAGAGTACAGGTGCATCAGGAGCTCTGTGCTAGTCAGGCCAAAGGTGTTCTAGCCAGCTCACAAAAACCTGCCCAGCCCTCCGCGGGCGCTGTGTAACGGAGCCTGGGAGCTGCTGCGCTCCTGCACAACGCAGAGAGCATCAACGTGGATGTTTGGCCATCTCCCCTCCCCTTCTGTCTTATGAACCCCAGTCAGACCCCAGATGTCGGGCTCCTGGCTTGCAGAGGCAGCTTTTCCTTCATGTTCACACCGAAACCTTCGCCATGTGAGCTCACTGCAAACCTCCTTGCCCTGCAAACCTCCTTGCCCTGCAAGGGACCAGGGCGTCCGGACACTGCGCTGCAACAGGCGCTACGGGACTCGCCCCCGCTGCGTGCAGAGGTTCAGTGTGGCCAAAGCCAGCCACAGCACACCGGCGAGTGTGACACAGGGATGTCGTGGTGAATGGAGCTAAATCCAGTTGGCAGCCGGTCACAAGCAGTGTCCCCTGGGGCTCAGTTCTAGGGCTGGTCTTGTTTAATATCTTTATCAATGACCTGCATGAGGGGATTGAGTGTGCCCTCAGTAAATTTGCAGACGACACCAAACTGGGTGGGAGTGTTGATCTGCTGGAGGGGAGGAGGGCTCTGCAGAGAGACCTGGCCAGGCTGGATCGATGGGCTGAGGCCAACTGTATGAGGTTCAACAAGGCCAAGGCTGGGTCCTGCACTTGGGTCACAACAACCCCATGCAGCGCTACAGGCTTGGGGAAGAGTGGCTGGAAAGCTGCCTGGTGGAAAAAGACCTGGGGGTACTGATTGACAGCCGGCTGAACATGAGCCAGCAGTGTGCCCAGGTGGCCAAGAAGGCCAATGGCATCCTGGCCTGTATCAGGAATAGTGTGGCCAGCAGGAGTAGGGAAGTGATCGTGCCCCTGTACTCGGTGCTGGTGAGGCCACACCTGGAATACTGTGTTCAGTTTTGGGCCCCTCACTGCAAGAAAGGTGTTGCATTGCTGGAGCGTGTCCCGAGGAGAGCAACAAAGCTGGTGAGGGGTCTGGAACACAAGGCATACGAGGAGCGCTGAGGGAACTGGGGGTGTTTAGTCTGAGAGGAGGCTGAGGGGAGCCCTGATCGCCCTCTGTAACTGCCTGAAAGGAGGCTGTAGCGAGGTGGGGGTCGGCCTCTGCTCCCTGGTAACAGACGATAGGACGAGGGGGAATGGTTTGAAGTTACGCCAGGGCAGGTTTAGGCTAGACATTAGGAAAAACTTCTTCACCGAGAGGGTTGTCAGGCTCTGGAATGGGCTGCCCAGGGAGGTGGTGGAAACCTCATCCCTGGAGGTCTTTAAAAGAAGGATAGATGAGGTGCTGAGGGACAGGGTTTAGTGGTGGGATGGCAGTGCTAGGATAACGGTTGGACTCGATGATCTTAAAGGTCTTTTCCAACCGAGGTGATTCTATGATTCTATGACAGGGATGTCACTAACGTATGGGAGCCATACATCTCTGCGGTAGGCAGCCATGCGTGTATGTATGGGCACATACGCACCTGTGTCACGCACACACACACACACACATCAGCTCCACAAGCGACAACCGGCATCGCCCCAACGCCTCCAGAAGGGGCAGCGGGAGGGCGGCAGCGGCCGGACACACCCCCCCCCCCCCCCCGCCCCGGTGCCCGCGCTCCCCCCTGGTGCCTCCGGGCCCCACCTCGCCGCGGAGCCCCGGCTCCGCTCCCGGGGGGCTCCGCGCCCCGCTGCGCGCGCGGGCGCGCGCCGCTCCGCGAGTGACTCAGCCCCGCGCTCCGCAGGGGCCGGGCTGCGCGGGGGGCGGAGGCAGGGCGGGAGGAAGGAGGAGGAGGAGGAGGAGGAGGGAGGGAAGGGAAGAAGGAGGGAGGGGGATTTACCCCATTGTCCTCGGCGGAGCTGGGCAGAGCCGCGGCCGCTGTGCGCAGGCTCGGCCGGCCCCTCGCCCGCCGCGGAGGAGCAGCTCGCCGGCGGTAAGGGGGTGGCTCCGCGCCGCTCCGCGCCCCCCCCCCCCCTCCCCCCCCCCCTCCCCATGGGGCGGCGGCGGCGCCGGGCGCGGCCCTAGCGCGGCCGCGGGGCGGGGGAGCCGCATGGCCCGCGGGGAGCGCGGCGGCAGCGCCCCGCGGCGCCCGAGCGGCCGGGGCGGCGGCGGGGGGAGGACGGCGCCGGGCGGCGCGGCCCTCGGGCCCGGAGCGCTGCCCCGGCGCTGAGCCCCCGGCCCTGCCTGCGCGGCGCCGCCGAGGGAGAGGAAGGACCCGATGGCGAACAGCAGCGAGCTGGGGAGCAGCAGCAGCCCGCACCTGCCCAGCGCCGGCGGCCTGCTGAGCGCCTCCGGGCTGAAGCTGGCCACCCTGGGCTTGATCCTCTGCGTGAGCCTGGCGGGCAACGTGCTCTTCGCCTGGCTCATCCTCAAGGACCGGCACCTGCACCGCGCCCCCTCCCCGGCCCTGCCCTTTTCCCCCCTTCTCTTCTGCGTGGGGGTCACGCGCTACATGGCCAATGACGGGCTGGACCTGCCTGGCGGTGGTGTGCATGGTGTGGACCCTCTCCATGGCCATGGCCTTCCCCCCCGTCTTCGATGTGGGCACCTACAAGTTCATCCGAGAGGAGGAGCAGTGCATCTTCGAGCACCGCTACGTCAAGGCCAACGACACGCTGGGCTTCATGCTCATGCTGGCGGCCGTCATCGCTGCCACCCACCTGGTCTACATCAAGCTGCTCTTCTTCATCCATGGCCACCGCAAGATGAAGCCGGCCCAGCTGGTACCGGCCATCAGCCAAAACTGGACTTTCCACGGGCCGGGAGCCACTGGCCAAGCGGCTGCAAACTGGACGGCTGGCTTTGGCAGGGGGCCCACGCCACCCACCCTCGTGGGCATAAGGCAGGCCACCCACAGCCAGATCAAGAGGCTGCTGGTGCTGGAGGAGTTTAAGATGGAGAAAAGGCTCTGCAAGATGTTCTACATGATCACCTTGCTCTTCCTGCTCCTCTGGTCCCCCTACATTGTGGCCTGCTACCTGCGCGTCTTCATTAAGGCCAGCTCCATCCCCCAGGTCTACCTGACCACCTCCGTCTGGATGACGTTTGCCCAGGCAGGGGTCAACCCCATCCTCTGCTTCATCTTCAACAAGGAGCTCAGGGTCTGTCTCCGAGCCCACTTCCCATGCTGCCAAAGCATCCAGAGCACCCAGGGCACCATCCTTTGCGATCTCAAGAGCTTTGGGATGTAGGGGGGCTTTTCTCTTTCTAAAAAAAGAAAGATGGATATCATTTTCCATGTTTCTGCATATGATCTCAAGAGAGCGTGACCTGTGGGGGATGTACTAAACCACCACCCAGCACCCAAACCTTAGGCTGTAAGAAGCTATTTATTTTATTTATTTTTCTATATTTTGCGTATGCTCTCTTCAGAACATAAAAGGTTGCTGTCTATGGGAACAGGTACTTGAGCAGAACACCCCCAAACCTTAGGCAGTAAGAAGCTGTTTTTCTTTGTGATTGTGTGGTTTTTAAAAACAAAACAGGGCTCCAAGTTTCTGGTCTTGCTTCTAACATTTCTAGACATGATTCCAACAGATACGGATTAAGGCCATGACATTTTTTTGTTTTGTTTTCCTATTCCTGTCTGTTTTGATAAAGGCTTAACAATTTTACTCATGTAATATTTGATAAGGGCCAAGACAATTTTATACTAAAGTTATTTTTGATGACCTCAAGAGGTGTTGTTTTATTATCATTTGCTTTTAAGTGAAGAACAAGAAGAGGACGTTTGTAATGTGGTCAGAAGTCAGTTTTTGGTGGGAGCTGTTGGGTTCATTCATTCTCAAATGGTTTGAGTATTTGAAGCAGTTACTTATAACTTTTGCTTGACATGCAGTCGGTGTAGAACTAATTTCAATTTTCTTGTTGCACTATTCATTTGGTAATACTTCAGAACTATTTGTGAAATGTGATTTTAAAATGATCAACTTTAAAAAATAATCAACTATAGCAGTTTTTAAAACCTAGATTGAAATTCATATTTTACTGCCTTTATAGGAAGTTATCTACAAACCTGGGTAATACTTGTACATTTTGACTGTTTTCTTTAATAAAATATTGAAAACCTTTACTGTATGTAATTGTTTTGGAATGGCAGCATTCTGCTTTGCTGACAAATAACTTGTGTATGTGGAAGGTTGTATGTCTTGTGTCTGAGTAGATTTCACAGCTGAGGTTATTATGGACAAGCACAATCTTTATTTGCTGTTAGATCTCAATTTAGGTGTTTATACCAATAAAAGTGACTAAAGCTATTTTTAAGAAGACTTAAGTTCCTGATGGGCAACAGGTTTAAATAGCACAATTATTTTTGTGTGTCTACTGAAACCAGATTTGTGTTTTAGCTAATAGCTCCTCTGTTGACGATAGAAAAGAAGGTGTAATTGTGGATCACTAATTTTAGTTGGCAAAGCAGGTTTGTAACGTGGTGGCTTGGTTAATATTGTACTCCTTTGTAACCTGTATTCTTAACAGGTAACTCACATTTACTAAGCGTGGCATTTTTAACCTGCTTTACTGTTCTACAAAAACTCCTCTTAAGTATTTAAACTGTCAGCCTGATGGCACAGTTTAAGTCCTGACACAACTTTTTAGCCATCTTGGAGGAAGCTGTGCCTGACGTGCTTGCTTTCTGCTGTACCACGTGTGCTGGAGCAAGTCACACACAGAATGACAGAGATAAGCTCAATCCCCATGAAGAGATCTGCATCTGTGCTAAGAGTATTTCTGTAGAGAGTGGTCCAAAGTTGTTAGACATCAACTGAGAAATCGTTGTCCTGACTGCAAAAGGAGCATGGAAGAGACGCATGGGACGGATCAGAAGCAGGCTAAGGTGGCAGCTCCAGATTTAGGCAGGGAGTGAAACGAGGCGAGGCTCCTCCTTTGTTTTTGTGTCTTGCTTTCCATCCCCAACTCAGATTTGAACACCAGAGAGGCAACGTTTCTCAAAGTACGTACTGAGAAGTTTGCAATTTGAGCTTTTGGTGTAGCCACAGAGAAGGTAGGTGGGAGGATGTGGAGCCGTCTTGATGCTGCCAGAGCTGGGCTAAGAAACATGACCATGGATGGAGTATCTTGAAAACAAAGTGAGACTTAATGATCATTTCCAAAGCTGTTGGAAAATGCATCTGAGTACAGAAGGAAAGCTGTCAAGAACACAGAAGTTGGTTATCAGTGCTAATTCTGTTTTCATCCTGGAATATCAGATCATTGCTTAGTGAATCTTGATGAGTAATCAGGTAGAGTTGTGTTACAGAGACTTGGGGGCAAGGCATCGATGCTGCTACTAGGAATTGTATTCCAAGTATACCTTACATGCCTGTGTTACAATTCTGCAAAAGTTGGAACCCCACTGAAAAGACCTAACAGTATTTCCTTAAAACTTAAGCAGCTTCCTATATAGGGGCCTAGAACTGTGATCTCCAGCGCAAACGTTGCCTTCTTTTTCCTAATCCTGCTGGTACCCAAGCCAATGTTTTATTTCTCTTACTCTATTAATAAAGTGCCTGATATTTTGGCATCCTATCTCTCTTCCAGGCTATAAGTAGTATGGTTATGATTCTATTTAAACTACAGAGATGGGAGAGTAGTTATTTTAAAACCTCCTTTAAAAGCTGCAAAGACCAGATTTTTTCACTTTTAGAAAAATTAAGCAGAAGTTGTATAGTCAAATCATATATGCGGGGGATAAAAAAAAAAATCACCTTTGGGTGACCTAATGGTTTTATTTAGGCTTAGTTTAATCAAGCTGTGCTGCTGCACTGAATGCCAATCTCCATGCATAGGCATTCCCCCATCTCAGCGATGCCCCTGCCAGAGTCAGGTTCTTACCCACTGAAGGTAACGGATGCTTTGCTGACACCCATCAGTGGCAACCAGACCCAGCCTTGCTACAGCAAAAGGATACAAAAAAATTTTAAAAGGATATCTGTATACTGTACCTTTTGCTTGCATGTAGCTTCCAGGGCTGTCTCAGGACTTCTGATGTAGTCCGAGGGCAGAATCAGCACTGTTTGAAGTTAATTTTGTATTTTCGGTGCTTGTAATATCAGGCAGATTACGATCCTGGCCACACTAGTACAAAAGAGAAGGAACTCCAGTAGCTTTAATTCAGGGTTTAGATGGGTGTTGTACAATTGGGCTTCATTTCAGAAAACGCAAAACTAAATATCAAGGACAGACACGTAGCAGAAAATGAAACAGTACTCAGTGCCGGCACACCAACAAACACCACTTTGCAAGTCTGTCCCGCTGGCTGAGAATGCACCAAGAAAGTAGGAAAAAAACCAAAAGGGCTGGAGAGATGCCAAAGGATAAATATTCCTTATAAAATCTGAGAAAAGATAAGTTGAAAAAAAAAAGCATTTCCAAAGCAGAGTATTAACACATTCTCACAGCATCCTTTAGTCTGCATATGGGGAAAGTGGGTCACAGAGATTAAATGCTTTGACCAAGATCACAGAAGGGGTGTCAGAGAGGATGAAAACCTGCTCTGGATAACAAAAGTAGACAAATAACGTTAAGAGTGTGGGCTGAGCACTGGGAGCCATCCCCGATGCCTGTTGGGACCTGCAAGGAGCGGCTGTAAGCCTCCATGCCCCCAGCTGCCCATCCAAAAATCCGAGTGCCGCTGGTCTTGCTCGGACATGCTAATGGCCAAGGCTCAGTGAGAGCTGGGTGTCAATAATCACCTCCCACGTCCACGGGAGAAGCTCTTGCAAGTTGTTGTGCAAGTCTCAGGCTCACTTGCGAAAACTCAGATGGTCTGAACCCCTCTCCCCATCCCCACTGGCCAAAACGCAAAGTGCTTGGAGGGTCTGATGAGCTGCACGGCAGCGGGGCTCTCCCAGCTCCTCCATCTGCCTGTCCTTGAGCAGAGCATAGATTGAGTCCTCTCTACACCCCTCCAGGCATACATAGGATAGTTTTCCATACTCTGGGCAACACGAGTGCCGAGTATCACAGGAAATACCAGCACCACCTCCCCCAGAGATTCTCCGCAGGCTGGCTCAGAGGTCACAGCACGCTTGCTGTTGCGTATCTGTGGTGAAGAATTGCAGTTGCAGAAAGCTGCGCTGGAAAAATCTTGATTGCTGCTGGCATCTTCACTCACTTGCCAGGTATTTAACACATTCTTTGCAAATGTTCCCAGTCAAAATCTTGCCATGCTGAAGTCAGTGGAGGTTTATAGCATAAACTTAAACGTCGAGTCAGCTTGAAAAGTGATACTGGTCTGAAATCTCAACAAGTAGTGGCTACAGCCATCTCTTGCCTTACAGCACTCAAAGGCTGGAGGACTGTGACATGCTTCTGGCTTGGCTGTTAGGTTTGGGAAGAGTTTGCTAGGAAAGGGTCTCAAATATTTGGCCCCAGCCAAATTATGTTGTTGGGTACAGGTCTTACTCGGTGGTCACGCTTAGAAGTGAAGGATGAGCAAGGGGATGCACAGCCCACAAGCTGTCATCATTTGCTTTTCCAATACCAGGTCTGCACCAGGGGAGAGAAAGCTGCCTCCCAGAATGGTGTGAAGTCAGTAGCTTTGAGGAAAAGGGCAGGAATTTGGCTTAGTCTGAAAGCAACAATTCTTTCCTGGGGCTCTACCTGGATGTGATACAGCTACACCTCCAGAAGGCTGCTCTGCCATATGCTGCGGGACTGCCCTGGGACATGTTGTGCTGAGCTCAGAGGAGAGCAAAGCTGACATTTTCCCTCCCTTCCCAGCAAAGGATGCGTGGAGTTTGGCTGGACCTCTGCCACTTGCATGGTTAAGCGCAGTCACCTTGCTCCGGTGTAGCACCTGCACTTGCTCAGGGTTGCCAACAAACCACTCCCAGAGCAGCGGCTGCGGACAGAGTAACAGCCACATGTTGACAGAACACCAGGTTAAGTATCTGAAGGCATGTCATTAACTTGGGCTGCAGATTAGATGATGCTGTGACATATCAGAATATTCCAGAAACCGTATTAGGTATATAAATAAATAATGATAAAATTATTAGAAACGTGGCAGGGGGATGCTTTCTAGTAGAGGACCCCCAAAATCCTCAATTTTAGCACAGCTTCCTTTATAGTTGCTCAAAACACCACACAGGCTACAACTAACTCCACTGTGATACGCGCCAGGAAGCATTTCCCGGGCTACGCTGCTCTTAGGCTTCAGAATGTTGCCAAGTATACAACATCTTGAAGAAACGGAGCCATCGGAGAAAGACCATCAGTGAAGAGGGTCTCTTAAAAGCTGGCACAGAGTTGTTCTGGGCTGGGGCTGTGCCGATGGAAGTTGTACCCCAAACCTCTTTTTAGGCTGGTGACCTCCGATGCAATGCCATTCACAAAGGGCCTCGCGTGGGGTTAATCCTTACTCACCCATCGGTTGTAGAACTGGTGACCAAGAGCTGAATTTCCCACAGGCCTGACATCCGTGGCACTCCAACTTTCCCTAAAGCCGATGATGCTGAGCATCTCCGAGCCTATTTTCACTTGGTGCAAGTCATTAACTGCCCCACACCTCGGTACTTTATCTGAAAAATGATTCATTATTCTTACTCACCTTTGTAAAGCACAGAGCTACTGATGGCAAGAGCAGAGCATTATCTCGGGTGAACAATCGCTGACTACATAAGCTTTCATCACTTAACTTTAAAGTCAAGCTAAGCCTTTAATGCAAGCTGTTGCATTTCTGTATTTCTATTCATGTTTAATGACCTCAGTACTTGCACTGTGCCTTTGATCTTGTGAGTCACGCATGGTTGTACTGTGGATGTATTTATCGGAAAGCCACTTTCTTCAGTGCCACATTTTTCACCTCTACTGTGACCAGGTTGATAGCGCAAAGCACTTTGTGTAGGAGGCTTTCAAGTTCAAAGCTAGTCTTGCAAGGGCACGGGGAAGCTGTGAAGTCCCAGTTAATTTTAGGCAGTCTCAGGGCTAATAGAGTAGGCAGAAATCAAGAGATCGCCCGGTGAAGAGAAAGCCCATCCTTAAGTTTCTCAACCTTATTTACTGGTGTGTCATTAAAAAAAAAAAAAAATCCTGTGTTTGTGTGAGGATGATTAACCATTGGAACAAATCATTCAGGGGGGAAAAAAAAAAAAAAATGGATCCTCCATCTGTGAGACGTGCGTCAGGAGCCTGCACGCCTGCCCGGGAGCCTGCCACCGGCCTGACCAGGGTCTGGGGCTCAGCCTGAGCACACAGGGCAAAAAATAAATCAGAAACACCAGTAAAGAACACCAGAACCCTCTCTGTCTTGTGACGATTTACTCCTTCCTTTTGCTAACTATTTTACAACAACCATTTTATCATACCTTATAAATACCAGTGCTTGCTTCTCTCAGAAATTTTAGCAGAGCTAAAATGGCTTTGTCATTAAAAAAAAAAAATTCACCGAGGGAAATACAGGAAGATTCAGGAGGCAGGGCTGAAGTCTGGGTGCTTTCTGACAGTGGGAGAAAGAGGAATGATTTAGTGGAATATTACCTCACTCCATCGAACCACTCAATCTGTCCCCATCTGTCACCGAGCGCTTGCAGGAGGGTGATGGAAAGGAAACCGTTAAGTAGCTTGATAGCCGAGTAAATCAGCTGGGGTTTTTCCTTTTCCTCCCTCATTAGGCCTTGCACACTCACACTGCACAGCAGGTCCCCCAGCATGCTGCGCCAAGGGAGGAGAGGGGACGGTCCCCGGGGTGCCACGGGGCTGCAGTGGTCCCGGGGCCAAGGGACCCGCTTTGGGTGCCCACAGGGCCGAGCTGCCCTGGGGAATGAGCTCCATCAGAGCCGCAGAAGACATCTGGGTGTGGAGGAAGGCGGATGAACATGCAATATGTTCAGCCAAGCTGCAGTGTGACTAAAGGGGGAGAACGTGGGCACCCGAGCCAAGGAGCCAGCAGAATCGCAGGCAGAGGTAAAGCTTGGAGCCATGGTGTGAAAGCAAGGAGGGACACGCTTAGGCTGAGCATCAAAGTGCTTCCCAGCAGGGTGAGGAAGGATGCTGCAGAAGCTGGGCTCTGCAGGGCCTGCCCACAGTGCTACTGGTGGGGACAGAGGTCTCGGTGCTCATTTTCCTCCCCAATAGATCCTAAGCCTCAGACAGACCTTTTCTTACTCTCCATTTGTGCAATATCTGTCTGAGGGCAAGTGCTGATGTAAGCCAAATCCAAATAGTTGAAGGCTCTGTTGCAACGTGTGAAAGGTTTGTTAGCGACTTTGGGAAACCAGGGTGGGGAGGGATGTGAAATTATGACACCACCAGAGTCAGGAAGTTTTGCCATTCAAATTGAAGGGGTGGGGGGACCTTCTTGTCAAGGTTTCACCCATGTGAGAGAAGAAATTGGGTGGAGGGGCTAGGTGGGGCTGGAATCTACTAATTTGACAGGACGCAGTGAAATTTTTGGAGAGAGTGAGCATGCTTGCAGTTGCCTCACCAGTGCCTCCCTCCGAGCTGGCCTTTCCGGCAGGTCCCACAAAAGCGGTTAGGGATGTACTCTTCTGCCTGGGCTCTGGTGGAGCCTCGAGGAGTAAATAAAGAGTGGGGCCAGCTTTGCACCCCCTGAAGTTCAAAGCAGCTTTGCTGGTTTGTGAACACTTCACAGCAAGAGCCGCGGCTGCCTGTTCACACTGAAGGAGCCCACAAACATCTGCATGAAATGACCTGAGCGCACTCACATGTACAAGATAAAAAGTAAATAAAGGCGGCTCAGCCCTACTTGCTTGGCTGGAACCAGGCCATATTTTCAGTCTGCTTCTGAAATGCCTTGCAGCCTTGGGATTTACAAGGCCACATTACATTTAAAACCAGATTTAATCCCTTCCACATGCTGCAATGCTACGGTGGAGGCACAGCGCTGGGGTTCGGGAGGCCTGGGTGGCATTCCCTGCCCGAGAAGAGACTCGCTGCTCGTGCTGTGCAATGCAGAGCCCCATGGGGCTCGCGTCTGCAGGGCGCTGGCAGGGACACAGCTACAGCCCATCCTTCCCATTCTGCCTGCTGGGACACAATGCGGGGACAGGTACGCATCCCGGGACACAGCGTGGGCTGCAGCAGCCTGGGTACGCACTGCGTACAGTGCAGATGTGCTTGATCTGGTCCATGAGGTTCGTAACATTCAGGGGACAGGGACACACCTGTAATGCGCTGGTATCTGGTCCTGTGGTACAAAGGAACATCAACCTGGGATGCTCTGGGCACTCCTGGCACACAATTCACATGTACCCAGTTTCCCAGGCAAATTGGGGCTTGCAGAGAAGACTTTCTGTCACTTTTACATTCTGCACGCATTCATTTCCCCCCTGTACTAAGCTGCCTTGCACTCAGAGCTTTAGGAAGGGGCATTTACCGCACGCTTTGCTGTTACCCTGCACTGTACTCCTTGCCGTGAAAACACGCTGCCACCCACCCTCCCTTCAGCGCACCAGGTTTACGCAGCTTCAGCCCTTCACATTCAGCCTTTCCCAGCCCTGATAACTGGGCAGAGCAGCCCAAAGGCTACCACCATCCTCCGAGGTGGCCGGGTCATGCGGGGCAGTCTGCCCTACCAAATCATGGAGACGTAGCCTAGCGCATCGGGCTGGGTCTGCCAGCACTCAAGACTCTCCTTGAGAAATGATAGGTGATTTGCTGTATGTTTGATGCGTATTAAACTCATCTCCATTCCTGTGCTCAGAAATATTGATTAGCCTAACAGCTGTACCCCCGCTGGGTTGGC
The DNA here is from genome assembly GCA_034008185.1 of Gorsachius magnificus. NCBI lineage: Eukaryota > Metazoa > Chordata > Aves > Pelecaniformes > Ardeidae > Gorsachius > Gorsachius magnificus. Next base: position 5,051,702 of record CM067090.1, on the reverse strand, counting down.
ATTTCATATCTACGTAACAGAGAAAGGCACATTGATTTTGCTATTATCAAAATCCTCTTGTATTCACACAGTCTTTTCTCTCCCTGCAATTTTCTAATTCCTTCTGGAAAACATGTTACACATTGTCAAGATCAAATTCCTGAGACATCTTGTTTAAATCAAGGGATTCTTAGCACCTTCTGTTTCTTTTGAACCTCCATCTGCGCAGCAACAACAACTCAGAAAGCTACTGGGGCGCAGGGAGGCATCAGCGATGACCTCAGTCTGTGGTCATACTTGCTGGCATCATACATCATTATGCTGATAAGGCAAATTAAACAAAGTAACTCTAAAACAAAGTAAGCTAACAAGAATTTCTAATGCACTAGAGTTTTGGTGTAGCAAACAGTCTGAATTTTTCAACACACCCACAAAGAAATACACCCGATTCTAATCTTGTTTCTTACCTTAGCACGCTCCATGCAAGTATGTGCTGCTCCATACTGGCCTCCCCATCACCAAAATAATCTTTAGTCTTGCTTTAACAATCCTCACTTCAGCTCCTCCTCCTATAAAACCAGGGTTTATTTAGGGCGACCTGTCCCCTTGGCAAGCACCCATGCCGGTCTGAGCCCCACTTGCTACCCAACCAGGAGCGTTCATTTTCTGTCACCCCCTTGCTCAAAGATTTTGCAACATTTTTCTTTCCAAGGGGACAGCGTTTCCCAGGGGGAATTGTGGGCAGAGAATGCAGATGAAGCTGAGCTTCAGCTGGGTTTTCATCTGCTCAGCAGCAGAGCTTTCCCTGCAGCCCCCCCGGCTTTTAGGTGCCTGCTTGCTCAGCCAGCTGTGCACCCGCAAACCCAAACCACCTGGCTTCACCTTGCCTAATGAGCATGTAACCAAATTAAAGCAACAACTCTTTATACCTGGTGGTGTCCTTTCCTGAAATGACTCTCCACTAACCCAAAATCTGGGAATAAACATGGAAACGCCTACAGTGTGGTGTGATACTCTCATTATGCTATAGCGTATCTGTAATATCAATATTAATATAATATTAAAAATTAATGCACACATTTCTATTAATAATTAAAAATATTACTTCAATATTAATAAATTTAAACCAAATGTTGGCACAGAACTCCTAGGTGGAGTGAATAAAGGAAAGTGTTTAAACCAGGCTCTCTCTTAACAAGCGATGCGTACCAGAGGATGAGACTTCTCCCTTTCACAAGGGTGTCTCCAGGGCTCCAAGAGTTTTGCTCTCTTTTCTTGTCTGATTTCTCCTGCAAGGTCTGCCCCCTTCCCTTCCTCCCAGGCTGGCGAGGAAGCTGTTCCTGGCCTGGGATTATTGCCAGGGTGATGCTAAGGCAACCTAGGAGCACAGGGGGCTATGGAAAACCTTTCATGGCAGAGCTGGCTCAAGGCTGGCCACCTTCTCCATTGGTCACATTGAGTCAAGTTTGCTGTACCCCTCAAGTCAAAAGCTGGCTCAAGGGAAAAGCAGAGGGGTGTGCATGGCCATTTACATTTTGAAATACTTCTTGTGGTCACTGGTTTACCTATTATCCCTGTAAAGCAAAGGTAAAGAGGTTTGTCGTCCCCCCCCCCTCCCCCCCCGCAACCGCAAAAAGAAATTAAAGCAACTTTGCAGACGTGCTTGGGTTCAGAAATCTCCCCTAGGATGGGAGAAAAGATAATTGATTAGGACAGAGTTTAGGAAAGAATTGGGATGCAAAAGCTTAATCTTCCTTCCAAAATGATCTCTCAAATCAACTAACCTTCATTGTGAGTGTCAATTAATGAGAATTAAATTGCTAAAAGGGGAATCATCATAATAATGATTGCCAAGTGAATATAGCAGGGATGTAGGACAGGGAGGTTTTGCCTTTAGCTCTTCTACACCAGCAGCAGGGAAGGTATGGAGGAGCCCCTGGAGAGCAACTACAGGGGAACATCTCTCCCAAAGAAGCACCTTCCTAGTGCCCTGTCCAGAAGCGTCTGCAGGACACGAGTACTTCGACCTCCGATACATGGTGTGAACTTTGAACTCATGTAATTGGGGCTGTTCTCATTACCCAGATAAATTCCTAATCCCACAAGTTAATTGGCACAAATTACAACTACAGAGTTGCTCTGCTCTTGTCTGATAAACTCTCCGAGGAGTTCGGTTTGGCAGGTCTGAGACAGTCATTGGATATAATTTTCCACTCACTTAGAATGATATAAACCAGGGTTATTACCTTCAGTGGAGTCACTGGTGATTTATGCCAGCGGGAGATGAGAAGCAGGGCTGGTGTTTCCTGCTTCGCTCCATCGTTTCGAGCACCGTGACAATGTGCTTTGGAAAAAAAAGAATGGAGCAAGAGATGGGACACGTACACATTTGGGCTGATTCTATTTTCCTTCTCGATTTTCCCTTTGAGTGTAAATTGCAGTCCATGGTACTAAACTAATTTTATATTGATAGACATGGACAGGAAAGCAACCCCCAGGCTCCCAGCGCGTTCCTCCTCTGCAGACTGAGACTGTGTGGTTGCACGGGGTGTTTGGGGTCACTGTGAAGTGAATATGGTAGGATCAGGTTTGGGAGTTTATTTTTAGATCCAGGTTATGGGAATTTCTGCAGTGCTCACAGATTACTGCATTAGCACAGGAATGAGCTGGTCTTTCACCAGCACGTTCCAGCCCTTTGGGTTAGAACTGAACTCCTCTAAGGCTTCAGATCTAATACAGGCACTTTGCGCCTGATCACATTATAAAATTACCAACTGGTGGCACCTCAGACTTATTTTTTTCTTTTTTTTCCTACAGGACCTGAATCTGCTGTCACTTGCACAGCTGCTGCATTACCACTGTGAAGGGTGAAGCAAAATGCATCGGCTTTGGAGCAGGAGCACTGGGGCTGGGCTGTTTAGAGTTGGGAGGATGCAATCCTATCTCTCAAGACACTTATTCTTCTAACGGGTGCAGGATCCACAAGGATCTGGCCAAAGAGCAGATCCAGTTATTCCTTTCTGTCTCTTCAGGGAGGCTGTGGAGCCCAGTGGAGGTACCTGGTAAACTCACTGGGCCGTTTCGCATCTTCTCTAATACAGGTGTTTGCTTTAAGACAAGCGTGCTAACTTCTCCCAAACCCCTCACCGTCAGCAGCAAAGCACTGATTGTTGAATGATGAATGACTTCACTTTTCCAGTTCCAGCATATGTTTGCACGTCTGAGAGCAAGAAATGTGTGAAACTCACACAAACTATTGGAATTCCAGCTCCAGGGACTGACAAGTAAATATGAAGTTGCACAGTATTTCATAGAAAACCCACAAATTATATGTTTGCCAGGTTAAAGTTGATCCTTTGAGGCGTGTGCCAAGAAAAACCTCTTGTATTAGCTACACCAACATTCCTCCATCGTCTAAGACTGCAGCTTGGTTGAGGAGTTCATGCCTTGTAAACTGCTGCGCTTCCCTAAAAGCAGCCAGAGGCGTATAATCTTTTCCTAAGCTACCCATAAGGAGCTCGGCTAGCTTGGGTGAACCAAGTGCGTGATAACAGATTACACTGAATAAAAATGGAAAACCACAATGACAAAATAATGTTATAATATTAAAATAAATCAAATCATATACTGCCATTATTCTGATACAGAATTTTTACACAGCAAATTTGATACATATACAAGAAGTCAGGCAGCCCATTACAATAAACTTCAGGGTTCCTTTTTTAATATAAACTACATCTTAATACATAGTTCGAGATGATCAGGTAGTTTTACACCAACTCAGGTAACAACAGCTTCTTCTCATCTTAGGATACTAAAATAACAAAATCTTTTAATGCTTTGAATATTGAAATGCTTTGGTTCCACCTGCCACTTTTAAAAAGTGTAGAAGCTACATCTATCAGTTAAACTTTTACCCTAGAGATGTGCCTAACTTACAAATACAGTTATATTAATAAAGATATGAAATGTAATGTAAATACATTTTTTTGGCTATTGTCATATGCTTCACACTATGCTATTATTCAAGTCTCGGTTCGATTCAGGCGTTCCAAAGCATGAAAACGTGGCCAATATTTTCCCAAATCAACAATAATCTTGGATGTTTTCATTCTGGGGTTAAGCTGGAACCATGAAGACCATGAGAGGCTTCAGAAATCGTTAAGCTCCTGCCCTCAGAAAGCAGTGTTGCTTTAGCAGATGTCATTCCGCTCACCCCAAAATGAAAGCGTCTGCCACTGTGAGTCCCTCCCGAAAACCTTGGCCGCTACAGCATGGCATCTCATCTTCAGTTTTAATGTTGGTGAGGCAGGGAAGTATGGTAAAGGGATTCCCCTGGCAAGTACCTTGTTTGTCACAATAACAAGAAAAAGAATACATCGAGTGGCTCTTTCTAGCGCAGCATAGCTCCTGCTAAAAAAAGACGTCTTCTTTTCTGAAGTCTGGTAAACATTTGAATTTGCTGGGAGAAGTCCGTATGCAGGCCAGGCTGGGGAGGCACGGGCAGGTGTGGTGCATCCGCCGCCCGGAGAAGGGAACCTGGGGGCAAAGAGCACAGACATCAGGGACAGGGACCCCAGGCGACGGTGCTTGGGATGGATGGATTCGGATGGAGAGCGGGGATACGGGGAACTCTGCCCTCTTCCCTCCACAGCAGCAGATCCCCACAAGCTGCAGCACAGGGGCCAGAGAGCAGATGGCAAAGCCAATCCTGTTGCATTTCTCAGTCAAGCCACAGTTAAGAGCAAAACGCAATGGTCTGCATTGTGCTGTAAATCTACACCTGTGACACATCTTCTCCATTTACTCCCATTTCATAAAGACATCTCCTGTGGCACTACACTGGCCCTTAACATCGTGTTTTGCGGTGGTTTCTGTGCGGGGGTTTCGGCTTGCCCCCAATTCCTGCATTGCCGTGCGGCACAGAGCAGCCTGCCAGCCGTGTAGCAGGACCCGGGAACTGCAGGATCCCATGGTAATTCAGGGATCTCCAGAGGTCATCTTGCCTTACCTCCTTTTGAGCAGGATCCCCTCACCCCAGGGCAGTGGCTTCTCATTTCATCCCACCCTCCTCCAGCCACGCTGTGTCGCAGGGAGCACACATATGGACTGCATTAAACAAATTGAATTGCACCACAACACTGACATTCTTTAACAACTTGACTGCAAGCTCCATCTTTTACAGGAGTCGTGCCTCCACCAGGCCGCGAGCCGAGCGGGACAGCCCGGTGGGACGGCGTGGCTGGGAGCCCCGGTGCTGCAGCCAGCAGCGTGCACTGAGCATCCGGCGGGATGCAGCGAGGGAAGCACAGAGGTACACAGCCACTGCTGCCAGCCAGACAGGCAGCCCTAATTCCCTCATTTCTTGATTTCTGGGCATTTTGAGCCTGTAATTTTAATATTCTGAGATTGCTTTGCATTAGCATTCAATTTTTTCTCCTTAAGAAAGTTGAAGGGTGAAAGTCCCACATGTTCCCCTGTGCACCATGCCAAGGACCTGCCTGACTCCAGTGACACCCTGCCGGGCACGGGGAGTGAGTGGGGGGCTCACATCACCGGCAATGCCCTGGGCCAGCGCCAGCCCCCTGCCTGGCACCATCTGAAGAGTGGCCCCAGAGCTTGGGACACTGTGGGCTTTCCCACACCATCCACCACAGCCCCCTGAGCAGCCAACAACTGCAGGTGCTGGGGACTCCCTGTGGGAATCACACCTCCCATGTGCCCACGCACAGCACTGCAGAAAAACCTAAAATCTGAGCTCCTTGGGCTGGTAAGGCTGACTCAGAGGCACCTCTCAGCCCTCTGACAGCTCAAGTGATTTATTCAAGATGTTACATTTGCTGCGAGGAAACGTTCGTTTCATCAGGACTCCCACGCTGAAGATGTGGCTTAATAACGCACCTGGCTGGGGACAGGGAACGGGTGACAGCTCTTCAGGACAGGCGCTTTGCTGGGGTGTGCAGCTTCTGCCTGCGCAGGCAGAGCCCACGTGCCTGGAGCTGATGCTGGCGATGCCGGCTGAGCCCATGCGTGCTATGCCACGCCGTGCGCCCGGCACCAGGTTTTAATGAGCACGGGGCAATGCCATTTTGGAGGTGAAAAGGAAACAAGGGAGCTCCTGGGAGAGATGTGGGGGTTATGTGCAAAGGTGCACGGTGGCAGCGAAGCCACCCCTGTGCTGCCAGCTCTGTTTGCTGAGCCACCAACACCTCACCCTGCCTCTGCAATGCCAGCCGAGATTGTCAACGGCATCAAGCCAACGCCATCTAGTTGCTGAGAAGAAAACTAGAAGGTGGAAGCCCAACCACCAGCCATCTCCTTCAGGGCATTTCCAGGCCCCTGAGGAGGTCCCCGAGGCAGTGGCGTGGCCATGGTGGTGCCTGCTTTGTAGCTGACCTACAGGCAAATGAAAGGTGTTGGTGTGGAGGGCAATTGCCCTCCCAGCTGCCCCCTACCCAAATATGTAGGGGAGAAGAACCATTAAGCAAACTCTCCATCCTTAAAAATACCTAATTCCACATGCTACAGTAAATCAATTTGCTCTGTGCTTGTTGTGAAGAGCAGCGGGGCGAGGAATCTAAATCTAAAATTAACCTCATAAAGCTTATAAACATCAATGACTATGACCGCAAGTCTGGGGTGGACAGGCATCTTCTCTGATTGTAATTATGTGGGCAATTAGCTTAAAATGTATCAGACAGTATAAATTATCACCTAACAGCAATAAGCTCATAAAAAACCTAGAAGAATATTTCTCCTATCCTGAGACTCCTGTTAATGTAAAGAGTTGTTCCAAGAAAAACCTGCTGTGTTACATAGTAAAAAAAGAGAATTTGGTCCCAAATATCACAGCAGAAGATTTAAAAATTTAACTGTAATAGAGCCTTGAACTTCCTAAAAACAAGAAAACAAGCCATAGATACCAAGCTGAGAAGCCAGGCATTAGATGAGATGGTGCGGGGGGCAGCTAACCAGCTGCACATTTATAACCAAAATTTACTGCTGTGATACTTTTCACATGTGATAACTCTTGCGCCATGAGGATGGCTCTGATGACCACCTTCTCTCAAGCTCCTTGGTAACATCCCATTCCATCTTTTGTAGGCAGATTGAAATATTTATAAACAAACTGCCTTTTTCATAGTGCTTATTATACACATAATTACATAACCTTAAATAAAGGTATTTGTTAATATCTTGTTGATAGTATAATGTATCATGTAATGAAGTACTAGTGTGTAACTAGTGTTATATATGTGTATGTGTGTATGTATATGTACATATATATTGGAAATTAATAGGCAGAACAGAAGGAAAGAGCACTTGCGCTGAGTTTCCCCCAGTACAAGCGTGTGCCAACACTTTCTCTGTGGCTTTTGAAGGCACCAGTGGCTCTCAGCATCTGGAGCACAACTGGACCATGCTGCAGGGATGGACCAGGTGTCCCAGCACCGGCTGGTGACGTTTTTATGCTTGTGATGGGGTCTGGGCCAGTTCCACTGAGGTCGGTGGTGTTTGCTACACTTCTGCTCACACGCACAGGCATTGGCAGCGTTGGGCTTGGGAACTGCTAAGGCTGTTCTGGATTGCATTATGAAGCAAAACAGCAACAACAAACTAATAAGAAGACAATCTGGAACGCACGTATTACTTTCCTCCTCGGGTTCTCTTCAGCATAATTCTGACAGTAATGTATTTCCTGACGTAGGTACCTTCAGCGCCATTTCCATACAGATGCAAATGGCTGGGTATCGGAACGCACGGGATGTTTCCCTGCCTTTTCACCACGTACAGTTTTTATGCAATGTGACGTACAGCGCAGTATATTCCTGCTTCTTTCTGCCCTGCCAGCTCTGGTCCCTCAACCCCCCCCCCCCCACCAGTGACATACTCACTCGGTGACTCAAAGGATGGCATTCCTCTCCCAAATTTCCCATCGGCGTGCACATTCGCAGGCTGCGGATCCAGAGGCTAACCGCACAGCACATCCCTCCTCCGCACTGCTGGTCTCGGTCGCAGGCCTGGAGTTCAATACAGCATTAGGCAAATAAAATGAATAATAAATATATGGCAGAAATAGAACAGATCAGGTGCTCAAGAGCTGCCTCTGACACCCCACAAGTTATCACGGCTCATTAAGGCTGAATAACAAGATTTAAGGCTGATTCGCAATACTTGTATCTCCCTTGGGTCTGAACATACAGGCTCCCGGCACATTTCAGAGCTGAGCCCAAGGCGTTTAAAGCCACGACCACATACGGAGCTGCTCAGGGCTGGATCCGGGACTGTCAGTGATTTACAGTCCCAATATCTGAGCACTGATGGACCATGGCACTCTGCTTTCCCAGATCGGAGCCTGGGTGAGCTCAGGCAGGTACAAGAACCAAGTGCACCGAACAGTCAGGAATCCTGTCCTACGGAGAAGCTAAGTTAGGAAATGATCCATTAATTTAAAGACTTTCAAGTAACTATTCCTTCTAGTTTCTTATGATAATATCTTATGGTTGAGCGCCTTTGCAAAGGCAAGACTGCACGATAGTTTTATTAGAGAAGTCCAAGTGGAAATAGCTAAAATAGAAGTTTAAGTAGGGATTCTGTGGTTGTTATCTAGAATTATGTTAACTAAAAGAGGTCTTACATGTGTATAGAAAAAGCTTTGCATAAGTGTCCGCACCCAAGAAAACGCTGTGGTAGCATTGCCCCTGCAAGGGGGTGGGGATGGGGGGGAAGAGGGGGTGGTAAATCAGCCACTTTTACCCAATATATTTTTTGGCTTAGATAAGCACAAACCAAAATACAAACTATCGGGTGCATTTTAAAAACCAGAAACCATGAGGAGCAATTGACGTGTTAGAGTTTGGAAACAGGTTACTGCACAACTTTGGCTTATTTTTTTAACCAAAATCTTATCAGACTTTTTACTGTATAAATTTAATGCAAAACCCAGTCTCCTTTCTCCAACAAGAAATTCTGATTACACCTCAAAGGTAAACTTAATTAACTCCCTTCCCTTTTGATGTCTGACAGCGGGAGTGATAGACCAAAGGCACTGGTCAGCAGTACATAAACAGGGAACTTGTACAAATGTACATAAAAGATGATAACAGCTCTGGGCGAGCCTGTGTATCAGAACAAACATTCGCTTGAGGAAAAGAGCTTACAGATCTTACCTTGGGATTTACACGATAAATGCCATTAGACTGTACTGTGCCGGGTAAACATTGCACTAGTTTAACTAGCAGAAGCCAGATCAAAATATGTATTTACAGATCAGCCAGTAATTTAGGAAAAAGCTGTTGCATTAGGGTCAAGCCATTAAATAGCGTGTGTAACCCAAACGGCTAGCGCTCCTCCTAAACACACATTTAACGAAGCCGACAGCTCTATGCTACAGGTGAGCCCAAGCACACAGGGTATTTACTTATAAGACTGTATTATAAGGTGTATAAAACGGCCATAAAACTACAACTACAGCCTGCCAGGTAGATACTGTTTGCTTTCTAACCTCTCTCTTAAAAAAAAAAAAAAAAGCGCTGTAATGGTCTAATTTTACCCCAGTCACAAAAAAACTTCAGGTCCAGTGATTTTGGCTGCCCCAGCACGCCGGCATCTACTGCTCAGCTGGAGTCACAGGCTCTGCTATTCCTCACCAGCCAGCTCCTGATCCCCTTTTTATCTCAGTTGTATCCAAACCCCCATCATGCGTCTCTGTGGGACTGGTCCTGGAGTAAAGTACCACTCAGCCAACAGGTTACCAACAGGTCTGAGTGCGCCCTAGCCAGCAAGGGTATCTACAACACTGCCCTGTGCAATTTCTTTTTAAAACTCACACGCGCATCTATACATCTGGCAGAACTTTTAAGGCTCCCTTTCCAAAAAGGTATGACAAGTTTCGAAAATATTCAACCCAAATGCTCCTGCCCACACCTTATCTCCAGTGTGCAACTCATACTGCTACTCCTAATATTCATAGGACGAAAAGGACATTCCTCTTCAGCACCCCATTTACACAGAGTTTTGTGGAAAATTCAGCTCAAGGAAAAAGTCCCGGGTGAAATGCCAGCTCAAAGCCAACCGAAGTCAGCACACAAACCACGGCTGCAGTGAGGAAGGTTTGAATCAGGTCCTTAAATTGCAAAGGAAAAGCACCTTTCAGGCTCAGAGGAGGGGGACGGGAACAGCCCCGTCAGCTCTCGTCTGAGATTTGCCCGTTCATCAGAAGCCAAAAATGCATCAAAGTGGTTTAAGCAGAAATGCCCTGCAATAGTTATTAAAGTAATATTTTCTGGTTCTAATCTATTTTTACTTTTTGAATCTGCTTTGTCTTTCATCTATTACTCAGTGCTTCACAATTACTTTATTTAATGGATTAATTATGCCTTAAAGGTGTAGCCATAACTCTAAAACCAGACTTCTATAAACTGGTCCTCCGTTGCTGGAAATATTTCTACTTTAAAAGGAAAAAATCTCAAACATTAAAAAATTCCTTCACACTCTCTGCTCAGAAAATCAATCAGTCCTGGGGACTGATCTGACCTCCAGAGAAACGCCAAGAGCCCTTTCAGGGGCTTCCGTGAAGTCTGGACGGGAAGCCTGGACAGACATGGGGTAACCTGCTGCTGCGAGAGCAACTTCTGAGGGTTACAAAAGACATGGAAGCGCTTGAAGGAATGCAAGCACTGGCTTATTAATCCAAAGCAAACGTTTAAAAAAAAAAAAAATCATTTTACTTAAGAGTGATGCAACGTTTTGGGTTAAATAACGTCTCTGGAAAAAAAAATGTTTTCACAACCAAAGTAAATTTCAAGCCTAAAAATGACAACGACAACAGAGAACTCATTTGCAATGGGTGGCTATTGAGGGGGAAAAGCAGCACAGTCATACTCAAAAAAAACCCCCAAAGTGGCGTTTTGCGGTGGTTGCAGTGCCGGTGCCTGCCCCGCGGGCGGTAGGACCGGAGGAACGCGGGGAGCAGAAGCGGGAGGTGCGGGGCCCCGACCCGGGCCCTCCCGGGGCAGGTTTGGGGGCTGCACAGGGGCAGCGCAGCCTCCAGCCCCGGAGAAGCAGTGGGAGCCCCTGGACGCTCACGGAGCAGCCCGGAGACCCCCGCCGAGGCCAGGCATCCCTCACCCCGAAGGGACAGAGCCCGCACCGTGGCATCCCTCACCCCGAGCGCCCGCCCCCCTCCCCGAGCCGGGGCCCAAGGGACAGAGCCCGGCCCGGCAGCCACCGCAGACAGACGCCCCGTGTCCCAGCATCACTCACCCCAGAGAGACCCCCAGTGTCCCAGCATCATTCCCCCGCCCCGTGTCCCAGCATCACTCACCCAGGAGAGCCCCCCAGGCTCTGGCATCGCTTATCCGGGCCCCGTCCGCACCCTCACCCAGACCCCCGCGTCCTGGCCCGCTTCCCCGGACAGACCCCCGAGCCCTGGCATCTCTCATCCCGTCCTGGCATCGCTCATCCCGGACAGACCCCCAGGTCCCGGCAGCGCTCACCCCAGAGCGCCCCCCAGCTTCGGGCAACCCCTCCGCGGGCTCCCCCATCCCCTGGCATCGCTTATCCCGGCGCCCCCCGTCCCGCCATCACCACCGCAGACCCCCGCGTCCTGGCCCCCCCCCCCCCCCGCCGTCGGTCGCGGCCGGGCCCGCGCGGTGCCGCTCACCCCGGTGATGACGGCGCCGCGCCCCGCGGCCAGCAGCAGCGCCAGCAGCAGCAGCGGCGGAGCCCCGCGCAGGCTCCGCATGGTGCCGTCCCGCGGCCGCGGACGCCGCGCGCACCCCACCGCGCCCAGGTGCGCGCCCGCGGGATGAGCCACAGCCTCCGGGGGGCGGGGGCACCCCAGGGCTGGCCGGGGGACGTCCCGCAGCAGGTCTGGGGGGGGACACCCCTCGGCATATTGGGGACATCTCGCAGCAGGTCTCTCGGCATATTGGGGACATCTCGCAGCAGGTCTGGGGGGGGACATCCCTCGGCATGGGACACAGGTCTGGGGGACAACACACAGAAGGACTGGGGGACATCCCTCAGCAGCTGTAGGGGGACATCCCAGGGCTGGCTGGGGAATGTCCCGCAGCAGGTCTGGGGGACATCCCACAGCAGGTGTAGGGGGACATGCCAGGGCTGGCCAGGGGACATCCCGCAGCAGGTTGGGAGCAGCACACAGCAGGTCCAGAGGGACATGGCAGCAGTGGGGGGTTCCCATAGCAGGTTAGAGCACATCCTGCAGCGACCAGAGCTAGCCTGGAGGCCTGTCTCGGCTCCGGCACCCATGTCCCCTCTGCTTGTGCTCCTCAAGCCCCCTGGCTCGCCGCAGCCCCAGCCCCAATGTTCTCCCCGCTCCCCTCTATGAACAGGAATTGCCTGCAGCCCCCGACCCGCCTCCGCTGAGCCCCGGCAGTGCTGTGGGCATGGCCGTGGTGGGGGCACACGCAGGCTACACCTCGCCTTGTCTGGGGCAGAGGAGCATGGAAGCAGATTTAGTCCACAAGTCCCATAAGAACTGAATCAAGCCCAATGCACTTAGCCCAAGAAGTGCCAATGCTGAGTAAAAAAGATTACTTCTAGCTCATGGGTACCTCTTCACCTTAGTCCCTTGAGGCCCTGTCTGAGCATCTGGGCACTCTGGAGCCCCAAACCTCTTTGAACTCACCTTCTCCTGCTCCCCCTCCTGCCTGCGCTTCTCCCCCCTGCCGCAGGCAGCCCCTGCCCCTCCCCGAGCCCTCCCGGTTCCCGCAGCACCAAAGGGCACAGCAGGAAAACAGCTCTCTCCTTCAGCAGGGCTGGCTCCCACCTGAAGATCCGGGGGGGAAGATGGTGGGAAGAAGGGGAGGGGGGAGCAGGGACCCCCATTTCAGAGGCAGTGCACCACTAGCTCCTTCCAGCCCTAATGCCAGGCCATGGTCTGATTGTCTTGGTGAGCTCCTCTTTCTAGATGTACACCACTTAAATTCAACACAAGCCAAGGTTTAACGACTCACGGTGCTACCTTCGGGCACCTCCATCCCCTGTGGATGGAGGAGATCAGAGCCCAGTGACAGTAAAACACACGCAGAGTTTCCTTCCCTGCCTCTCTCTCACTGTTTTTCTTCTCTATTTTCTTTTCCGTACTTTTCCAGCTCCTTATACTTACTTCATTTTACCTTTCCTTCCTAACTCCCTTTTTGTCCCTTTTCCTGCCTCTCCGTCCCCACTTCCACCTCTCCTGTCCCTCTGTGCTGCCTGCCCCCTCCTGTGTGTCCTGTTCTCCCAGGGTCCTGTAGGTGCCTGTTGTCTCAGATTTTTCAAATTCTCTTTTTCCAGACAGAACGGCTGAGCCTTTGCAGAGCCCACATTTCCCCGAGTCCTCAGTCTCATTCTTCGGCTGAGGTGAGCTTAAGCGCAGCTGAAGGGGAGCACATAACGCACCGAGTGTCTCAGCACGCTCCCGGCTTGGTTGAGACCTGGGCAGGAGCTGTCGAATCCATTCATTAGCGGCATCCCCTCGGGGGCTCAGCCTGTCTGGAGGTGGTTTCATTACAAATATGGTCTTTTTGGGTGCTTAGAGCTATTTCATAAAAGTACACTCAAGACAAATACGGGCTGAGTAAATAGAGCCTTACTCCAAGCATGCTTTAAAAGCAAATTGGGATAAGCCAATTTTGACGTGAAAGTATTAAAAATAACCAGGATGTATCCTTAGCTGTTGTAAATCCACGTGGCTGGCCTGAAGCATCGCCAGTTTAAATCAGGTGAAAGGATTGGCTTGTTTTAAATTTAATTTGTATCCTGGAAACTAAAAATGAATGTAAAACAGGAACAATTATCTTCACAATCCCCAGGTGCCCAGAACTTTAAAAAACAAATTATCATTTTCAGCTCTAAACCTCCCGATCCTTCAAAACCACTCCAGAATTGAGGGGAAATAAAAAGGAGGAAGAATTTTGTCCAGTTTTATGTAAAGTCGGCCATTTCTGGTAAAAAGCATTTTATGTAAAAGGTATCATTTATGAAAGGTTGCCCGTCAAAGGTCAGTGTTGTCCATTAAGATGGCTTACTATCATCCACCCTAAAACCACCAGCTTGCACTGGAACTGGTTTGCTATTAGAAGAGCTCTTACACACCTATGTGGCCTGTAGGTGATTACAAAACTGCAATGAAACATGAATTAAATCCCATTAAATGATTGCTGTTCTTAAAAAAAGTGGAAGCTGAGGAGGTGAATCTCTGAATTTCAGTGTCACTACCTCCTAGATAATTGTTCAACTACAAAAGCAGTGAGAATCCACAAAGTGTCTTAAATGATTGCCCATCTCACAAAGGTACCAGGATTTCCAAAGTCCTTTTATGTCGTTTGATCCACTTCGAAGGATAGCCTCATATTAATTTTCTTAGTTTCAAAGGCTTTTTTTGCACAGTTGGATTTTTACTGAACCAATTCTGAAACCTGCAATATTTCTCTTAGTATTTCGTTCTGTCTTTGCTGGTACAACCACCAAAATGCCCCGGAGTGCACCTGGGGACGCGAGGGACAGCACGGCATATAACCCAGCTTAAGGCAGAAGCAGCTTTCCAGCCTCCCTCACATTATCACAATTAACCCAGATACCTTCTCCATTCCTCCATGTGGATACTTTTCCAACCACCATCTGCAATACTATCCCCATGTAAATGAATCTACCTCATAAGTACGTTTTCCCTTCCGTATGAAAGCACCCAGCAGTAGGATCCAGCGCAGTCACCCTGCAGGCAAGGCTTCAGTGGAGTTACACCTTTGGCTGTGCTTGGGAAGGGTTAGGCTTCTCCCCAAGAGGGAACCCAAGAGGTCCCATCTTCAGATCACCTTCACAAATCCACTAAGCATCTTCTTCTACCATAAAACCTCAAATATCACAATTAGGAAATACCATTCCAAATTAATCACAATATTTTAGATTTGACATAGTACATTAATGATCATCCAAAAGTCCTCAGCTGCTTTAAGAACCCAGAGCAAAATACCTATCTTTAGCTTTCAGTGCCGTTGGTAGCTCTCTCTGGTTCTTCTCAAAGCCTCTATTTTTCTGAAAGCTAACTGTCTATGAGTAGGCATTCAAATAATTATTTGGCCTATTCAAGTGGTAATGCACTATGGAGTTTACAGATTTTTGAAGACTAAGAATATGAATGCATCAGCTATCTAAAAAGACAATTTTCTCATAAAAGAAATGAGAAGCAGCGTATAATGTGAGACAGGAGAATTAACTTTTTGTCCTAAAAAGTCTCTTAATAACGACAGTATCTAATTTGTTTAATCTTCCGCGCTACGTATCCAACAACGGTCTGAATTCAGCTGTGGTGCAAGTTTGCTGACACTCGTACAGGAGGAATACACGCATCTATATCAGATGCTTATACAGACTTATAGTCTAGGTGTGGAAGTCCACCCAAGGCGTGGAAGTCCACCCAAGGCGTGGAAGACCTCAGATCAGTTGCCTGGAATAACCTGAACACACAGTTCATGCAAGAATATCCGAGTTTCTAAGCTTTAACCTGGGTTGGGATGCTGTCCTTCTCTCACTCAACATTTCTGCTTTATGTCAATAATTAACATTCAGTGAAGCAGAGGCTGGCCCAAACCATCCTCTTCACAGGTGACCAGCCCAAGACCCTTCTCGATCTTTCTTTCATCCTCTGTCTAGGGGATTGTACAGAAGGCAGAAGAGGCCTTTTCTGATTGTATTGGAATTAATTTGTGTCCCCAGTATGTACCCAACTACCATTTATGGGGTTTTTAAGTTGCAAAGATTTTTGTAAATGACTTCTAAGTTTTCTACCTCTCTCTCTCTCTGATGTGGCTGAAGTTGGCCAGTGTCTTCAGGAGTTACCAGCAGTGGGTTGGCTGAGAAATGGAGGCTTCGTACCTGCAGCTCTCACTAGGACTGCAAAACCCAGCTGGGATCTGGAGTGCAAAGGGCTTAGCAAGTCTGGGCACCCACCGGTATGATTCTAGATCATACAGACAGCAGTTTGCGTAACTGTGGAACGTAATGAAAATGAAAGGTAATTTTGATGGCTACATGCAAGTCTCACACTTGCAGTTGCCTTCAGAGATGTCCATGAGGCTGCTGCTTGCTTGAACTTGTAGGCAAGCCTGAGAGGTCAGCAGGAATCTGCCCCGGCACGGGCGAGGAGGCAGTGGGGAGAGCGGCGGCAGCACGGACACCCGTGGCCGGTCCTACAAGAAACGGCTTACCATGAGGGGGACAGCTTGCCGCCCGCAGTTCAGAGGGAGCCACAATGCTCTGTCTTCATGATTACTGCACCCCAGGCTCCCGTCTGGCCTCTGCTGACATCCAGTAAACCAATTAATGAAAAAAAAAGTCTTAAGAGATGCGCAGATTTTACGATTAGAAGAGGTCTGAATTCCTACTAAATCAAGCCATAAATTTCATTAGTGAATCCTAAATATAGAGAGGTAAGTTGTGTTTTAAACTAGCACGTATCTCAAGAAAAGTCAAACATTGACTTAAAACAACAAAGAATTCACCACTTCCCTCAGCAAACCGCTCCAACTCTTAAAACCTTGTTTCCTTCCTTGAATTTTGCTGATTTGGCCCAGCAGGTGATATTATGCCCTCTAATATCAGGAGTTTCCACCTTCTGCATGTAATTACAAGCTGGGAGCAAATTCCACAACAGCTGTTTATTAACACTGAGCCCTCTTACTCTCTCGCAGCGAAGCAACGTTTTTGTCACCATCAAATTATGCTGGTAGCTCATCTCCAAACCCTTTCTAACAGATCAACAAACTTTGTAAAGTTTCTGGCACGACTTCAGGAATATTCTCCCCCCCCCATACAGTTAGCCACACAGCTCTATTCGTTGTTCTACACTCCTGCAGACCAAGTCAACTACCGGCGTAGAAACAGAAGCAGCCTCCTGAATGCACTAACACAAATGAAAGAGATTTGCAAAAACCTTCAGTGACAAAAAAGCATCTCAAAGTGGTTTTCTTTCTGAGGTCAGATAAGAATAGTCGTAATGAGCCGCTGTTCTAGCAGCATGTTCCTAGTGCTCCTTGTGGCTCATTACGCTGCTTTTCAGCGCTGCCGTTGTCATAGTAGTCCATGAAGAACCTTATGTAAGGAAAAAGATGATGGTTCTGCAGTATGTTAAAAAAGAGCGTTTAACAGATAAGTGCTAATGTTCTAGAGTAGGGATTCTTGCTCCCTTACTCTTGCACTGGATCATGTAACCGCGTGAATCATTTTGCTTGCCAAGTACACGTTCTCCCGTCAGCTCAGAGGGACTGAAGTGGAATATTACAGGGTCTGCTCACGCAACAGTGGCAGCGGTAGAACAAGAAAAAGCTGCAAGCATACAAACAAAACTAACAATTTCTCGTTGCTCTTGAAAAATGACTCCTTTGACTTGCACACAGATTTTGTTTAGACTTCTACACAGCCGTGTGACTGTGTTTGCAAAGTCCAGGGCAGCACAATTCTGACTGATTCAGCAGCAACTGTGGATTTATGTGATGGGCAGGGACTCAATCCCTTTCTGTAATTTTCAGATATGTCTTTACAAAAACATAGATTTTTTGCCAAGAAGATGCAGTACTGGTTTGGGGAGTTAGCTGAACTTCGGGGAAACATTCCTTCAACCTCTTTTCTTCTCACT
Source organism: Gorsachius magnificus (assembly GCA_034008185.1). Classification (NCBI taxonomy): domain Eukaryota; kingdom Metazoa; phylum Chordata; class Aves; order Pelecaniformes; family Ardeidae; genus Gorsachius; species Gorsachius magnificus. The sequence goes on along the minus strand of CM067090.1, from coordinate 5,034,082 downwards.
GATTGCTTTTGGTAGGCAACATCTTTCCTTGGCATGCCAAAATGGGTTAGCAGCTGCACGCTGTGGGTTGGGGACGGGCTGATGGAGCCGTGCTCTCTCCCTGCACATTTGAACCTACCAAGTGAGGTAGTTTTTCATTGAGATAGGACGAGGGGGAATGGTTTGAAGTTACGCCAGGGCAGGTTTAGGCTAGACATTAGGAAAAACTTCTTCACCGAAAAGGGTTGTCAGGCTCTGGAATGGGCTGCCCAGGGAGGTGGTCGAGTCCCCATCCCTGGAGGTATTTAAAAGAAGGAGAGATGAGGTGCTTAGGGACATGGTTTAGTGGTGGGATGGCAGGGTTAGGTTAAAGGTTGGACTCGATGATCTTAAAGGTCTTTTCCAACCAAAGTGATTCTATGATTCTATAAGATGGGACTTAGTGGGCCATCGGGGAAGGAGATGCTTCCATAGCCATAGATATCTACCAAATGCAAGAACCACAGGCGGGTTATTTGGGAGGGCATCACTCAATGGGAGCCAGCTAGACCCACGCTGAGCATGTTTTGCAAGCCTGTATTTACTAAATAAACCAAGCCACCTTCCCTCCTTCGTGGGTCCCTCTGGTCCCTGCCAGTTCTGCCTGCAGGCCCTGGGTCATGCTGACGCTGCTGCGTGCCCCTGCCTCCCGCACCTCCCCAGGCACCGCACAAGTCTCCTCTGTGCCCCTCATCATGGAAACCCATGGTAGCACTGTGAATCCTGCTAATACCCGGCTCCCCGCTATCTCCAAGGGGACCACGAAGAGGTCACTTGTTCACTTTTTATTTACCATACTGCACTCATACTGCATGGCTTCCTTGGATTGCCTGCAGTGAGCAGGCTGACGGAGTTTTTTTCCTCCTTAATGCACAGTTTAGTTTCTGATTTGGTTTTGTCACTTTGCTTTTCCAGTCCTTCGCTGGAATGTGGTGGTGGCCAGCAAGAGGATATAGGGCGGGTTGTGCTCCTGCCCCCATTAGCACATTAGGTCAGGGAAGAATTACCCTCAGAGGCAACACCCAGAAACAAGAGTCAGTTGTTTGGTTTTTACATCCTAGGAGCTGCAAATTCCCAGAATCAACTGGGAATTTCACCCCTAAAATCCCTTGTCCTGCATCTTCATTCTGTCCTGCTGTCTTCATGAGGCACATGACGGCGGTAGCTTTCCTCCTGTTAATTTGGGGTATTTCTGGTAGGTCTGAGGTGTGATCCGCACGGAGGGAAGTAGAGGCAATAGCTCAGGGGGGACCATGTTTCTGCACATCACACTGGATGGGGGCGTTCACCACTGCTAATGGGGGACGAGCAGCTTCAGGGCTCTCTGGCCTTCCCTGATGCTCTGCACGTTGGTCATCCAAGGCAGAAACACGGAGCACACAAACACAGAAGGATCTGATCCACTTTCTGATCTGTCTTGGCCTTTAGGTCACCCATAAGGGTCTTTTACTTTCTCTCTCCCCTGTACTTTGTGCTGCTTCATCTTCCACTGCCACAAAAAGGTTCCAGCACAGCACAGCTGAGGTGCCTCCAGGACCCTGGGTACCACTGAATTCCTTTTTCTCCCTTTCATCCATATGCAAGATTGCTCAGAAAGGTGAAAATTCCAGTGAAATGGCATGTTAGCAAAAAGCACGCATTAAAAACCCTGTGGGGATGGCTGCAAAATGCTTCCCCTCACCAGAGCCACCTCCAACATAGAAACTTCACTTACTACTCTCTCAAGTACAAACTTAGAAAATTATAATGTCTCTCTAGTGACTTACATTTCTGAGAATCCCAAAGCACTCAGTAAATCACATTCTCCTGAATGACTTCAGCTGTGGCTGGGGTACAACCAGATGTGGGGTGATAACCGGCAACCATTTAACTTCATATGCCCACATGATAGAACAACTCTGGATGAGAAAAGAAAAAGAACACCTCATGTCTTGATGGTTATGGCGGTTCCAGGTTTTTCTTTCCTAGGATGCAGAAAATAAAGTGCTAATGTGGAGTTGAGATTTATTTGGGCTATTCTCAGGAAAAGCCATGGAGTCTTTAGCATCACCAAGACGTCAGCATCTTGGTTTTTACCTGTTAGCCAAAGACGGGGGACCCTGACAAAGAGCAGTCACTAGGGTGAGTCCTGCACATGCAAGTGAGGGCTTGGGCTGCAGTCCTGCAAATGCTTTAACCACTGCCTTGGCTGGGTTAGTCTGACTGAAAGGTTCATGCAGACCCCAGGGTCAGGGCAGGAGGAGGTGACGGCGGGTGGAAGGAGGGCAGGGAATCCCTGGCTGCCTCTGCCGCTCAACATGCCCGCCAAGCCCTGGCTTTCGAGGGAAGAGCGTGACCTGCTGCATCGCCTCCCAAAGACGAGCTGCTACAAAGGACAAATTTTCCACCTCGCCCTCCTACTCCCCGCTCTGTTCTTCTGCCAGCTCACTTTTTGAGAGCCACTAGTGCAAAGGGCAGCTAATTGTTTCAGGAATTCAAATTGGTTGCTTTTATGGTAAAGATCAAACAAAACCAAACCCCCAGCAATGCAGGCTGGTGTTGGCTGCCTGCCTCTGCAGCTCGCCGAGTGCTGGGAAGATGCGTTTCATCCTCTGAACAGTTCATTATCTGGGTAGAAGTAGCTAGACCACAGATGGGGAGGAATGGAGGGAGAGGAGGAAGAGGATGGCACGAAGATGAGGGAAAGGGAAGCAGCAGAAAGGAGCGTGGTTGGGGTGTGAGAGGCAAAAGGTGCAGCAGAGGTTGCCTGTGCTCAGCCATGCAGCCCAGCAGCCCCCTCTGCAGCAGCTCTCAAAACTGCTTTACCAGGGGCTGCATATTGCCTTAATTCTGTCTTCTGCATCGCCTTGGGGCATGGCACGGGGGTTTGGGCTGTGCCCACCCAGGTGGGCTCGTCTCTCCCCACCACAGTCCAGCCTCACTAGCCAACGTCCCCAGGCTGAGCACATGGACCCGCACCACCTATTTCACTGCCCAGGTCCACACAAGTGCATTTTCCCCTTTTACTGACTGTGACAAAACAGCAAAGCCAGCCCAGGGACATGCAGCAATGGCATTTTCCATGCCACTCTCTTCCCCAAAAGTCGCATACCCCATAGCTGAAGAAGCTTCCCTCCCGTTGACCAGGGTCCCACAGAAACAGCTCTGCCGGAGGGTAACCCGGCTGTGGTGAATGGCTGAATAACACCATAACACCCTAACAGTTGTTTCTTGTTGCCTTGACAATATGCTTGAGCTCAAGAGATCTCGTTTAACCCTGTGCTTGGGTAATACCAGCTGATGAAGCCCTGCTGGAACCAGGGCAAGTGTCCAGACTCGCAAAACCAAGTTTTCACATGTGTGGTAGGACCATTAGGATAAGTGGGCTTTTGCCCCTGGAGAAGGGCTGGCTGTTTCCCTGGGGAAGAGTCTCCAGTCTCTCACTCTACAGGCCGAATTTTCAAGGACTGTATAGCAAATCCCTTCCCAGTACACCACTGTTTTTTGAAAATAGGGCTTGGAATCACAAAAATAACCCCAAATGTTCAAAACGCTCATGTTCTTCAACTAGAGCCTCATGCAGAAACTGCCGAGTCCAAAGATGACCTGCAGCCAACTTGACGGGCTTCAGGGCTGCATAACCAGCAGGTTGTTGCTTACAGAGAGCTATAATTCATCTTTTGCAGAGCACTGTTTCTTTTACATTGCTATTAATTACAATCATGGCACATCTAATTTAGGAATTCCTTAGTGACCAATACATTTCAGTGCCATGGCAGCAGCGTGCAGCGGTGAGAAACCAGTCAAGCGTGGTTTCCTAAGCTCAGTCCATTACTTGCTCTCCAGGGAAAGCACCGTTTCCTAAAGCAGCTCCTCCCTTGATCACTCCATGTAGCAGCTCCATGAATAAATCAGAAATGGGCTTTCTTATGGCTGTCATTGCCCGGCCAGTATTGTCCTGCAGTGCTGGAGGTTTGAGAGTCCTGTTTCTGAGAAGCATTGAGACATCTGCTCGAGGTCCCTCAACGCGCGGTTGCATGAACTACCGACTGTCTTCAGACCTGTCGGATGCATCGAGAGCGGAACGGGCAGGTACTGCTCCAGCTCTTTCTAAACCCAGCTCTTTCTAAACCCAGTTACTCAACTTCCTGCAGCAAGGCAGAGAGATTACACTACAGATGACGAAATATTTCCTTCAGTTTACCCTAAATTCCAGTGAGTGATGTAACCAGCCATCCCTTAGTTTTGCATCGCCAAACGCGGTAAAGAGCAGGAACAAATCCATTCTCAAGGGACCACCCAGGTATTTAAACCCCTCCCGCAAAACCTTTTCTGTTCTACCTATTCCAGTTCCCTCTCACAGCTGCCATCGTGGTGTCCTTACCCGCTTCATCCTGCTGAGGTTAACAGAGCTGGGACGCTTCCAGACGATTTCATCCTCTTGTCTAAAATGACATTTTAAGCAGCAAGTGCTTTGTGTTTACCTGGCAGGATGTCGAGTGACTTACCTCTCGTGGCCCATGCCGATAGCTTGTTCAGTCAGAAATCTGCTAAATGGCTTGTTCACGTAACTACAATAATTGCCTAGGAGAAAAGATAGAGGAGTGCATCTTCCATTGAAGATAACGCGTATCTGTTAGCCTACCCTGACCTTTTCCTGCAGTTTCCTTCTCCTGCGTGAATGAATGTTATCAGCCAAAACTTTGCCACATCTGCTCCCTGTCCTGCCCTTCCTGATTACAGCTTGCTGTGACATGGCCAGCGATCTGCATGGATTTTAAGAAAAGCGGGAGCAACTTTCATGAACACGGATTTTACTTTTCCTTAACTGCATAAACAAGATATTCCAGGATACCCTGTTGAAAATAAGGCTAAATGGAGCAACATATTCAATCATGCACATAATTTTCTCCACTTGAATAGTCCTGCTTGCTTACCGGTAAACACAAACTTGGGGGAAAACAAAGCAAAGCGTGTGTTTCAATAAATCAGGAACTTAAAGAAATCACTCCATATATTATCATCTTTATCGGCATCTTAAACAACTTCCTCTACCAGAAAAGTTGCCCACAGCGAGGACAGGAAGAGCAAGCCTTGCCACAGCCAGACCCTAACTTGAGTTCAACCAGCAGCATCCAGGAATTAACTCCTCATCCCCGGGGAGCTGGGGCTTTCCTTTGGCCTTGGGAGGGCTATGGTTGTTTATGCTTCTTCCTCTAATCCAACATAAGCCAGAGAAGCTCCTGAGGTTTCTATGTACAAGGACAAATTCATCACAACTTTCTCCAGAGCAGGACAGAGCAATCCCCTGCAGAAGAAACCCCAGCTCCCTTCGCCTCGGCTTCCCCGCTGCGGCTCCCAGCATGCTGGATGCCTGCTGTTATCTGCAGCCCCCCCTTTGCTGTGCCCTAACAGCTCTCCATTTAAACAACTGAAAGCCCACAGATCTTTCTCAGATCCACGGGCCGTCAAAAGACACCGAAATACGCTGCAGCAGGCGAAAGCTGTGGCTGCAGTGCTGGGAAACCTTTGAAGTTGACATCACTTGGGTTGGAGGTGTTTTGAACTGCGGAGAGGAAGCAATAGAAAAAGAAAAGGCTTTTATTCTGACAGTCAAGCTTAAGCCTGCCCTTACTGTATGTAAAGTGCAAACTCGAAACTTAAAGAGGGAAAAATAAAAGGGCTGGATTCAGCGGACAGTTGGGTTTGACTCCAGCTCAGCTGTCAGAGGGAATAAAGTCTTTGAAAAAGAACAAACCAAATCCTCAGTTCTTTTCCCCAGCGTCAGCCTCAACTGTTGCAGCTTCAAAGGCTAGGCTATGCCACGGAGGTCCCGGAGGGGATAGCGGGGCCGCCCCAGCTGCTACTCGAGCCCTTTGCATGCTGGGCCACGCCACGGCTCTTTGCTCAACATCTTGGGACCCCCAAGCTAGTCCGGGACCCCCAAGCTGGTCGGGCTCCCCTGGTCAGGCTGCTGCCCGCCTGCACGCCCAGACCTCTGGGGAAGGAGGCTCATTCCCCAGCCCTGCCCCACGGTGTTTCTCCTCCCCCTTGGATTTACTCTCATGGCAGCACTGGGTCCAGGTCAGTGCCACCTCTTATATGCTCATTTGGGAAATGAGTGGGTAGTTGCCGTCTCCGCTTCGTACCTCCAGCATCTGCTTCTACACTTCCAGACGCGCGCTGGTGCTCCAGGCATGGGGGGTGACCTTAGCATCAGAGCTCACTTGGCGGTCTGCTGCGGCTCCAGAGGCAAAGGTGTGTTAAGGAAATTTGCATGTAGAGACAGCAAATTGAATAGGCAGAGCTGGACGTCAAGGAAAAAAAGCGGCTCATAATTACTCAGATTGTGTTTGCCTTTCCAAAGGGCATAACATTTCATGTGATTCATGAAGATCAGAGCCCTGGGTGTATTCATGAGGGCCGTGTTAGTATGGAAATTAATCACTTTAAGGCACATGGCTGAGCTTTGATGGTGGTTCCCGTGAGGCTGTGCAGGCTAGCCCTTGGGTGACATGAAGGCGCTAGTGCTCAGCACGGCCCGGCCAGCTTGCACAGGGGCTTGCTCCACTGCCGATGCGATAGCTGAGGGCTCTGGTCATCCCAACCACAAGCTGGGCTTGCTGGGGCAGGAGGAGGGAGAGCAGCGGTCCCAGGCCCCACCGCTCAGCAGCGCAACGCCGGGAGTGAGCAAGCCTCGAGGAATTTGTGTGCTCCTGCCTCAGCCCTTGCGGTGTTTTAACAGTGACCAAAGCAGCTAAATTACAAGGAGAGCACTGAACCACTGCTACTGCTGCTGTAATCTTGTACGCTGGTATTTTTGGTCCTAATCCCCACAGTCGGTGCTTCTCCATTTGTAGTGGCCAGGATGGGATCAGCGAGGCAGCGGGCGGGATGCTCAAGCCTGGGGAGCTGCAGAGATCAGGTCTTGAGGGTGCTGGTCCTTTCGCAGGCTGGACTGCAGCAGGAATAGCCATTGCCTTCGGTGCTGGGTCACACAGAGGCAAGAGCAAGCCCAGGTCTGGGCTGTGGGATGCTGCATGCTAGAAACAGTACGTGGCCATCTCTGCACCCCGAGCCACATACCGGCCCTTCCTGACACGGCATCTGCTCATAGCTGGGAGAAACTAATTCACATTTTGAAGTTCTCAGAATAAAAATGTAAAAAATGTCAAGGTATTTTTAACATTGCTGTATAATAAACTCAAATTTATTACTATTATATTCTTGCAGAGCTGCAAAGTCCGTGAGTAATTACAGCTTTTCAGCAGCCTAACCTTCCAAGCATTTGTATTTCACATTGCATCCTTACCAGGGATAAGAGATAACTGCACTCGTCTGCAAAATGCCTTAGGTAAGACAAGATCATCAGGAAAATGGCAAAAAGCAAGGTGCATGTGCCATGTTGCACTGACTTCCCTGTCACTTTTGCTCAGTTTATTAGCAGAAAACATACTTTTACTGCACTCCTGCCTTCAGATTTAATCTACTGCAGGAGGTGCACAGCCACAGAGGGTTTTTTTGCTCTTTTCACTTTGCGATATGATACCGATCACTCTGAAAAAAGCCTTTCCTCTCTGCCGGCCTGCTGGCAGCAGCAATTTCACCTGGTGACGCAGGGAAGGAGGATAGCAGCGTTCTCCCAGCGCCTCCCGAATCTGTTCGTTAACCGAGGCTGCTGCAAGCATCCACAGGACGTTTCTTTTGGCATAAAGAGAATCTCTGGCAAGTTCCCTCAGTAAGATCTCGCAGACTTTCCACAAACATATTCCTGACATAGCAGGAGTCGGGGGACAATGCCAAAGACCTTCACAACGGTGGTGTTGGCTTTGTTCTTCCATACAGAAACAGAGCTTTTCTACAAACGTCAATACTTTTTTTTTCCACCAGAAAGGTCCCACCTTGGTTTTTCTGGCGCGACCTCCTCTCTCCAACACTAGAACTCATTATGGGTTGAAAAGACTGACGGAAACCACGTGGCTGTAAGAGGAGGAAGCGCTAAGGTTGTTGCTTTTGTTTCCAAAGCATGAAATAAGGTATTGAATAATGAGTTGTTCCTTGTGTTGCTTGAGCTCTGTGGGAAGATTGCTACAGATTGCTACAGCTGATTCCTAGTCGTGTATTTAACAAATTTAAAAGCAAGGTCACTTGGTCACATAGCAGGTACGAGAGCCCCCTGTGTCCTTTGTGCGAAGAGAATTAGAAGCAAAAAAGCCCAAGCACTGATCTCTGAGTTCATCAGAAACCCAGACGGAAAGAGCCTGCGGAATAAATGCTGTAATCCCTCATCTCCCAGGGATGGAGCGGCCGTCTGACCCAGGGCACTGCTGGTTAACAGGATAAACTTGGGGAAATTCTGGGCTCGGTTGCCCAGAGACTACACGTGGTCTGCCAAAGAAACCAATTCTCTTAAAGCTGAGGTGGTCATCCACAAAGTCCCCATAGGAGGAAATAATAACCACAAACTTTCTCGGCTTGACACCACAGGACTGGCCACATTACGAATGAATTTTTGCCATTCATACTCAGGTTTCATCACATCAAGAAGAAAGAGAAGAAACGCTGCGACGAGAGGCTGGGAAGAAAGAGCAGGGCAAAGTAACATTAGTCATAAATAACATTTCAGGAGATGCTTTTCAAAAATAACACAAGCAGCTCACTTAACATCCTACGTCAGAAATGGTGATTCCACGTCTGGATGCTAGAATAAGGACCATTAACTATTAATAATATATGCAAATATTAAAGAAAGCAGAGAGAAGATATCGCATGGGTAGGTGAACTAACGGGCTGGCAATACATTATCTTAAGCAACTCTGATTACTCTTAAGCATTTTTAAAGCGCTTTATCAAACTCATGCCAAGACACAAACCGTCCTTCAGGAAGCTGTGATAGTACCAAAGGCAAAACCGACAAAATCAGGAGATCTGTTACAGCTCTTTGTGGACTGGCAGGGGACTCAGAGGAGGTCCCCGTTCTGCCTCCAGCTGCAGCCGGGTGCTCGACGCCGGCTCCTGTACCCCCACATGCGATAACATTTGGCAAACGACAGCAAAATTAATGTTGCCATCCCCCAATTCCCCCTTTTCAGCCCTGAGCAGGATTAGTGCTGTCAGGGACGTGCTGGGATGTGCAGCAGGGGTGGACATAAACCTCCCTCAATTTGCACCTATTTGCCTGCCAGGAGCAGGATGGAGAGCAGACCTTGGAAAGAGGCAGGAGCTTTTAAATGTTTTTATTTTGCTGTTTAAATGTTTCTTTTTCCTCCCTTAACTTTACAGCCTTGACTCCATTACTCAGGCCATGTCTGAAATGGAAATTATGGGGGGGGAAAGGCACCAGTGCATTTACTTGGACTCATTATCTGTCAAGTGTTACAGAAGTATTAAGTTGGAAGGAAATTTTAAAACCATTCTTCTGACATGAGTCACAGGAGTAAGTGATCAGAAGCCGTGTCAAAGACACTGTAGTTGGCCAGAAACCTATAGCATCTTTATGATCCTTCCCTTTATAAAACCCAAACCATGAAAAATAGAAACAAGGGAAGGGAGAGAATGTAATTTCATTAGAGCAAACGTGACATAAATTTAATAATAAATAATAGCCGTTATCTAGAACAATATGAAAAGCCATTTTCAAAATCAGTAGCTCTAATCACAAATGAATTTTGCAGCTTCTTTTCTATTTTGCACGTCTGTAATGAACTCTGATAAATTCAAGGGACTACATGTTAAATAAAGAGATAGAAGGGTCTAATTTGCTGCTTCATTAAACCGGCTTATTTCTGGAACGTCTTGCATATTGCTCTGAATTTCCCGTCTCTGAAAGGTGGAGACAATGAACTATCTGTCTCCAATGTAGTGTGGCACACAATTAGGGATTCAAAAGGATGTGAATCTCTTTCCATCAGAGATACACACAGCGATTATTATTTTATTACCAAATACTGTCAGCATTACATATTTCCAACAGCTACTGGGACGCCTGACTCGCATGTTAAATTTGCGCAAAGCGTTGCAAAAAAGAAGTCAGATGGAGCTTATTTACACCGCATTATTCCTTCCGTAAGTCTGGTACGGTTAAATATTCGTGGACTTCAGCGCTGAAGATTTGCATTCGGGCGGGATGTATAGAAGACGGCCTGCCGTTGGGATGTGTTTTTAACACAGTGATATAGCACAAGCTCAACTTCACAAACTCTGCTTGCAAATCAGCAGGGCCTTTCAGAGCATATCTGAACCTATCTCTAAGTCAGCAAAGCACTTTCACATGTGGATCTGAGACACTGGCCTTCTCAGGGATGAATTTTAATGTAATTAAAGAGCCTTCAGCTTTAACTGAAACTTAACTTTTTTCAAAACATATTAATGCAAAAGTTCTGTGACCTCTACTTGGCTCCTGCTAAAAGTGGATTTGCAGCAGAGAGGTGGCTGAAGCAGTCCTGAAACCATAAACAAACTAAAAGAGACAAACTTTGACCTGCCAGCATAATGGAGATGTTTCCTTAGATGCAGTACGAGCTTGGGTTTTACCTCCACAACCAGAATTTATCTAGTTAGCCACAGGAGAGGCTCACCTGGTAATCTGAACAGCAGCAGGAGGAAATGGCTGAGACATTTAGGGTTGTATTCTGCCTTCATAAATATACACCTACAGCATGGTCAGGATTCCTGCTTATGTACCATGGGGCTGGCAAAACAGGTCTGCAAAATCTTACTTACATCCCAGCCACCGAGAAGCCTCTTCCCTGGATTTCATCCTCTTCCCATTGCCCTTCTCAGCACGAGATGCCCATGGCCGGAAGGGAAACAGAAGATTTTGCTCCCAGGGCTGACAAGTTTTCCTAACAGTTTAATGAATTTATTTTAAAGGACAGCCAGGCAGTCATTATTTTATACTAGGTTTTTTTATGATAATTTCTGTGCAAATTATTTTAATGGTAGATCAGTATCACTAGTAAGAGAACAGGGTAGCTATGTGAGGAATTTACGGAGATTCTTCAATACATGCTCCTTCGGATATCAAGTCCAATTGAAATGCAAAGCACAGTAGACTTTCTCTTTTAATGACACTTAGTGAAAATCTTCCAAATGTCTGAAAGCCTCATCTGGGAAAATAAAGTAGGAGTTTAAGGGAGATGTGGAAATTTATTGTCATGAAGATGACAGAGCAAATTGGCGGGACATAGGCAAAGCCAGCTCTGCCCCACTTGAAGGTACATGCGCTAAAATTTAAAGCACACAGGCACTGCGATCTCCCATTATGCCTTTGGATTCACCGACATGTAGACATCCAGCTGATGGAGCTGGAGCTGATGGACCATCACCCCCATACCCATGCCCACGCATGGGTCGGTTCGGGTGCAGCACACACACATGTGTTGAAGGCCGTCAGAGGTTCCCATGCAGATTACTAATGGCATGCACTGCCCTGTCTCACCTTTTGGTTTAGAGGTGAATGGGAAGGATCAGCATAAAGGTTTGTGGTACAAAGAAAGATGGATCCAGCCTTGAAAATCTATGAATTGTTATTGTTATTACTGTGGACACCTTCTCATGAAGAAGAGTCGTCAGCCACTTGCAGGATCCAAATTGCTGTGCCGGCATAACAGAGAGCAAGAGCTGTCATGCATTTTCTAAGCACAGGGTGCAAAAAGGAAAGAAAGGAACTACCCAGCATATCGGACTTGAGAATTTAAACTCGCAAGTCAGGACATTCAAAATCATGGCTCCCACAGCACCCATAACTTACCTCTGTGCACATATGTCACATGTACTGCTGGGTATGAGGTTATATTTATGTCTTGCTCTTTCTCTGCCAGGAGCAGAGTTATGGCTGTTGGGGGAACCGTCAGTTTGATTTTCCTGACTTTTGCACATTGAATCTTTAAGAAAGGAAAAAAACCACCCCACTCGTTTGGATGGTAGCAAACGTGTGTCTCTCTGTTTGCCTTTATTTCCACTTTCTTTTCTGGTCCTCTGCCTCTTCACAGCCAGTTAAAAGCATGGACTTTACACACACAAAGAGGAATAGTTGTTAAAAATCATAGAATCATAGAATGTTTTGGGTTGGAAGGGACCCCTAGAGGTCATCTAGTCCAACCGCCCTGCAGGGAGCAGGGACACCACTAACTAGATCAGGTTGCTCAGAGCCCCATCCAACCTGGCCTTGAATGTTTCCAGGGATGGGGCCTCCACCACCTCTCTGGGCAATCCCTGCCAGTGTTTCACCACCCTCGTTGTAAAGAATTTCCTCCTTATATCCAGTCTAAACCTACCCTGCTTCAGTTTAAAACCATTACCCCCTTGTCCTGTCACAGCTGGCCCTACTAAAAAGATTGTCCTCATCTTTCCTATAGGCCCCCTTTAGATACTGAAAGGCCGTAATCAGGTCTCCCCGCAGCCTTCTTTTCTCCAGGCTGAACAAGCCCAACTCCCTCAGCCTGTCCTCATAGGAGACGTGCTCCAGCCCTCGGATCATTTTAGTAGCCCTCCTGTGCCTTCTTTGGAAGAGGCGACATCTTTCCCATACAGTTCCAGTCCATACGGGACCTTGTTGGGGAGGCTGCATTAAAAACGCTAAAGCCTTCTAAATAAGTTTTCATTACTTAAATATTGCTTGCAGCCACCTTGTAAAATAAACTCTACCACTTTCTTGTGGGTGACTTGCAAGAGTATCTAAGAGACAGCTATCGCTGCCTGGAACGTGCTTACAACATAGCCATTATTTATAAAAGGAGCGAGCCATGGAGCAAGCTGAGCCCCTATTTCAGAGCCATTTACCAACACGCGTTGCACTCTGGCATTGAGAGGTAAGGAAGACTTCATTTTCCTCTTCAGTCTGCAGTGGCGGTAGCTGTTAAGTGGCCTTTTTGCTGGAAATAGTATTTGGGAGATTGGCACATACTTTCAAAGAAAATTTCTTCTTGTTTCTCTGCTCAAGCTTATTAAGTAACGCCCGCTGCGCTGGCTCAGAAGTGCTTACAGTGGAAGGGATGTGTCTTTGCAAAGGCTGTGGGAGCCCACGTGATTGTTCCCAGAGACTTTGATAAGCCTTGGATTGAGTCCTAAATTGCTTCGCCTCTTTGGCTTCCCCGCTGCCTCCCCAACGTTCCCAATTACCATGCCGACACCCGTCATGGGCAACGGCAGCAGATACAGCAATACGCGTGTCCAGGCATTTGGTCACAGCTAACTGTGATAAAGAGAGAAGTAAGGAGCACTCACAAAGTTACTACTTGGCATTTTGATATTCGGTAGAGCACTGCTGTGACGGTTCACTTTGTAAAGCGACTGATGCTTTTTTCATTCTCTTTGGTCATTTATTTATTGGAGGAAGAAAAGAAAAGAAAATTAACCTGGATGCTGCTACTGCGTCTCTACACTGTCATACTTTCCTGTGGAAGCCTTACCGATTAAAAAATGCTTTTGATTTGATTTCCTGGAACATTATGTTATTTTCAACTCCAATATGGGGTTATTTCAGACATATTTCAGAAGCTTTGACTGAACAAAGATGCAAGGAAATGTATTACATTTGGGAAAATCATACAAATGGTAAATGTCTTTTCAAATAAGTTATAATGATATTTCAAGGGCAGTTTAGACCTATTCAAATTGCATATTCTCATTACCATTCTTAGCAACAGGCATAAGTCCTTCAATCTCCATGTAGTTTTGTTACTCTCTCTCCACAATTTTCAATTTCCTTACAACTATTCAGCTGATTTATTATTTCCCTCCTGTATTTTAAATGCATTATAACCCCATACATTTGTTTCACTCTCTCAGCTTCAATACTCAAGGTCGTTAATACCCCCAAAATATCCTTTGCTTATACCACAACTTTAAATGTGCTCTTTCTTGCCCAGTGGTTTGTTACGTAATTACCAGTGGCGATATCATCTTGTTTTTATAGTTTTATGATTAAAGAGATAAAAATGAACTCAATTGAATAAAATGCAAGAAGATACCTGCAATATCTGTGGCAATGCTGCTGCCGCTGCTCCTGTTGCACAGCTGATAGAGAGATGCAAAATCAATCTTAGTGTGTTGCTTGCAAGTTAATGAAGATGAAATAAATTATATAGTATTAACATTTGGCCCTTCTGATTAAGTGCTGCTTAAACACGCATCAAATTTTAAATCGATTGCGTTGTACAGAAAGACAAAGTGTGTGCCAGTTGAGATGGTTCAAATTGGTCTTCAAAATGCACCCATCCTTGTCAGCCACGTCCCCAGCTCTCACCTCAATGTCTCTGTGGGTCACACTTGGTCGGACACCATCCCCTGGGTCCTGTGCCCACCCGGGAGCTGGCTCAGCCTCCACACACCAAGGCAGCCCCTGAAGTCCCACGAGGGCACAACCCTGGGCAGTTTTGCTGTAAAATGCAAAGTTGTGGTTCACCCAAGCCTCCAAACCTGCCAGTGGAAGCGAGAGGCTCATGTGAGGCTGCTTGACCCTGGCTACACTGCAAAGGTGGGGGCTGAGAGCCCCCAGTACAGGCAGCATCCCTCCCCATCACACAGACCTGACACCCACTGCCCCCCAAACCACCGTGCTCATCCTCCAAGCACATCACAGATCCCTGGGGATATATGAGTTGTGGGAATTTGCCGTTTCCTAACCCTGCTGGTGGAGACAGCCTGCCCAAGCGAAGCCAGTTGCATGGGGAGAGCAGGGCGTTGCTGCGGGGAGCCGCTCTCCGGGGCTGGGCGAGCGCCGCTGCTGGCACGCACCGGCTGGCCATGGGGCTGGGCTGATTTAGCGCGGGGTGATGGCTGCTGCCCGCTGCCATATGGGAGCGTCAACAGTGTTTACAGTGCAGAAACGCTGAGCTGCAGGGCTGGAAGGCACGTGGGGAAACGAGGCAGCCGGTGCCTTGCCCTGAGGCAGGATCAGGCCCTGGCAGACCCTCCCTGACAGCTCATTTTTTAGGTTGCTCCTCCCTGGAGAGTGCTCCTGACACTTCTCCAGGTCACCAGTTCAACACTCTCCAGCTCCACCAGCCAAAGGACTTTCTGACCCCCCCGTCCCCATCCTCTCTGCCACCCATTCCTGCCAGCCCTTCTCCAGCTCCACAGCCAAGCCTGAGGAGCACCAGCTCCTCTGCAGCAACAATGTTCATACATGCACGCAGGGAAACAGTGATGCAGAACACTTCAGTTGTGATTTTTTTTTTCCTCTGTGTTCCTTAGTAACCCAGTTCGTGTGCTGGAAACAACAGCACAACTAACATCTGAGCCCCCTAAATCGTTAAGGGGAGCAGTGCAAAGACAATGAACAAGGGGCACTAGATGGAGCCAGCCAGGTTCATGGCCAGACAGCCCCGAGGCCTCCCAGGACTCCTCACTTCATGTACATCCCTTCTGCTCCCTTTGCTCAGGTTATAAATCCAATGAGGGGAAAAAGAGGGGACAGTGCCCTTCCGCAGCCGTCCCAGATGGGGCTGAGATCACTCCCACTTATTCCATTGCAGGCTGCAAGAGGTGTGAGCATGGGACGTGCCGACCTCCCGTGGCGTGTTTACTGGATGGATGAACCCAGACGAGACAGGAAAGCATCTGTTTTCACCCCTGCTAACCCTGACCCTCCCCTTGAATCACAGGCTTGGCTTAAAAACAAGAGGTTTGTGTAAACATATAGCTTGCTTTCAATTTGAAGCTACAATTCCTTCTTCCCTACAAAAAGGTTGTGGTTTTTTTTCCGTGCGACTCCCAGACCTGGAGCCTGCCTGTTGCAGCATGGCCAGTTTGGGGAGCTGGGATTGGGGGAAAGAAAGGAAAAACTATTGCTGGGAGACTGGTGCCGAAATCCCCCATCCTGTCAGTGCCTGTGATCCTGTGGGTCTCGGACCGCACAGTTTCAGCGTTTCTCTGGGCAAGCACGGTCCTGCACGCCCAGCGGAGATGCCCGATGCCTGCAGCAGCCCGCGGTAGTCGTGGCCAGCGGCAAGCCCGGGGATGCGGTGCAGCCTCTCCGAAGCAAAGTTCAGTCTCACGTTTGACTTAGGAAAACAAACACAAGCAAGGGAAAAGCTATCCTATTGCTCACTCCAGGGCAGTGGGGCTGTGCCGCCGCGGGCGTGTTGGTTCGCATGACCGCAGGCAGCACAGCCGGAGCATCCCAAAACAGGGGCAGGCGGGGGCTGTGGGCTCTGACTCACACCCGCAGGTGGGAGCAGCTGTGTCACAGGGCTCCCCGCCACCCACAGCCACCGTCCTGCGGCCGGCCAGGCCATCTGTGTCACTGGCAGGTACCGTAACCGCGCCGGCTCCCAGCCCACCCCGGAGCAGCCTGAACACAGAGCTGGAGCCTTTGGCTCGCTCGGCGCTCTCCTCTACGGAGCCATGGAAAGTTCTCCCAGCAAGTTTTCAGCTTTCTTCCCCCAAACTGACCCTGCTTTCCCTCTGCCCCAGCGGGGTGTACAGGCTCCTGCTGTACCCCCAGCCACACAGCCAGCACCCCGTCCCCCCGCTCCTCACTGTCTTCAGCGTCATCTTACTCATTTTATCCAAGTAAAACAGCCTTTGCTTCACTTTTGCTGGGAGTTACGGTAAACCCCCCCGGATACGACGTCATTTGTTCATTCAGCTCAGGCTGGTTTGAAAAGGAGGTGCCTGCAGCCGCCTCTGGACCAAGTACCTCAAATACTTCCATCTTCCACAACTGGTTTTCCTGGAAGAGACTGCAGCAACCTCTTGGGTAGCTTTAGAGCTGAGAGAGAGCATTGCAGCAGAGCCTCTGCTGCCCTGCCTGCCCCACCTTGCCCTCCCCACGTGGGGTGATTTTAAAAGGGGACTTTTAGTGGACTAGATATTAAGAAAACAAAAGAAAACAACCCCAAACCCTGCACACATACACGCAACCTCCCTCACATCACCCCCCTACAAAAGCAAGCAAATTTTGCACAAAGTTACTAATTCCTGTCAGAGCCAAAGAAGCCACTGGTGCATCTGTTCTCCTGGCACGACCCCTTTGAGCTGGAGCTGCTGTCCTTGGGGACCTGCTAATTTAGCATTCCCTAATGAGGGCTACAGACCCATGCTGCTGACTTGCGCTGTGTTATCAGGACCATTAAAACACTCATTAGAGAAGGGCTCCGCATGCTCTTTGGCCTGTGGAGCTCAGCTGAGTTGCTGAGTAGCTGGTCAGGCTCCTGGAGGAGCATCCTTAAGAAAAGAACGTCTGATGATAAATTTACAGCTACAGCAACCGCATATTAAGTGTATTTTACTCCAGCTAGTTTTGTGTCACAAGTTGTCAGTACAGATTGGTGGGGAAAGAGTATGAAATATTCATGAAGTTATCAATGGCACCAAGATATCTAGTTAATTATGTTGCTTAGCACTTCCTCGAAGGCTCTGAATACCCAGTGCCGACTGGCTCGTTAGCGTAACTGCAATTTGATTGCGCCTTTGTGGCAGGGTTTTCTCTGTACCACTGACATGCCATTGCGCTCTTGGACCAGCTCCATCTTAATTAGCTTGGCTGCCACTGGAATTAGGCAACATGTTGTAGAAGTCACTTAAATTAACTTCTGACTCTTCCTCAGACAGATGGGACCCCTGTACCTGTGCCTGCCTGTTACGTTTGTTTAATCATTCTTTAAAGGACTGCCACAAAAAGACAACACGCCATACAGTCTGGGTGCGTCAGAAATGTGACCTTGGCTTCAGCGCTGGTTTCTGAAAACGAATGCATTTCTTACAAGGTATCTGAATTTCACCAGGCACGTTGATTAGTAATTCGGATTGCAGCCTAGAGGTTTCCAGGTAGCGAGGCCCCGTTGGCTCGTGCTACTCACAACCCAAAATAGCACACGCTTCGACGGTGCCCACCGCGGATCCCCATCACGGGGCCACGGGGTGGCCCGGGCCGGTGATGGGGCTGGGGTCCATGGTGGTCTGTGCCGTTACGGTCCCTACCATGGCGCAGGCTGGACACGCTCCCTGGTCCGACCACAGAGCCCTGATGATGGGCTTGGCATGAGCGAGCACAGCAAGTGCAGACTAAAGCTCCCTGTGCTCCCCTGGCCATGCAAAGCTTGCGCTGGAGAGCATCAGCCCACGGCTGGTCTCTGCCACTCCAAAGGCAGCGTGTCAGTGCCCTCTGTGGCCCGTTCCAGCCATGAGCTGTTACAGAGGGAGGTGCGGTAGAGCTACAGCGAGCTCACACCATGCCTGCATGCTGGCAGGGGCTACAGCATCACCTTCCTAAAGCTGTCTGTGCTGTGCTAGTGGATTGCAGGAAAGCTGGAAGAAGCCTAAAGGGTGTAGGACAGGATATTCTGGAGTATTCTAGCCCAAATTCTGGACCAGAAAGCTTTGAGAAGTTTCTACAAGTGCTAGCAAGGCTAGAAGGGGGGCTGTGGTGAGGCTGTTTGGTTCCTGGAGGTCACTGCGCTGGAGACCTGGCCCCTTATACCTCCAGTCCCACCAGTCAGGACTTTTGCTTGCTGCAGATATGTTCCTCTCCCCACTCTGGGAACAGCATCCACTGCAGGATCTTCTCACCCAGCCCTTGCTTTGGTTCGAGTCTGGAACCACCAAGGGATGGTGCAGCTCTGGTTGTACCCCTGTTTTTGGGTGCAGGAGCAGACCGAAATGCATGAACTGATGCTTAGTCCAGAGACTTTTCTGAAACTTGCCCATCTACTAGACCTTATCTGAAGCTGGGAGAAGACACTACTCTTAGTTTGCAGGGTTTTCCAGAAAGAAAAATAAAAAGGGAAAAAAAGGGGTTGCATTGCTTCCTCCCTTGAGGTTTGCTTTCAAGTTTCAGCCTGAAACAAGCCCAGATTTCAGAGTTCATCCGGCTCCACCAGCACACACGTTGTTCTGCATGCAGACCATGCAGGGCAAAGGATTTCCCTGCAGCTTCCAGTGGTGCTCAGCCCCCGCTGCTCCCTGCCTGACGTACTGCAGAGCTTAATAGCAACATAAATTAAACCGCATCACCTGCAGGAGCCAAGCTGACCTATATGCACTTACATGGGTTTGGGACATTTTCCTCATTTCTCTCAAGATGTTTTGTAAGATACCAGGAACGCTGTCATTCTTTTCAGAAGCGTTAGCATCTTACTGGTAGGATCATATCACAGCATTTGCAAAACTCACAGCTAGGAGCTCCAAAAAGCAGTGCTTCCACCAGTCATTTGAAACACTTCATCCTACTACAGGCTTACTTCACTGCTGACAGTGGTGCCAATCTAGCTATGTAATTCTAACTTTTGAAAGTTTAATCTGCCGTACTGTGGCCTGCCTGTTGCAAGTCAGCTTTCCTTATTCCAAGCAATTTAGACCCTGATTCATAGAATTCATAGAATCACCTCGGTTGGAAAAGACCTTTAAGATCATCGAGTCCAACCTTTAACCTAACCCTGCCATCCCACCACTAAACCATGTCCCTAAGCACCTCATCTATCCTTCTTTTAAATACCTCCAGGGATGAGGACTCCACCACCTCCCTGGGCAGCCCATTCCAGAGCCTGACAACCCTCTCAGTGAAGAAGTTTTTCCTATTGTCTAGCCTAAACCTGCCCTGGCGCAGCTTCAAACCATTCCCCCTCATCCTATCATCTGTTACCAGGGAGAAGAGGCCGACCCCCACCTCACTACAGCCTCCTTTCAGGCAGTTGTAGAGGGCGATCAGGTCTCCCCTCAGCCTCCTCTTCTCCAGACTAAACACCCCCAGTTCCCTCAGCCGCTCCTCGTATGCCTTGTGTTCCAGACCCCTCACCAGCTTGGTTGCTCTCCTCTGGACCTGTTCCAGCAAGGCAACATCTTTCTTGTAGTGAGGGGCCCAAAACTGAACACAGTATTCGAGGTGCGGCCTCACCAGCACCGAGTACAGGGGCACGATCACTGCCCTGCTCCTGCTGGCCACACTATTCCTGATACAAGCCAGGATGCCATTGGCCTTCTTGGCCACCTGGGCACACTGCTGGCTCATATTCAGCCAGCTGTCAATCAGTACCCCCAGGTCTTTTTCCACCAGGCAGCTTTCCAGCCACTCTTCCCCAAGCCTGTAGCGCTGCATGGGGTTGTTGTGACCCAAGTGCAGGACCCGGCCCTTGGCCTTGTTGAACCTCATACAGTTGGCCTCAGCCCATCGATCCAGCCTGGCCAGGTCTCTCTGCAGAGCCCTCCTCCCCTCCAGCAGATCAACACTCCCACCCAGTTTGGTGTCATCTGCAAATTTACTGAGGGCACACTCAATCCCCTCATGCAGGTCATTGATAAAGATATTAAACAAGACTGGCCCTAGAACTGAGCCCTGGGGGACACCGCTTGTGACCGGCCACCAACTGGATTTAGCTCCGTTCACCACGACTCTCTGGGCTCGGCCACCCAGCCAGTTTTTAACCCAGCGAAGAGTATATCCATCTAGGCCATGAACTGCCAGCTTCTCCAGGAGCTGCCAGCTTCTCCAGGAGATGCCAGCTTCTCCAGGAGATGCAGCAAGGCACTTAAGTACATGCTTAAGTGTAATCTAATTCAATGCAAGGGCTTCAGCTCTTGCCGAGTCACTCATAATGCTGTAAAATCCTCCACTGCCATGTGGACGGGGCTCTACGTGGCGTGGTACCCACTCCACGGGGTGCATGCTGTCTGTGGGTCATGGTCTCGCTGACCCGGAGCTGCCCAGCTGAGCACGTTGGCTGTCTGGGGAATTAGGGGGGACGATGTTTCCTAGCTGCAACCATGTTTCTGCAAACTCTGGCATGAGTCTACCAACTGAAGTGGGCTTGGAGGCCCATGCTCCTTGCCCTTGCTCCATCTTTGTTTGGGTTGGATATTATTCATGTAGAAATAGCCATGGTTTGATGTTCGTTCCCTAACCAATGCTAAGATCTGATATTTCTGCGGTGATCCCTGGGTGTTGGTCCCCCCACAAAGCAAGATCAGAGCCACTGTCCACAGACCCACAGGCCCCACCACTCACTTTTCACGGCTCCAGGGACACCATTGCTCTCCCTGTGCAAACTGCCTTCTCTCCAAAGGGAATAAACAGCTATCCTCCACACAATAGTGCACAAATAGGGACATGATTAAACCATACTGGGTGCTGAGAGGCAAACTACTGCACTATGATGTTCAAAAAGCCAGAATAATGTGATGGTTATAAAGACAGACAGCTCAGGCAAAGATTGCCTAGAGCGCAGAATGATTGTCAGGATGGGCAAAAATGTAGAAAATCATGTGAGTGTGTAAGCTGCCAAAGCCAATTAATCCAAAGAACATTTTGCAACCATTAGGCTTCTATTACTGTGCATGCATCGTAATTATTATGGGTCTGCGTGGATATGATGGCAGATCTTTAATGATACTGAGTTTCTATTTAAACTTTAATTATTTTCATTGCATTCATTTGTGTTGAATTGTTGCAGCATCTAAAGTT
Organism: Gorsachius magnificus; assembly: GCA_034008185.1. Taxonomy (NCBI): domain Eukaryota; kingdom Metazoa; phylum Chordata; class Aves; order Pelecaniformes; family Ardeidae; genus Gorsachius; species Gorsachius magnificus. Next base: position 5,012,682 of record CM067090.1, on the reverse strand, counting down.
TGAGTAAGTGACTTATTTTTTAATTTGTCATTTCAAGTGGCACCGCACCCAGATCCTCCTAGAAACAAAGTAGAGGAGTCTGGAGGGGCTGCTCAGAAGAGAGATGCTGTGGTGCTGCCCTGTCTCGCATTATTTTACAGGCAACTCATGCTGTTAGTATCAGAGCCTGAAAAATAGCAGGAACATGGTGATCAAGGAAACTTCTGTTGATAAAAAGGAGCACTTTCGCTAGGCAGCTTTGACTGGATCATCGTCCTCTACGGTAGGATTGAAGCAACCAGAGCTTAGAAATAAAGGTGAACTCAAACCTTACAGAAAGGACTGGATCCACGTTTTGTGGCTGGCTTGAACCAATGTTGCAGCATCCTGGGCCAGAACGATCAGAAACACCGTGTTGGTTAAAACTGAGATCTCACGTTTGTTATTTGGGATTATCCCCTGCCCAAAGACAAACAACGTGGGGTTTTGTCTAATTTAGCTTCACACTTGCTTTGGCAACCCATCCTCCCCATTAAACAGTACAAAAGCTATTTTATCAAAGTAAGAACAGGAAAATATAATATTTCTCAACTCATTGTACTGCTGATCTGAATAAGGTGTGACAACTATTTGACACTTTTAAGGAAATTAAATGGGGCCTGTTTTTTAAATCTGGTGAATAGTCTTCTATATCTTCTATCCATGTGGTAAAAATTACTGCAAAATGCTGACAGTAGGAAAAAGATATGACAGGGTAAGATAGCTAAATGGGCTTTGATCTGTCCTCAAAATTTAAGATGCACTCCCCACTGACTTGCCACCAGCTGAAGCATCTGAACTTCTGAAATTGTGTCTCAAGTCTGTAAGTTGCCTACCAGGGTCTTGACACCCTTGGAGCTGAGAACTCTTCTATACAGTGGGTTGCCTGCAGAGCATCTTTCCAGTTAAGGTATTCTAAAATGTTTCACAGTCAAGAAATGCTGGCCTGCACTCTCTGCAGTCATTGCTACCTTCCTAAAGCTCTTCCAGCCCTTTTCAGCTGATTTTCAGCCTGAAACTCTTCCCTGGTTCCTCCTGGCTTCAGACCTGCCCATCAGCTAGGGCAGAAAGAGCCATTTCCAGCCTCCATTTAGACTCTCAGTCCTTACCCTTTAGCATTTTCCCTCCAGGGCTATTTTCTTACGCTGTCATACTTCCCCAACTAACCAGACGCTATCGGCGCTCCCCGCTCCACCCTGCTCAGACACCCCGCAGACCAGAGGCACAACCGCAGAGGCTTGGGGAAGGGGCTTGGGGCAGCACTGGTCCTGCTGGGTGGCTGGGGTCCCCAGCCCACCACGCTCTCCCCACCTTGCAGCACGGCAGGAATTGAATAGAAATCAAACCCGTTCCCTTTAGGCAACATTTACCCAGTCTAGCACATGGATTTCTAGCAGAAATTGCTGCTGGGAGAGTCCAGGCTCTTTGTGCCCACCACCAACCTCCATCTCCCCTATTTCTTTGCCACTGTTTGACCCAACAAGCATTTGGCAGAGCTTAGAGACAAACACATAAGTTGGACCAGAAAACTTGTTTTCTGTCTCCGTAATGTTTATTCTCTTGCTGTTGTCCCCTCTCCCTTGGGGAAGTTGCAGGCAGCCAGGCAGAGGACAGACCCAGGGCAATGGCCTTTAGCACTGTGCTAAAGATCTGCCTCTTTCTTCATCAAAATCTCCCCTGTATTTTTCCTCTCCAAACCTAGCTGTGATAGCCAGCCTGCTAAAGATCATGCCAGTCCTTCGGGGATAGTTGCACTGGACCAAAAGGACATACCAAAGAGATCTCTTAATTTCATGTTTAAAACAAACAAACAAACAAACAAAAAACCCCAACAAACATTTAAAAGAATAAATTCAAGATACACCAGAACTGCAGCATTGCTAGGAGAAGTGGTCATCTCAGGGCATTTGCCTAGCCTGGCCTTTTTGAAGTCCGAAAGCCATTAAAGAGATGGATTTCTTTAGACAAAGCCATTAACTGTTAATCTTTTTTTTTTGGTTTTGGGGGAACTGATCATGCACTGTAAGTTACACTTTATTTTGTTTCTTTACCCAGATATTATTTTAAGTGTCCGAGTTCTGTAATTGCGCAGTGCTCTGGGCAAGTGCGACAGACAAACACCATATAAAAAAGGCTGCCTTGCCTTTCTGCTAGCATTTACCCAGGCCCAGTTGCTTCACAAGAGGAACAAAAAGAAGAGAGGCACAGGAAAGCCAGGGAGGAAGGCACGCGGCCCTGCCAGCAAGCACTGCAAACGGGCAAGGACACCTCTTCCAAGAAAGAGATAAACAGCAAAAAAATCCACTTTTTGCAGGTTAGAGCACATTGCTTTGTTTGTCTGTTTTGCTTCTGGAGGAGTCCAAAGAGAAGGACTCTCCTTATCTGCTTCATCTGCACATTGGCTGAGGAAGGTTTTCAGCCTGATCCTCAAGTATAAGCAGCTCCTCAGCCAGCATGAGTCAGGGCAGCGTTTGGGATTTCTTTTTTAATATGTGTGCATTGCTTAAGAACGGCAAAGAGATTTGTGATTGACAAAACTTTACAGTGCTGTCTCCCACCTCCCTTGCAGACCAGCCCTGACCTGAAACCCTGCAAAGCAAAGTGAACCCTGAGCTGCTCCCCTCTAGCCCTGCCACCATGGGCATCTCTTTCCTTTTCTTTTCCTGGTTCTGTATAAAACACAGAAAAACATTACGGGCCCTCCTGAGTCACCAGCAAAATCTCTGCCCTGGGCAGAGATTTGGGCCCATCGCTGACCACCGTGTTGTGGGTGTTCATAGCTCAACCCATTTCCCCAGCCATACAATTTGCTCTAAAGATCAATCACCGACTGCAATACATCCTCATGACTAATAGAAACAATTACTTTAGGTGAAGGCTCACAGGTATTTGAACAAGTTAAAAGTGCTTCAGAAGCCTGATTAAAACAAGTGGGCCAAAATCCAAATACAATTTTCTCCCTGGCCAGCCTTAGCAGCGGCTGTAAAACACAACTGGTTGTAATGTTATTAATTATTATTACAACTCTTCTAGCACCATTATGGAGACAGAGCACAAAGATCTCGTTACCGGTCGAATAGACAGCTCTGAAATGATCAGAAAGTTGATGAGTGCTCACGGGAGTGCCTTTTTAAGCCATTAGTTGTTTACGCGATTTACAGGAATAGGGAGTTGAGTTGTGCTGGGAAGGAGAGAGTGGTTCCTAGCCCCTCGCCATGGAGAGAGCTTTCCTGGCTTGTCTACATCAAAGATTTGTAGCTGCACCTCCTACTCATTTGATCTTAATTCAGCTCAAAAAAGCTCTGCTTCATGCATTTCTACGTATGACTTAGACATGAAACATGACGCAATGGCTCTTTGATGAATAAGGAAACATGGACTGGAAATCATCTGTGCCAGGAAGATTTGATCTGATTTTTGGGAAGAGGTGAACATGTAGCGATACACGCACATACATGCAGCTATAAATAAAGCAAGAGCTGTTTGGAAGGGAACAGGAGCTGAAAGCCACTCCCTTGATTCAATTCATTGTCCCCGTTCATCTCTATGATTTTATCACCCTAAAAATATCCACGCAGCCAGCGTTCTCTATGCAAATGACGATAATTTCAAGTAAAACACAGGGCATCAGTAGGTGCTGTGGCAAAAGCATGGGGATGAAGCCAGACTCACCTCTTGCTCCTAAGCAGCAGAGCAGCGGCTGGTGGTGGCACCGTGGGGAGTGGAGCTGGTGCTTCTGGGGCAGGAGCCCCACTGCCAAAACCCCTGGTCTGGCACCCACTCGCTTCCCACAGTCCCTCAGCAGCCACAACTTCCCAAGGAGAGACTGCAAAAACCCGCCAATAGGTCCTGTGAGACACATTAAATAGTTTAACTGTCTTTGGAGACTTCTCAGTCACTTAAATGTGTTGGAATGAAATAAATGCTGTTTCCAGCGTGCTCTGGAAGGCAGCCGGGCTGTAAGCAGGCAGGCAGCGTGGTGGGAGGCAGGGCACTGAGGACAACCCCAAGTTTGGGGTCCAGTGCTACCCCAGACCTCCTTTGGGCTCTCAGACACGTGGCTTTCCTATCCCCACCTCGCTTGCAGAGAAAACAGAGAACACCCCCCACCCCCCCAATTCCTCCCTCCTGTTTTTCTTCTGAGATGGGTAAGCAATAGAAATAGTTCATTACTTGAGGACTTTTTTCAGCTCCTTCACTGGCAGTGTGTCTGGGGCCACTGTTTGCTCATGGGGCTGCACCATGTATCTCTCAGAACAGTGATAACAGATGATTATTAAATCTTGGTGGCTCCCGTTCAAAGGAGAAAACCACAGGCCAGTGGTTTCTATCTAAGCAGCAGCAAATTTTCTCCTATGTGTCTTCTGAAACAGGATGGCCAAGGTAGAGAGTGCCGAAACCACAGAACACAGAAATCAGGGTGAAGGAGGAGGTCTGGAAACCACCAAACCCTAAAGGGTGTAGACACAAGAGATTTCCAGGGACTCAGACATCTGAGCAGAGGAAAAAGGGTATGCTTTGATAGCAGATAGACCATGCTTAACAGCTGGATCTGCTGAAGAGGCCTGTGTATACAACAGGCGGAGAGATTAATTGTTCAGAGGAGAAAATATACCAGGGACAGGAGATCCTCCTAGGACATGGACTTAAGTGCAAAAATGCTCCAGAGTAGTGAGGAAGACACTTCACAGAAGTTTGCCCAAGCACAGCTGTCTCTGTCAGTGCGTTTCCTCACCTCACCACAGACCAGAGCAATTGGTTTATGGAAACTTTAGGACTGCTTGTTTTTAGCCCAACTATCCTATGCATGGGGACAACCCGAAGGTTTCAAGAAGAGTGTGTTGCAGTTACATGACCTTTGGTGAGTAAAAAGGGGATATAAAAGAGGGGCTGAGTCATGAAGACCATTTCTATGAAGGAGCGAGATTCCCAGAGTGCCAGCTCGGACTGCAGACATGGCTGAGGATTGCCACCACTGCAGCCTCCCTAGAGGCAGGGAAGGCCAAGAGCATGTTGGACATGCAGTGGAGGCTCCAGCAGGTCCCGGGCAATGCCCTCTTCCATCTGCCAGGAAACCTGCCTCAAACCAGAGAGGTCAAGTGCCAACAGGACTTTCTCTCTCAGCCAAGAGAAACCAGCGCTCACGTGTCATGAGTGGCTTCAAAGACTCCAACCATTGAAGAAACCCATGGGGCTCTGGTTGGAACCATTTTGTTGGTGTTTGTTCAAAAGACATTTGCTAAGGAAGCCTGCTCCAGAAACCAACCCAGAGCAAAGCTCAGCATGGAATCAAAAATGAGTACCCTTGTCAAAAGACTACTCACTGGTCAGTGAAGAGTAATTTAAATGACAACAGTTTAACCAAACCAAGACAGGTATTTTTACATTCAGTCATCATGTACAGAAGCAGCGCTTCCACTGAGGATACGCTGCTCTCAGTATGCTGCTCCTCATCTGTTACACGGCATGGGTAACCCTCCAAACGTTATAGCTAGCAGAATGGCAAGAGCCAGTTGTATATCCTAGAAATCTGTTGGGGTTTTTGCAACAAACAGGGTCTGAATGAAGACAGTGGCCTAAAAAGGCACCGTTATCACATTGAATGCCTGACCCAAAGCCTGCTGACATCCACAGAAGTCTTTTAGGGACTTTAACAAGCTATGGATCAACCCTGAAGAGAGTACCACACACCATGCCATTTAAAATCAAGACAAACTTAATCAACTTTGCGATGTAACAAGATTTACTTCACCGCAGCCTCCATAAACCCCTGCAAATGCCAGGGTTCAGGCTTTGAGGGCCAAATATTAAAGGCTTCTCTAACATGCAAACCAGCAAGCACTGATTTTTGTAAACCTCCTCCCAGACACAGGCATTGGCTTGGGGGGAACAGCTGTGTACCTACTGCTCCTGAAAGTCTAGTCATTCGTTTCCATATTTCAGCCTTTAATAAGCTTCACTTGAGGCAGCTTTTAAAATAAAACCCAAAGCTTGAGCAAAAGCCCTTCATCCGATCCCTGCCTTGGGCAGCACTTATCCCTGCCCTGCCAGCAGTGCATGCCCACCTCTGAAGCCAAAGGCCATGGGGTTGTGTCAAACCCATTCTGCAAGATCAGCTCCTATCGCAGCCTGTTACTCGCTGGGCTGTTGAAGATACGGTGCCAGGCCTCCTAACACAAATAATTCCCGAAAGAAAAATTATTCTGTAGTGTCAACAGCACAGAGCTCCAGACAGGCCAGAAGAAAACAGACTGCAAAGGTATTTTGGGAAGAAATGGAAGGGCTGTTTGCCTGCGTTTCACCTTGCACAGATGGAAAAGTAGTCCATGGGCATGCTGACCCTCATCACCTTTAATAGGTGTCCCAGGGCTAAATCCTCACTCACCATGCTGAAAACGTAGGGGCAAGCCTGCAACTCCTATACTTCAATAATAGAAGCAGCCATTTATACAGAGATGTGAAGTGTTTAGGCTCAAAGTGTTTCATTTTGCTTAATTTGGTATCACCCAACACACGGAAAACTTCTGTAAATGAAATCGCTAGAGATTCCGATCCCTACTGTATCCAAATGTATCTGGAAAAGAAATGTGTCCATTTTCTGTGCAACAAATGCTCAATTGCAGATTTTCTGGATAATAAAATCTCCAGCCTAGCTATTTAATTATTCAGCTGACTGGCGGAAGAATATGAAGCTACAGAAATCTAAAGCCATGTGCTGGAAACTCTGCAGTAAGTTATAACAAATGTTTGCTTTAAAAAAGACACCAACTAAGCTATTTAGAAGCTTGCACTTAGGAGATAATGATCATTTAATAATTATGCAAGAAAGTGCCATCTTTGCTCTCATAATCTCTCTTTATATAGTCAAAAATATTTTCTTTCTCAGAGCTAGATAAAATAGGAGTGTTCTTCATGCCAGAATTTTCAAGCAAGACCTTAATCCTGTAACTGGAGGCATATGGCCAAACTCTCATTTGTTTTGGTGGGCGCCCGTACAAGCATAAATCTCCTGCCATAAAATCACTGTGCTGAAAAATGCCCAAGTCGCACTATTAGGGGCATCCTCCAGTTGTTGGGCTCCTTGCTCCCTCCTCATCTGCCCCATGCACCCCCAGGAAGGTAGTCATGCCTTTGCCACCGCTCGTTATACCAACAATGGAGACCAGCTGGTTGGTGCCATCTCTGCAAGGTACCACATAGAAATGGGAACGTTCACAGGTTCTTAAAACCCCACCTGTACAACACAGACCACCAGTCAGTAATATTGCCTGGTTGCAGAGAGCCTATGATCTGAAGGAGGGAAGGAGGATGGCAGTGGGCCATGCAGATGGGATTTCAAGGGGGAAAAGGAAGAAGCAAGGAGAGTGTGGTGATGCTAAGCCAGCCCGCGCTGCCGGAGTGCTGCAGGAATTATGCCACCAGCCACATGCCCAGCTGTGGGTTCCGTCAAGCAGAGGGTCCACCAGGATTTGGGCTTCTTCACCTGCTGGTGGAGCTGTGCACATGATCCAGGGTCAGAGCTGGGACCCAAACGTGTTCCCATGGCACAGACTGTTACTAGCCACAGTATACTTCTGGCATTAGGCAATTTATAATTACATTACTAATTACATCACCAATTGAGTACAATCTGCCATTTCTGGAATTCTCTCTCTAATCAAAAACTGTCCTCAAGGCATTAAAAATACGCTGACATCCAGCAGCAGGAGCGGAAAATCACAGCATCCTTGTTATCACAGGATCCCTGTTGAGCCGGTGCCGATCAGATAATCCCGCAGGAGCCTCAGCGTGCTCCAGCCACCTCAGACTGTGCCTTCGCTCATGCTGCGGCAGCGATGCAGCCCAAATCGCTGAGGTGCCACATGGGAAAGAAGCATCTCCCAGGCCGGGGCAAGCCCCTGCCTCCCAGGGCTCACATCGGGAGGTGATATAAGCTCCTGGCTGCCCACATGGATCCAAAAGAGACTGAAAACTCTCCTCCCTGTGCTAAGTTGTTGACCATCTGGTTCAGACGGTGCTTTCCGCAGACTCATCGCTGTCCTACAAAATCATCTTTTTCTACAGCCTAGAGACACGGCTGCTCTGATGAACACTTAGCAGATAGCACGCAGCGGCAATCAGGAACCAATTTGGGATAGATAGAGTGGGGTGCGGGAGCATCATGCAAAGGGCATCCTTCTTGAGAAGGACCTTGCCCCACCGGCCCAGGAGCCCGAGGAGGAGGGATGGCAGCGACCAGGCTCTGGGCCAGCCCTCCCTGCTAAGGAGGCAGCTTGCAGCCCCTCCAGGGAGAAAGCCAGCTTCCAGCCAGCCAGCGTGCTGGTGTGTTTGCCATACCCTCCAGTCCTCTTTGGCAGCAGGCAATGTGCACAGGGTGGCTTTGGGAACAGCTTCACTGGCTCTCCTCCACCACAGGTTAACCCCACATGGAGACACCCTGGCTCTTCAGGCACAGGGAGGTTCCTCTGTACCATCTCCATGGGTCTGGAGATTTTCCCCATCCCTGCAACACCCTCCTGAGAAACAATCTGGGAGACTCAGCTGGTTTTGCAGACTGTTTTGCCCTTGGGGGACACAGCTAATTAAACTGTGCCTCCTCTTCTCCCACCCCCACCATGCCTCCAGTCCATGCTATCCACTGATTGCTCTCTTGTCACACACTTCGCATCCAAACCGCTCATGGAGAAGCTCCCACTTGCTGCTCTGCACTTCACGCCACCAAGCTTGGTCCCTCCTGGCTTGTTACGACAAAGACAACCAGTCAGCCGCTCTTGGCTGGTTTATTTTAAATCTTTATCTAACCATCACCACTCTTATTAGAAGTGGGAAAAGCAGGAAAATTGCACTGCAAGAATAAAAAGTAAATGTCCCAGTAAAGCCTGTGCCATACAACTAATGCTTATAGTTATGGCTTCATGCTTGCAGAAGGGACAGTGAACAAAGCAGAGGAAAAAAAAAAAAAGAGATGGCCTGGGACCTGCGTGTCAGAGCGGTGCAAAGGGTGACAAACTGAGGCTGTGAGCCAGGGACCATGCTGGAGCCCAGCTGTCTGCCCTCACCGTGATGGGGCCGGGCTTCCGCACACAGACCCCTCTGGTCCCACAAGTACCAGGAGAAAGTTTTTGTTGGTTCGCCTGTAACACGATAATGAAACCAAAAGTTTTTGTAACTCATTTGACTTCCACTGAGGAAAAAAACACAACAAAGATCTAAATATTTAACTCAGATAACTGTTTTAACCCAGCCTTTCCAGACTTAGCCCCATTCAATGTGATCAGTCTCCTGGACAAGCAAAGCCAAAGTGAGAAGTGGTCAGATTTGCAGAGCTCTTCCCCTTCCCGTGCATTCATCTTTCCAGACCGGACACAACTTCACTCTCCCCATCAGTTGCCTGCCCAGGAGGTCTCAGTAACCTCTAGGGTTGCATTGACTGGTTTTGCTTCAATTCAACTTGTTGGAGGCAGTACTGGGGCAAATCAGCAAAATGCCTTGGGGCTACTGAGTCCCAGTCAGGGCAATGCCACTGGGAAGAGAAGAAACCTCCACTGAATACTGGGAGATGCACCCCAAAAACACATCGTGGGATCCCAACGGAGGTGTGCTGAGGCCACCTATGGCCTGCTACCCAAGGGGGATGCCTTCTCCTCCCATCCCAGCACCACGTCCCCACCACCCTAGGTGATGGCACAAACCATCTTGGGGAAGATTTTGCCCTCTCAGGTGCAAAAGCTGAGTCCGCACCTCGGATGCTTTACAGACAGACTGATTTAATCTTTCTTGACAACTTGTCTTCTATTCTATGGATTTGTTTAAAAGGGAGAGAGCAGTCGTTAATGTCTACAGGAAGGGAAAGAAAACAGTCACCGCTCCACTGGTCCAACAACCCTGCTGCCACCGCTGTCTTGTCAGGGGAAATTAGGCTGGAGGGGTGCGAATTGCACAAAGAAGTTGTGTTTTCTTGCAAAATGCTCTTAAAAGACCTTAGCTGGCCTCTTTCTTACAGCGATACTTTCCTCCAAAACTTTCCACCAGCTCAAATTTCACTCAGAGGCAGAGGCTGGGCTCTTCAAAGCCAGGGGGGAGTGAGATGCATCCCTGGGAGCGGGTTCCTCAGGAGCACTGAGCATCCTGGAAGCTGAACTCTACATGAAAGGCACGCAGACAGTAAAGGAAATAATACAAATCATTTGCCTAATGAGCAAACTTTTTCCTAGCTGTTTTCACTGCATTTCCAGTGGAATAATCTTGATTTCTCCTGCCAGGTTTCTGCTATTGGTCTGTACGCTTCCTACCGTTGTTGTCATTCCAGCTAGCCCCTGTCTGCTTAGGAAATTCATGGTACGTATATTTTTGCTGCATGGTGCGCATGCAGACATCTTGAGATGTCTGAAAAATGTTCCTGTGAACCAGGCACTGATGTACCACTCTCTGGAGAAGATAAATTTCTGCCTGCTTCCCGCATCCCTCTGTTAAGATACAGTGTGAATACAAATTTGTTTGGAAAGGTTGCGTTAAAACAATAATACGCCTTTCTCTTCTCATATTTTATGCAACGCAGCTATTCCCATTTCACTTTGAAAATACAAGGTGTCGGTGTTTGAACAGGTATTTGGCTTGGTTAGCTGATGACATCTCATAATTGGCTGACGCTAACTTTTCCTTTAGGATTTTCTGTCTGATTTCCATAACTAAAATGGGAGAAAACACTCTGGTGGCTACAGCTGCTCTGATCGCTCTGCAGACGCCCTCCTCCTGCCCTCAGCCCACTCCCCAGATTTCATCGGCTGTTCTGAATCCTCCCTGTGGTGAAATCTTGGGGCTGGATCAGCTCGGGCTAATCCTCTCCAGGGCACAGCGCTTGGGCGAAGCAGGTCTGAGCCCTGCTGGGAGCAGACTGCAGCCTGGCGCTCCCCCCAACCATCTCCCTGCGGGTCTCCAAGTGCTTCCAGGATTTCCCCATCCTGCACAAGGACAGGACACGGCTGATTTCTGTCCCCTGCAAGGGGGTTGTTTGCAGCAGGCTAGTTTCAGGGGCACAGGCTGGGACAGAGGCCACATCCCAAATGCCTGGGGTGCAAGGGGACGGTTGTTGGTGGCCACCTCACATCGCTGAGCAGATGCAGGGCAGCAGCAGCAAGAGGTGACGGCTGGAGCTGGGACCCGTATCTCCTTCCCTGCAGCCCTGCTTCAAGCACCAAGCTAAACCTCGCTCCCATTAAAGCTAATGGAAAAAGCTATTTAACGGGGCTCTGGGGCCAGTGAAAAATGATGAATGAAAATTGTTTAACAGTCATATAGCCAGAGGCCTGGCTCTGCTGGTGTTCACAGCTGCATAAATCCCGACAAGATGAACCCTCTGGGCCCAACAGGCTCCACAGTTTCAGCCACATCCCTTCGTGTGCTGGCACCATGATGCCAGCTATGGGGCACAGGGACCGGGCATCACACCCCTCGTGTGGGCAGCAGACAGGCCACTGCCTCCCCAGGGAGGAGAAAAGCCAAACCAAACCTCATCCAAAAGCACTGCTAGAGGGGGTCTTGATAACTTTGGTGCTATCAAAGCACAGGCCAGCTGCTGCCATGCGAGAAAATGATGGCTATTGAGTTTATAATTAGCAATTCCTCTCTTTCACCAGATCTTTAAGTCCAAAATGGGAGTCATCACCTGAGAACAACAGCAGAACAACAACCAGAGCGATAGAGAATTATTTTAAATAACAAACATGTATTTGGTTTTGTGGAAATAAAAACATGTCATGCCCCTAGTGCCCAGCCCTGCACCTTCAGCACCGGGGGTCCGAGGGACAGGCTGCTCCCGGGCTGGGGACGTACCTATTTCTGCTGGCCATCTCAATTCCATGCAACCTTCACTAGCCCTGGCGAGCAAATGAGCCTTGTGCTACAGTTGAAGCACAGGGGACTCCTGCTTTTATAGCCCCCAACTCCTCCTGCCCGTCCTGACAGAGCCTGGCCATGGGGGGGGGGGGGGGGGGGGTGTGTGTCCATGAGGAGCACTGTAGGGTGCTCCCTGGTGTCCCTCCATCCCTTTGGAAGCTGTGAAAGACTAGAAAAAATACTTCTCAATTATGAAAGTAAGCAAAGAAAGCACAAATGCAGGGATATTTTCAATGAACAGTTTGCAAAGGAACTAAAAGCACAGGACTGCTTTCAAGATAAACTCACAATATTTTCCACGACAATGAACCCACAGAAAACTTCTCCATCAGCTTGTTGGCAACTCCCAAGTTAAATGCCAGTAATCTGGCAGCAAAGAGCTGGCATCCAGGACATCACAGGTTTAAAAGCTCACCAGCTTCCCCCCCTCTTTACGGCTAGTTGCATTAACCTCATTATTCATTACAGACATTACTCATGGCTGTAACAAAGATTTGCCTTTACGCTTGTTTTGCACCCAAATCAATGCACCCCTTACTTCTACCTTGACTGCAAAGCAGCTCAGGGAAAAGCTGCCTTCCCCTCAAGCCCATAAGAAGGTAACCAAGGATCTTAAGAAAATCTGCCATCCTTCCTTATAAAAACAGATTAAGGGGATATTTATAAGCATTGGTTATCCTTTAAAACAGACTTTTTGTCCCACATTCATGCAGTGCGTCCTCCAATTTACTCCAAACATAATGAGATCTTTGTGCATGTTGTGCAGAGTCCCCAGGTCCCATGACATGTGTGATAGAGGCCACCATAGTGTTCATTTGATAATTAGCCTCATTACAAGCAAACTGGAAGCTCTTCAGCCTACTAAAATAGGCACTCAGTGCTGCCTCTGCAGCACCTGACAAATATGGACTGATAGACAACACTGATCTCTCATGCAGGTCTGGTTAAGGAGTGAGAAAAGTCCATCAGTGGCAACCATTCTGTCATGAGCATCTCTCCATTTCATCCTGCTGATACCACTGTCCTTCACTGCAATTAACTGGGCAACCCCAGCACAGATCCACAATGGGATTTTTCACCATAAAATAGCCAAATCCCAGATGGCAAAGGTGAGTGGCCGTTAGCAATACTGCCCGAGAGAAACTGGAGGAAACAGAAAAACACTTCTCGTCCTTTCCTTGGCCTGGCAACTAGCAGCACTTTGTCGGCTGTACTCAAATACTCTCAACAGTACTTCATCTTACTCAGGCAATTTTCAATAAATGTACAAATTTTTAACATCCCACATATGCATCAGACTCCTTTTGCAGATAATGGCAAGAAAAACAAGGAGTTCCCTTAGTGATGATGTGCCCATGTAATAGAGACAGCATCTCGGGAGCTGGGAAGGCAGGGGAAGAGCAAAAAAGCAAGCTATTTTTTGCATGGTAAAAACCCCTGCAATTTGGCTCATGATATGTCCTTGGACGAATCCCTCATTTTGGCTACATTTAGGGAAAATTACCCTATAATGGTAGCAGATGAGACTTTTGATTGATCAACAGTGAGTGAAGAGGGAAGGATTTGGTCTTGGCAAATGCTTGCTTCTGCCCCCACATTCTCACTCTGCAGCCTTTCGTTCCTGAGGACAGTGCATGGCACGGCATGAAACCCCTCCATTCTCTCACCTGCTAGGCTGAAATACTGGTACCGAATTTACAATTAAAAAGAGAGGACAGAAGCAAAGTGAGCAGCAAAATATCTGCATTGTTGTAAACTGCCAGGTTGCATGAACTGTGAAGTCCCCAGACTATTTTGGGATAATTCGGCACCTTTCAACTGTCACATAAAATTTCGTGGGGGATGATGCTTGGCATTGTTTATATGACATTAGCTTCACCTTTTCATCCTACTGGGGACCATCAAATGCAAAACTGGATTAAATTTGGCAGATCACATTATATATGGGGAAGTGAGAAATATTGCTGTATCACAATTGATTTTCCCAAAGGCACCAGCCAACCTCTGATATTTTGATACTGAGGTGATAAATAATTTTCTGCTGGTAATTTCCATATTCAGTAAGCCGAGAAGTTTTTCTCAGTATGCAAATGAGATTTATTTAAAGCACCATTCTATGTTGCTTACAATTAGATTGATTTGGATGGCTGCAGGAGGAGTTTTGTCTTGGGTGGTGCTGAATGGGCAGGAGCAGAGGCAAGTCTTTCATGCGACATCGACTTGCCTTCACTATACCAGATTTGCTCATTGGGCTTGTCATGGCTGAACAAGAGACGTGCCAGATAGGAGCATGTGGGTGGTCAGGTTTGTGCCTTGGATGCTCCAATTATTTTACTTGGTTGCGAATATTGGGGCAGACACTGAAATCAGCAGGTCATGCCAAAGGTTTGAGTGAGCCTCAAAGCCAAGCCTGATAGATGGAGGAAATTTCCCAAGTACTAACCCACCTGAGGAGACTGTTTGGGCTGGGTCTGCAGTTTCTTGATGACTTCTTTATTTTGACAACAGAATTGAAAGACAGCCAACACAGTCAGGCCCACTTATCTTGTAGTTGAACATAACAAGAGGATAAAAGCAACGCCCAGAAACTGAATAATGAATTTGATTGCAGACATAAAAAGGGAGATCTTGGCCCAGCTGTACTAAAAAGAGACACCTGGCACCATCTGCAGTGGGACCTACATTTCCTTCACAATACCAATGCTAATTGAATAGATGAAGTTCAAGGTGGTTATCCCCCAGTCCACCACATGCTAGATACAGCTATATTTCTGCACTGGCTTCTCCTACACCTTGGGAGAAGGCTTTGGCCAGCTCAGCAGGTCCCAGCCCCCTGCAGCATTTGATGAAAACCCTCCGAGACATTTCTGATGGGCTGCATTGGGAGACAGGACAAGAAGCTGAGAGACAGGGCCGAAAGGGCTGTGAACAGCACAAATAAAACAAGCCGATGTGTGTGCAGCAGTGCTGTGCCCTGCTCGTCCACCAACCCTTCCCACCCCTGGACCCAGCAGAGCCCTCAGACAGGGACTCTTGGATGCGCCGCACAAGCCTCAGAGGATGAATTAGCAAAGAATAAAAGTCTTTCCTCCAAACAGCTCCTTCCAATCTCACTTGCAGGAGAGAACAGCCTCCGGTTGCACAGCAGTGGGAATGTCCAGGAGACCTCCTTCCCCTGGCCCCAGCCTGCCCATGGCTCCCAGCCCGGCTGTGGGGCGCACAGCCCCCCTCCGCCAGCTCCAGCCACCCCCTCATGGCCCTCCCCATGGTGTTCCCTCAGCTCTCCTGGTCACTGGCCTGCCGCTCACCCGGGATGACAAGGTTTGTTATTCTGAGTCATCCTTGGTGCTGCTGCTCCACTGCAGGCCCTGCTGTGAGCATCACTAACGCGCCTGTTTCCAGTTTGCACACCACGTGAAAGCAGTTTAAAGGAAATTTAGTCCCATGGAGAGAGCCAGCACTAGGTTGATGTGTCTCACAAACCCTAATTTGATGAGTTATACGCAGCCTTTACACGCAGAGATTAATTTGGCTCTCCACATACATTTGCATTCGTCACTCCTGCAAGACTTGTGATGTCTTTAGGAAAAGCTTGCCCTTCCCCAGCCAGCCTCGTGTTGCACTTTCCGTGACGGTGCCTGCAGGCAATGGAGAACAGCCCGTGGATTGATCCTACCTGCACAGGTTTGCTGATGCCGGACCTCTCCAATGGTCCTGCACGCTGCCATATTGTGGCACCGGTTTTAAATTTGCTTCCTGAGGCTCCACTTTCAAGCTAGAAGTTTCCTTCTGTCTTTAATTCTCATTCCTTGCTTCCTTCTGCCTCTCTCCAGCAGGCAGGGCTGCATCTCAGTGCCTGGTTAAGAATCTCTGCTGACATAAACGGGTGCATCATTATATTTTTGGTGCTGTTCCTCTCACTTCGATCCGGAGAAAATTTGATCTCCTGAAGTTAAGAAAACTCAGTCAAGAAAGTTTTAAATCTCCTTATCGGGAGATTTGTTCTGCTTGTTTGCAGTGGCATACGAACTACTGCCGGTTAATAAGATGTTTCTAGCAGTGGTCTGTAAATCAGGGATCCCCGAGTCTTAATGTACTAATGTAAAAACCCACATTTGTTTGCACGTCAGCTGCTGTGTGCAACCCAGCAAGCACTGGAGGGATCGGAGATCTGTACTGAATCAGCCCTACAGCAGAGCAGTCAAGAACCAGCCTACTCAGATCATCAGCCCACCTAAGCACGTGGTTAAGGTTTCCTTTAGCAAAGGGTGTTTCTCGGTGCCTGGAAGTTTAGCACCCATCTTGAATGCTTTTATAGGAAATGACATTTCTGAAGGTACAAAGCAGCTGCCTTCCATACAGCAGACCCCTTCTCAGCATCCCGGGTGGAGCACCCCGATTTAAAGGTTGCCATCTATTTGTCCTCAGAGGAAAAGTGGGGAGTGACAGAGCAGTCCCTGATCTCCATGCCCCCCTCCTCAGCTCAGCCTCCCCCCAAAATTCAGCTGTGATGCAGCACGACGGAGAAAAGAATCTGAGTCACAACTTTCTCTTCCTTGAGGCTGTTACAGATATGATAAACCATTTTTTTTTTATAAGTGCTGCCTAGAGTTTAATAAATGCTCATATGTATTATTAATCTGGAATATTACCCCCAAATCCTATAATAAAATGACTCAAGCATTTCAAGCTATCTCAGAGGCTTGCAAAATCCTTGCAAGTTACTAATTAAGCTACATCGGAACAATTGTTTGGTAAATTTTACAGTCGGGTTTCATCTTCTCTTTAGAAAGGGCAGACTACAAATTTATGCAACATAAAATGGAAGCTAATGAATCTGGAGCATATACGGTACAGAGCATGCATCTAACAAGTGGGAATAATAACATTAACAGTGCTTTGAGATAATAGACTGTTTAAATTCATATTTATAGAAGCCATAGACTAATATGCTGTGATCTACAGTTTAGATGTTGTATCCCTGAGGGCACAATCCCGAATACGCAGGGATACGAATTTTCGAGTGGAAAACAACTCGCACCGTTCCCCCAAGTCGTGACAGCCAGCGAAGGGAGGCCCTTGGGAAGCGCGCCGTGGTGGGGGTCTCCAGCACAGAACTATCGCATGGATCTGCAGGGTGGCCTCGTGCTAGAGGAGACGTCCACAGTTTGGTCTCCTTAGAGCTAAGGGTCACCCTGGGCTGGTTGAACAGTAAATAAGGGATGCTCCTGTCCGGGTAGGAACAGGGGTTCCCTCCACCCTGGTAAGGGCCAGTGCCCGGACTGTGCTCAATGGTTTGCATAAGCAAATATTAAAAAGCAAATAAAGGAACCTATTGTACTGGGTTCTTGTGGCCAGGTTGTGGTAGTGGGGGGGCTACAGGGGGGCTTCTGTGAGAAGCTGCCAGAAGCTTCCCCCATGTCCGACAGAGCCAACACCAGCCTGCTCCGAGATGGCCCCGGTGCTGGCCAAGGCCGAGCCCATCAGAGAGGGCAGCAGCGCCTCTGGGATAACGTATTTTAGGGGGAAAAACAGAAGGGTGAGGAGATGTGAGAGGAGCAGCCCTGCAGGCGCCCAGGTCAGGGAAGGAGGAGGAGGAGGAGCTGCAGGCGCCGGAGCAGAGATTCCCCTGAGCCCCTGGTGCAGCCCATGGCGGGGCAGGCTGTGCCCCTGCAGCCCAGGGGGGCCCACGGGGGAGCAGATCACAGAATCATAGAATCACTTTGGTTGGAAAAGACCCTTAAGATCATCGAGTCCAACCTTTAACCTAACCCTGCCATCCCACCACTAAACCCTGTCCCTAAGCACCTCATCTATCCTTCTTTTAAATACCTCCAGGGATGGGGACTCGACCACCTCCCTGGGCAGCCCATTCCAGAGCCTGACAACCCTTTTGGTGAAGAAGTTTTTCCTAATGTCTAGCCTAAACCTGCCCTGGTGCAACTTCAAACCATTCCCCCTCGTCCCATCGCCCGTTACCAGGGAGAAGAGGCCGACCCCCACCTCACTACAGCCTCCTCTCAGGCAGCTGTAGAGGGCGATCAGGGCTCCCCTCAGCCTCCTCTTCTCCAGACTAAACATCCCCAGTTCCCTCAGCCGCTCCTCATAAGCCTTGTGCTCCAGACCCCTCATGAGTTTTGTGGCTCTCCTCTGGACATGTTCCAGCAATGCAACACCTCCCCCTGCAGCCCGCGGGGGGCCACGGGGGAGCAGATCCCCCACTGCAGCCCGGGGAGGACAGAGGGGTGGGGGGAAGGCAATGTAAGATTTAGTTTTTATTTCTCATTATCCTACTCTGACCTGATTGGTAATAAACTGATTTCCCCAAGTCGAGTCTGTTTTGCCCGCGACAGTAACTGCCGAGTGATCTCTCCCTGTCCTTATCTCAACCCACCAGCTTTTCCTTACGTTTTCTCTCCCCTGTCCGGCTGAGGAGGGGAGCAACCGAGCAGCTTGGGGGGCACCTGGCGTCCAGCTGGAGCCAGCCCACCACACCTATTAACAACACAGCTGGCAGCTTGGGGCTTTATGCAATGATTTTTCGCAGGTTGGAGTATCCGGAGCTCTCATCAGCTGTTACAGCAATCCCGGGCTGCGTGACGGCAATCCAGCCTGCTTATTTCCACAATTGGAAGATGAGTTTTGTAAGGATAAAGGCTACATCTAGCAGGGCTCAGGTTCTGGTGCCCAGCCAATTCATAAAGCCTCCTCTTTTCCTCCATACATGGCTGAACCAGTACTGGCATGTGATGAAAACAGTGAATCCCCTCTCTAAGCCAGCCAACACAAATCATCTAATTTCTGGCCTGCCGATGGCTGCATTTTAGCATTGTCTCACCAGACCTGGAGCTGAACGAAATTTGGACAGTCATTATTATAGCTGTGCAACACCACATCCTGGCTTTTGATCTCCAGCACTGGCGTAAATCAGGTCCTCAGGGACCAGAAGTCCCTTGGGGTAGCATTTCTGCCCACATCAAACACTGCTGGGAAGCGTAGATCCAGCCTTAAGTATTTATATCATGTTTCCAGTTGTCTGCAGTGTTACAACGCCAATGATTTCTTCATTTATTTATTTCACCCTTTACATACAGTTTGCAACGCAGAGAGCAAGTAAGACGCAATCATGCTGTAGCTACACGTACTATGGGTTTTTGGGAGCACCACCCTGTGCTTAGCATGGCAAGGGGTGGCCCCCCTTGCCTCCAAGAGCACCCAGGCAAGCACTCGCACCGCTCCTCAGGTCCACAAGAGACACCAAAACTTGGAAGGTGGCGAAGCAGGGAAGGGGCTCCCTCCAAGAGCAGCACCCCAGGGATGGGCAGAATTGGGAAGGGTAAGAGATTCAGACAAGGGAAAGAGGAAAGCACCACAATTATCTCTGTTGAAATTCAGGATTTTTCCTGGGACTTTCTCAATCGACTGATGAGAATTGCTAAGACACGAAGGAAGTCTTGCAATGCTCTTGCTCCTTGGACTGCAGTAACTACTCTTTGTTAGTCTAACGCTGCAAGAAGAGATTAGTCTGGTACATGCATTGTTTCACCCTATTTTCACCAAAAGGACACCACACCAAGCCTTTTTCTCTTGGCCATAGCAGAAACAGACCCTAATGTACACAGTTCTTCCTCAGAAAATCTCCCCAGAGCACCCTGGCCCAGAAGCTGAGAGGGTGATGTTGTGCACCTCTGTCCCCTCACCACCCTCTGCCTCCCTCTGGGGCCACAGCCTCCAGTCCAGCCTTGGAGACGTGGGATGCCCCACCATCCCCACCGCGCCTGGGCAGCACACTGTCCAGAGGGCTGACACGTGCACTTGGCCCTGAGTGATGTGCTTGCACTGTGGGGAGCCAGCAAAGCTGAGAGCACATCTGTAAGTTGTCCCGAGTACAGGTTTTAACAAGGGCTGGGCTCGCTTTGGCTTCAAGACTCAATTCATAAGAGCTGCCCATACCTCTCACGGCAGCAGAAGGTATAAACCATCTACGGGAGACTTCGGGGTATCTCAGAGCTCCGGGTGGCACGTGCTGGGGGTCTCGTTGCCACTCAGATAGAGGTGGGCAGCACAAGTTGCTCCACAGTACCCGATCCCCAGGCAGAGCCACACACCGCTCTGGGCACACGCTCCACAACATACACATCGGTGCCGTAATTCACTTACACTGATATCCTTCATGATGCTGTTCATGCAACCTCTAATTTTTTGCAGATGATAGAAAGCTTCTCTGTATATCCAGAAGGATCAAGGGTTGTCAGGCAGCTTAGCAAAGCTCCCCAGCACAACAGAGGAGACTTATCCAGCTCTAACCTCACGCGTCCCCCCCTGGAAGAGGGCCAGGCAGAGCCTTGCGCTTGCCATCATTCTGATGCTGGCTGCTTACACAAACACCGAACAAAACAACCCAGCGCTTCTCAAAGTTACAGTTTTAAATTAAATTCCTTGGGCAAGACCTGAGTCACCTCAGTCCTCTTTTGCCTTGTATTAATTTTAACTCTGTTCTATGATTTTCCTACCTAAGAGTTACAACTCTCATACGTTTCCTCCTCAGCTTCTAGCAGGTCACCTGCTTTGCTCTGGTATCTTTGCTTGTGTTTAGCAGTGACTAAACTTTCTCTGCCCTCTTCCTCCAGCTCCCCAGCCCAGCTCCTACAGGCAATGAACATTCCTGGGTCATATGTGGATGAAACAGGAACAAGCACGGACCATGGGTTGGATCCGGATCGAGCGCAGCATCTGGCCTTGGCGCGGAGCCAGGAGCAAAGGTTATTGCTATGGTAGTAGCAAGTCAGAATAAAAATGGGCTACGTTTAATTCTAACAATTTTTGTGCAATATTGAGGATGAAAGTATAAAGCTTGGCCAAGTCAAGGGGGTCTTTACCCGAGGCAGGAACCCTATTAAAATAGAGAGCCCTCATGGACTCCATTAAGAATTCACCAAGGCAACTTCCAGAAGCATCCCCAAGATACTGCTGTGCTGGTGATCAATTAGTATTGATACTGTCATGGTGCAATAATCTTCTTCATTAGTTCTATTTTTAAAATTCAGATGGGGAGATGAGGCGTATTAAATAATGCACATACTCAGACAAGGAACAAATATGTTGCTTGTACGCAGAGCGTGTATCAGATGGTACAAGTGTCCTTGAGCAGATGTGCTAATGGACACAGAACCTGCGCTGCAACCAATTACTTCATCATTAATAAGAAAAACCAAGTTACGCATCCCAATGATGTAAAAGGGAGACCAATAAGTTCATTAAAGGTAAGCTCAAGCCGGGGCAGCAGCACTTTTACTTATTTTTCTGCATGCCCACAGCAGCACCACACTCTCTTGCAGCACCGAACCTCATGCATCCTCTATCAGCCCTCCCTGGCAACGTCCTCCCCTGACTGATACTTTCAAAAACTTCTTCCATCCGGTGAGGGGAGGGCTGGAAAAGCCTGGTGCTTTTCCCCTCCCTCCAGAAGGTCTGACAAATGGAATTAACGAGCTCAGAAAAGGGTCTCTCCAGGCTACTCGGCACACTGCTCATGCTGGGCAGTCGGGGCCAATGTAAGGGCCAAAAGAGTTTCTAATGATTTCCCCAAAATTTGGAGGATGCTGGCCAGCATCTTCCCATAACCTGCCCCACACTGTGCATGACCCCAGTGCCAGCCGCAGGAGGTAATCGAGTATGATGCAGCGACCACCTCCATCTGCTCCGAATTAAGGACAATTTATAATGAGCAGAACTAGCTAATCACAAACAAACAGGCTTCAGATTTTGACTGAGCACCACCAGTGCCAGTCCCGGAGCATTTCATTGCTGAAATCTGTGGGCAAACCCCTGACATTGACAACAGGCTGACAGATGAAGATCTTGAGGCTTGTCCTAGCTCCCAGGAAAGCAATAAATCAACAATGTAGGAAAACCCCAAGCCCCTGAGTGCTTTAAAAGTCAATAGTAAAATTTAAAATCAATGGGAAGCCTGGCAGGCAGGCAGCGGAGGGGCGGGCGCGCAGAAGGGCCGTGCAGCTATTGTTCAGCTGGGGTAAGCCGCCAGCATGCTGGATCCTATAAGCCAATTTTACTTAATAATCCCACTAATATGGAATGACACTGGTTGTAATCCTTCAGTGATTACAGCGTGGACCGATGCCTCAGCATCTCTGGGAGGATTTAAGGGACAGTACAGCATCCAGAAAGCTATAGCCAGATTTCTTCTATCAACTGGAAGGGAAGAGAATATCAAGGCACAGAAAAGCAGAAGCTGCTGCATGCTCATCCATATTTCTATCTGGAAATAAAAAAGAGACCAAAGCTGGAGCTTCCTCGCTGTGGTATCTGCCAAGTGCCTCTGCAAAGCAGAGCCCCAGACCAGAGAAGCAGCAAGAGGGGGATATGCGCAATGGGACACTGAGAGCAGAAAACCGGTCACAGCATGGGGAGGAGTATTCAAATCAAACCAGCTCAGGAAATCTGGGATCACCCCTGGGATCTGATAAATAGCAGAGAGAAAGGAGACAATATTTGCAGTCAGGGGGATTTTAAACAGAGCGCTTGAGTTCTGTCTGCTTGCACAGAGTGGCCCCTGGAGAGGAGCCACTGGTGAGCAAAAGAAAGCCAGTGAAAGGGAGCCAGGACCCCTTCATCTATCTTGTCTCCCTGGGGACACCTGAAGGACCAGTTCAGGGCCTGTTGTCCGCACTGAGGATTTTCCCCCGCCACCAGAAGTCCCACAGCTTTCAGTGACAATGACCTTCAGGTAATGTTGCATCTGACATTAGAGAGATCCATGCCCTGATACATGAGGAAATTCCCACCTTACCTGCAAATTGCTACTGAGAGTTTGAATTACTGCTAATTTATTGGAAGTGTCACTTGTACAATATTTTCAATTACTATTGCCAGACTGGGAAGCGAGAAACTGGAGCACGGTTAGGAGATTTCATAGACTAGTGAATCACTGGGGGGGGGGTGTTGCTAAATTATCAGCTGTATATTGAGAACAGCTGGAAAAACTCCAAGACCCAAGGACAGATGCAAAATTGTTGGAAAGACTGATTCAACATCATCCCCAGCAGCCTTGGATAAGCAATGCGGGCCAGGAGGCCTGAAGAACAGCTGGCCAGAGTGGACTCACTGAATTATTGTAACAAAATTAGATAAAAAACACAAAGGAAATGATTGCAGCCCCTTACACGGAGGCAAGAGGCTTTCCATGCTGGAACAGCTGGAGGACTCGGAGAGACCGTTCTCTCCCGACAGTAATCACTAAATTAGTCAAATTCAGCCGGTGAAGATGTTTCATTATGAACAGATGGAAGTTTGGGGTTTAACTCTCTGCTTTGCATGAGCGTATTCAGGGCAACTGGTAATTCCTCTGGTTCGGGGAGAAGAGATCCGAGCAGCAGAGTCCTGGGATGGTGGGGTACCAGCCACCACTGGGAGCTGCCCAAAGCTCTGGGCAACCCCAGGATCCAGGAGGGACAAAAGCAAGCTGGGTGCTTTACATCATCACTAATAAAGAACCTACAACACTTTTCCCAGGTGAAACACCCCAGACTCTTCCCTAGCAATATTTCCTCTTCTCACTCCCGTTGGCCATTCCTGTAGGTGACACAAGTCCCAGCTGGCTGACACCACTTGCCTAAGCTGCTGGCATCCCAAGGTGGTCCTCTTAAGATAGGGCAGCAAAAAAGGGCAGCTGTCTTCTAGATTTTTATCTTTTGTGAGATTCAAGAGGGGGAAAAAAAATGCCTTCAGACTGTAAGTTCAAACAAAAGGCAAAGGGTAGCACAGAGATTGTGAATGCACAGTGCTGCACCCCTGGAAATGCCAAAATGATCAAGCTGATGCTTCTTCACACCCTGTATCTTAGCCCTAAAGCAGTGTTCCTATGCAAGGCAGCAGCCTTCTAGATTAAAGTCAGAGCAAAAAGTGAGTATCAGACAAAAATCCTCCTATGCCCCAAATAATCAGAGGATGCAGCTTGAATCACAAGCATTTACATTTACATCACAATCTGGTTTTAAGGAGCCTTGTAACTGTTCACTTGTTTTCTGAAAATTACCATGCACTTGGCATAAGGTGCCTCTTGGGCAGGACCAGTTTTTTTCCAGGCGTGGTTGCACGGTGCCTCTGAGGGCACCCAAGGCTGCAGAAGAAGCCGTGTGCTCTGGAGCGGCACCTGGCAGGCTGGTAGGATGCTGCTCCGAGCCTAGAACAAACTTCAAGATGCCTGTCTGCTGGCAAATGAATATTGCCCCTTATAAAAATCACTTGAAATGTCTTTTCTTTCAGTAAATTAATGCGTGCCTAGCAATACTGAGGCATTTCATCTCCTATGACCTCATTCTCCATGTTCTTCAACTTGTGAGCTGTCCCTCGTCATTCAGCTCTTGTCCTAATATAGACTCTCTCCCCCCATCACCAGTACCCTGGTATGAATCATAACTCATATTTGCGATTGTGAACCCACATGCCAACCTACATCTGGATAGATGACTCTTCTCAGTACCCTCCAATCTGCAGCTCTCTTTGTCAGGATGAAGTTTTTACAGGTTGTTTTCCCTATCTCTGAACAAAGAAGCTTTGAAAAACCCACAGTGTTCAGAAATGCCTTCTTGTACCTTTTCTCCCATGTAGGCAGTTTCTGTGAACCTTGCTTATCCTCGTATTATGTGAACAAGGAGCCCAAGAGTGGCTGAGCAATAACAGCTTTATGAGCTTCTTGCAACAGAACTGGAATTAACTCAGAAAATCATCTGAAAAGAAAAATTCTGTAAGGAGGGCAAAGAAAACTAAAATATAGCAACCACAGGTTGAATCTTTTTGCCCATCTGACCAGAAAGACACATGATGAGAAGTTCTGGAAACGTGCTTGGTCTGTGGTACACCTGTGTCTTCAGAGATCAAAGACTTTAGCGGAACGAAAGCCCCTAACTGAGGCATTTTCATAGCTTGGACCACACCAGGGAAAGGGCAGCTCAAAGACCCCTTCCCACCCCACTAGGTATTCAGTAAATCCCAAATGAACTTGAACAACACCTGGAGGAGGTGGCAAGCATCACAGGCACAAGGTACCGCAGACACAGTGACCACATTTTAGTTAATGACTGTATTTTAGTTAGCTGAGTTGTCATCATCGAGAGCTAAAAGCAAAAGTAAGTCATCTTGGGGACAGCATCTATGAGCTGTAATGGCCATGGTCTCCTCAGCGGGCTGCACAGAGAGGGAAACACACAGTAACTAACAGACCACTAATTTTAAACCTCCCTAAAACCACTGGTTAATGTTTGCAAATGGGAGCGGTAATGGCAGGGTGGGAAGCGGCGGCGTTGCTGTGACTCAGAGCGTGCTGGTCCCCCTGTTGCTCAAGCGGTTAGAAAAGCGCCGATGCCTCTCAATGCTTATTTATTTCCCTTTCCCCTGACTGACTAAGGGAAACAATTTGCATCAAGAGATTTGTCTTCTGCTCTTCCACGGGATAACCTTAGACCTGTTCCAGCATCCTCTGCTAAATCAGTCTGTGTAAACGTATACATAAAGCTACAAACCCAATGCAACAACTGCTGCAAAAACAAGCAAAACAAGAACCCAGAAGCAATGCAGAGCCTGGCTTGAAAAAGCAGAAAGCTCTGGCGAACCCTTCGCTACAGAAGGGTCTCCTAGGACAACGGGGCCCCATTAGCCTGGGAGGAGCTGCCACATTTCAGACCTGTAGCCAACGAATCTGCATTTTTTTGTTGACTGAAACAAATTAAAAATTCTCGACAGCAAAGCCCTGGGTGTAGAGAAAGAAACATGGGAAATTATTTATTGCAAAGCAAAGATGGTCATGGCACATCAGAGCAGCCCATGAGCCGCGCCTGCCCCAGCCATCCGGGGCCACGCTGCCCTGGGTGTCACCCACCCACCCACCCAGACACCTGCCATGGCCCAGTCGAGGATTTCTGGAGGAAAATGTATTTATGAGAACTGGAAAGTGCACCTTGAAAACTGTGGAGGAGCTTTGAGGTGGCTGCTGCACTTCTGGGGAGCCTGGATGCTGAGGAACACCTGGATGGCAAAAGGGAAAACACACTCAAGCAAATAAAAAACCCATTTATGCAGCACTTCATAGCCTAAAAAAATCATTTACACAACGCTTCAAAGCCACAGACTGTCCCTGCCCTCCTGCCCACAAAGTGCAAACCTAGTTTCAGTGTACTTTTATACTCCAAGAAAGCACAAAAAGGAGTCAAAGCTAAATCCCTTAACTTGTTTTCGCTGGACGCATACAGCATCTGCTTCAGACGAGGGGGCTACGGATGTGAGGGCATTATGCAAATTTCGTGGCAGGTTTTTTTAATCATCCCAAAGATATTTTGTGCACACGTATTGTATTCCCGGTAATTTTTTTTGCCTTTTGAGTATTCCCCTAGAATGCTTCTAAACAATGAATTTTGCACCTTCCCTCCCCGAAGACGATGTGCTTTTATACCTGAAAACATTTAAGTGGGATTTTTGACTCGGCGTCTTTGTTCGCGTTGTTAAGCCGATCAAGCCATAGTACTTTGGAGAAAAAGAGAAGAGAAACAATGTTGTTTTGTCTGCTAACATGATTGATAGACAAGTTTCAATTATTGTATCTTTAACTGACTGGGAAGCACTTAAAAAGAGACAGGCTGCTGAAAGATGGGTTACATCCCAGCTCTGTGCTCTTCCCACAGAGAAAGTATACAAGGATGCTCTCTGGTGGCAGCTGGAAGGCAAGGCTCTGTTCTGGCCACCGCACTTTTAGTTTATTTTATGGACTAAGTGATAGTGTGAAAACTTGTTAAAATAGTAAAGATAGATATCTTTTTTTAAAAATATATATATATTATTAATTGGCTTGACTTATTTTGCTTTAAAAAAAATTATCTCAGGAGGTGCTTTGTTAATTGTCTCTGAGTATTCCCAGTGCATGGGCAGACTGGAGGGTGGTTTTTTTACAACTTCTAAAGCAACCGTGTGCTTTACCCAGGGCCCTGCCAGGGACAGGGATGTGATGTGCTGCCGGCAGAGCCTGCTTCAGGGCTGCCATGGCAGGGAGCTGCAAAGCGCCTCTGCTTCGAGTGCAGCTGGGGTATGTGGATCTGCCCCCCAAGCCCCTTCTGCTGGGGGTCACCCATCTCCCCACACCTGCATAACCAACTGCATTGGGTTTTGCACTGACCGACTCCCAGCTGCGCAGATACCTCGCTTCCCAGCTCCCAAATTTAACATCTTTACCCAGCCGTTTTCCTTCCACCTCAGTGTTTCCATGCACAAACTAACTCTGTACCCAGAGCACCACGCTGCAAAGTTCTCCCCAACCAGGGCTCCTTGCTCGTGCCCAGTCCTAAATAAATATCAAACCTGAGCCTATCACTCCCAGCCTTTTAAAACACAAATAGTCTTTCTATTAAATCACAGTTTGGTAAATTGTGCCAGTGCAAAGATTTCTTTGGCTTGCCTTACTACGGTGATGGATTTTGGATTGGCGGCCAGCTCAGGGGTTGGATACGTTACTTCCATAACTGTAAGCATGAATGTGATTTTCATTTTACAAGGACTGCACTACAGTTTGCGGCACATCAGTGTTACAAAAAGATTTTTTATTAATCCATTGCAATCCCCAAAAGGACACTTAGACCCAAACAAGGGCACCGTGCACACCTCCCCAGTCCCAGCACCCTTTTGTTGTCCGAGTGGTTTGTGTCACTTCGATTCCCCTGCTTAAGGCTCTGAAATGAACCAAATTCATGCCTGGAAATGGAGATCAGTGGTGGAAATGAAAGCGGTGTTTCGAAGGGCTGGCAGGTTCCCACAGCTGAGTTTTGCTCTGACAGCAGAGCGCGAACCCCAGTTCGTGGACGAACAAGCACGAACCCGAGTTTATTGACATGGATTAATTTTTGCCTGGGTACAAACACACTTTTGAGGTTGTTTCAGTGCTGCCCTCATCGGTACCTTTTCTGTTGATTTTCCTGAATATCCTCCACATCAGCCCCTTGCCTTCACCGCCCCAGTGATGACCTCTTCTGCACATGATGGTCCCGGGGGAGATGCTCCCCCAGAGCCGCTCCAGAGCAGATCAGCAAGACCCTGCCCCAGAGAGCGTGCTCAGGTAATTACCTCCATTAGGCAAAGACTGGCATTTGCTAAACCTCTTCGCCTGCCCTCACCTTCCTTAACGTCCAGCTTCTTTACACCAAGGCCAGTATTTGATACCTACAAAAGCAGAATTGCAGGACCTCCAGGCCAACACACCTGTCCTTCACGTGCAGGCGAGCCTCCCACAGGCATGCATTAGAGACAGAAAGCATCTTAATCATCCACCCTGCTGCAAATACATTTGCAGAGCTTTAATTGATTAACAGGCAGTCCTTGCCAGCAAATGAGCGGTTGGGTCCAGGGAGCTCTTGCTTGCTTGTTTTTAAACAGTGCAAAGTGGGAAAATGGAAGGAATAAGCAGTGAAAGCTCTAGGGACCCACCAAGACGGGAGGGCTGGTGGGAGGAAGGCAGCGCTGCTCTGTGTGCTGACCTTATTACTGCAGGGAAACGGAGGTCAAGTGGTAGCAGAGCAAAACACCACAGGCAACAGGGAGGAATTAAACAACTTCAATCCCCAAACTGTAAGCTCAATCTCAAGCCATGGGGGCCAATGGTAGTAACAGTTTTTGAATCTTTAAAGCAGCTAAGACATTACTATAACTGCCTAAAACCCACTGGTGGGTTCATCTCTGGTGACACAGTAGAAACTAGTGCTACCCCATGTCAGCCAGGCTCAGCTTTCCCCACCCCTTACCAGCACCGCTTTGACCTGGGGGGACGTGCAGGTGGGAAGGGAGAGAGCAGGGCTCTCCCAGGGGGCTGCCATGGCCACCCACCAGCTTCTCATCTCTTCTTCCAACCATCCTCGGTCCAGGAGAGTTGGCCTGATTTTAAAACCCCTTGTAAACCTGAGAAAGGCACAGGTCACAGGGAGAATGGCTACAGCAGCACTGATGGCAGGTACCGCCATCCATGGATAGAGTCCATGGATGAACCATTGGTCCACTGATAGACCCCGGCTCTCCTGCAGGCTCTGAACCATCAGGATAGAAGCTGCTTGGGGAAAAGAAGGACTGCCGGTTCCCCGCTGAAGCTGTTTGGCAGTGTAGAAAAATACACAAGATCACAGACAGAAGAGACTCATTTTCTAACCAGTTCAGCACGAGGCCGCGCACCACCTCCTGCCAAGTTACAGCATGGCTGGGTTACGGCTGCCCATTCTCCCTGCACTGAGCTCCCCTGGGTGCTGCCACCGCTTCAGCTGTAAGGGGGCTTTACACCCCTAGCTGCAGGGGAGATGCTCGCAGGCCTCGCTACATCCAGAAAATCCCTATAATTAAATTCATGCAATTAAAAGTTGGCACAAAACCTGAGGGTGTTGCTGGTGGTGCAGGCAGGCTGCTTGGTGCGGGTTTTTCTGCACAGTGGTTGTCACCCCACTGCGCCCCGGGGTCCCCGCTGAGGCCAAGCCGTTCCCAAGTGGCTCCAGGAGAGGACAGCCTCCCTCTGCACCAGCCTCACCGCCGCCTGAGCTTTCACCCGCCGCAGCCCGACACAAAGCACCATGCTTACACAAACCATTAAGCTTGCACAAACTGTCAATCCTGGTTTTAGCAGGGAAGGAACGCAGTTTAACAAGGTGGCTGCAGCTAGACAGCATCCAGCTGCCGGCGCGCACAGCACGTGGGAATGCATTTTAAGCTGGTATGCACAGCACTCCTTCCTCCCCTCCAGCACACGCACCTCCTCTTCTTTTAAGTGCTCCCCCATGCTCTCAGCATACCTGCCTGGGACAGGCTCAACTAAACCTTCACCTCTCTAGGCTGCGTCTTGTCAGGTCTTGGGCTCAGTCCCCAGGTAAGCTGCAAGGGAGCAGGCACACTCCATCATGTCCAGACCTCCCTGCACTAGGAGTTGCACCTTAATAACCCTCTGGACAAAAAAAATCGCGCTTCTGGAAACCTCTCCAGTACCAAACCAGTGTTGGCCAAGGCTCCTTCTAGTAAGCAGGTCAAACCTGAGATGGGCAGAAGACTTTTGGGACAGAAAAAGGGCTGCTAGATGCAATCACTGACTGCTTTTATGTGTCAGGTGGTGCAGGAATACCATTCCTGCTATATTTTCTTGCAATCTTGAAATCCAGTTTATAACAGAAGATGAGAGAAGTTACCCATCTGGGTACAAAATCCATACCATTGGGCTCAGAAGCTCATTTACTCCACACAGCCCAAAAAGGAGATGCAATATGCTTGCAGCACTGGGAATCTGGGGCAGTATCCAATAGTAGGAAGATTCACATCAGATTCCAAACCGCCGTGAACCTCAGCCAAATCAAATTACTCCAATTGCTGAATATATCCTTTTTCCACCTTAAGAGGAACAGCCTGCCTGCCCTTAACGTGCTGCAACCCCGTACCAGCGCGGCGCTGAGCGTGCTAATAGAGATGTCTTTCCCAGGGCTGTCACGGCCGCCCACCCGCTGTTGGGTGACTTTACACACGTGTGACAGGTAGTAATGTCACTGACAGCCTCTCCCTGGCACCCAGTTTTTATTCATCCCAACGCCCTGTCTGTCTTCACCGTTCCAGGGGAAGCGCTGCGCTCGCTGCCGAGCCCAAGCTCACTTCCCCACTCACGTTGTTGCTTATCTTTGCTGAGAAATTGGACTGAATTTTGTTGCTGCTCCATCATGCCAGTCTATACATCAGCTGCGAAGGCTAAAACCCAGATCATGACAGGGCAGGATCATAACAAGCTGGCAGCAGAAGAAATACCGAGTGTGTCAAATCCCTTGCAAAAGCACTGACAGTCTCCTGACAGAGGATGTGTCAGATATTAAACTAATACTACACTCAGTCTGAGCCAAAAGGCCAAAGAAGAGCAATCCCGAAGGGGAAAACAACGTCCCAAACCTCTGCCTATCCACTTCCTCGCTAAGCTGATTGCAATTCAGATTCTCTTTAAGTATTGATGCTGCAAGGACTGGCTTTTTCCCTGTTGTGCTGTCATTTTATCTTTCTGCAAAGCCTCCGTCTCTGCTGCGTGGGGGCACGGCAGGACCCGTACTCGCAGAAGGCCCCCACCCATCTTCTCAATGAGAGCAATGCCAAGGAGGTGGCGACAAATGCATTCCTGAGAGGGAAAACCAACTCAAAGGCTAGAGGCATGAAGCAGCAGAATATTCCCTCCCCATTAGATGGGTTTTCTCTCTAATGCTTTTGCTCATATTCAGTACCCAAAACATTGGGGTGTCTGTCAAAATGGGTGTCTTCTATATTGCTGTTTCAAAAGAAAGACTAATAATAGAGGTTATTAGACTATAGAGAGGCTCAAATGATCACTCAGAAGAGTTCAGTAGAAGTGGAGAAGCAGTATTAAAAATAGCAGGCAGCCGTCCAGCAGCAAGAGAAGTGATCACACTTAACTGAGAATAATTAGGTGTAAAAATAAAAGATACCAAATGAGTGCTTAGGCAGCAGCCATGCAGAAGAGGACTTGGGAATTATGAGTCAGGAGTGCCCTGTTTTTGAACAGACCAAAACAAAAAACCCAAAGCAATATCCCAATATTGCCAGGGGTAAGACCAGTAAGGACCTTACAGTGCCCAGGGTGGGAAGGAGCAGAAGAGCTGAGACAGAGAGGAGCAAGGAGGCAGAGCACAGGGCTCGCCCCACGGGGACATGCGAAAGGAATGAGCGTTATTCAGTTTAGAGAAAGGAAAAGCCTTGGGGAAGACATGGTAAAAGTCCCCAGATCCATAAAAGCCTGCTTCAGAAAGGGATGGCGTTCTTTTTCCCTACTGCTGGGAAGGAGGTAGGGCTTGAACCGCAGCAGAGGAGATACATTTTAAGACATTTAGGGGGAAAAAAAAAAAAAAGTACTGACTTTCAAAGGCTGATTGAACTCTGTCCTTCCTGAGAAGGCAGCGTAATGCACAGGGGAGAACTGGAACCAGTAAGCCTTTCCATTTTGGGTTAGCTCTGCCTTCCCCCTGCTTCGGGTGAGCTGGCGAAAGCAGGCAGAGCTCGTAGCAGCAGCAAACCCAAGCCCCGGGCCCCAGTTCAGCGAGATAATTAAGCGAGTGTTTAGACGTCTAAGCAGTCCTGCTGGCTACTGCCCCAGCATTTCGGGAAATGAAGTCATCGTTTCGCTTCCCACCAGCTTCCCCCATAACCGTGAGCCCTGGGAGATGGGACGTGGAGGTGAAACCCCCCCATCACCAGCCCCATGAGCCCACGGAGGTGGTTTTTCGGGTGAAGCTCATCTCTCGCTGCCTGCAGACAGAGCCTGGAGTTAATGAAATACCACCAAGTTCCATTTGTGTTTTAGAAGGCATGATGATGTTAATTAGTGTTCAAATTAAGCAGTAAGATAGAAGTGGGCATATAATGGACCACTAATAAATGCCTCGAGTATGTTGAGAGACACAGGTCTGAGGGAAGAGTGATTTTAATCACCAGGAGTATATTAATGATGGCCCATAGACTCTCTTATTGCTGTTCCAACACACTGGAATGCTGCGTTTTCCCATTAAAACACCCATTAGCCTTGAGCCCGCTAAAAATCTATCAGTGAAGCCACATTCTGCTCATTTCTGCTCTACATATGATCTAATTAATGCCATTGCAGGGGCTTGAGCCCAGCTCTGAACACCAGCCCCAGCTCAGGAAGCCTGCCCGGCCTGTGTATTGCCGGGTGGTGATTCTGGGGAGGCGGTTGGGGCCTTTTGGGTACCCACCACATCATTGCAAACACTGGCATCACGACTCCGAGCCAACAAAGTCTGCACATCCCAGCACCCATGGAGAGCATGCGGAGTGCCCGGCGCCAAGCTGGGCATGATTGATTCCACGATGACATCGGTTAAAATAATTGTATTTTTCATTTCCACGCAGATGAATTACTTCTCCAAAAAGCCATTTGTGCTTAATGCCATTTGTCTGCAGTACGGTGCTAATCAACTGCAAAGACGTTTTTGTGCCGAGATTGATTGACTCCATGTAAATAGGTGGAACCTTTAATTAAAACACAAGCGCAGACGCAGTGTCTCGGCACGCCGACAACACGCAGCACAGACCACTTAAGGGGCTGATTCTATTTTAATCTACCCTGGCATAAATCAGGAGAAAGACCCAGTTCAGCAAAGCACTTAGCACATGTTTAAGTCCATCATAGTCAGCAAAGTATTCAAGCATAAGCCGAATCGCAGCAAAGGCAGAGGATATCACGGAAAAATGACGGTGCCTGTTGAAAGGACGTGGGTTGCGTGTGACGAGGGCGATTCGTTTACCAGGTTTCTCCTCCATCAGAAAATACAATAGGTTTATGGCTTTGGAGGAAAACTGGCAGGGTTCATAAAACTCTGTTGGATGATGGTTAACCCACAAAAGAGGACTGCAATAAAAGCTTGAAGGAGGCTAAGCAACAAGAAGAAATTAGCTGGCTGGCTAAACGGCAGAGCCAGTTTCCACACGATGGGGTTTTCAGGGCACCCCGGCTTTGCACCACGAGCTGGGTGCTCACCTGGCACCTCCTTGGCCACTTTTGGGGGTCAGCACCCCCTAATGCCCTGCCTGCCTGCATTTGTCTGGGCTAGCTGCCGGCACAGACCCACGTTGGGGGTAAAAAGGGTTTTGCTCTGTAGCATCTGATTTCCAGGGCTTTTCCAGGAGTCACTGCCCTCTGACGAGCCAGGCAAGCAAAGGCGATGGAAACCCTCACACTTTGGCTGAGGCACAGGAGCAAAAGGGACCTTAATCAGCATGGCCACCACTTCTCCTATGGCAGAGGAAGCACATGGGTTCCAAGATCCATACAGCCCGGGCCACACTGCCGGCTCCTTCCCCTGATGGGAATAACGCCCTGACTCAGCGGGACCCTGATAAAGCCAGTGGTACCGAGGGCATCTTAGCCTTTGCACCCCATGCACGGGGAGTTCATGACAGTGGGGTAAGATGAAAGAAAGGATTAAAACCACTGTCTAAATACTCTTTTTCTTTTTTTTTTCTTCAGGTTAGCAAAATCAGTGATTAAAAACATGAAACTTGGGATGATAATTCCAGGCTTGGAAGAGAGAACTCCAGGACATGCTGGCACACAAACAGCAAGAGGATTTCCTTATTCACTTCTGCTTCTAACCCCAGCTCGGCATATGCCAAGTTAACTGATGGCAGAAAACGGGTCGGAAAAATCGGCTTCCTTGCCTTCCTCCCAGCTTTGTGTCAGGTTGTGCCCAGTGTGCTGGAGGTCGGTGCTCCTGGGAGCAGCCACCCCTTCCCACACCTTTGAAGAGGAGGACAGTCCCCTTGGCAAGGCAGCGGCTCACCCTGCCAGGCTCGGCCATGGGTAATGGAGATTCCGCAATCCATCCAGCAACTGCAATGCCAAGCGTGACAGGGAGAGGATCTCATGTGAAGTGAGGAGAAACAGCCAAGGAACAATTTCTCCTGCGCTGGCTGGAGCTGCTGTCATCGAGACAAGAACTAAAACAGCTTTCGACAACTGAAATCAGAAGAGCTACTGAATTTCTTTCCAAAATTATTATTATTGCTTTGTGGTTATTTTGCTTGAGAAGTACTGATTTTGTTTCTGTATTACTGTGTGATGCAAGCAGTCGCAGCGGTACGATACGTCAGGGCAAGTCACCAGACAACAGTATGCCAGAACATTTTATCTCCATGTCATGTTATGCCGATTTCCTTTTGATTATTGTATTTTTAAAATCCATTAGCGGCGGCTGCAACTCAATACCAATTAAATATACTGTCGTGTTTTCTAGAGTGAAGTGCTTCTCCTCTGCTTCATAGTGAAGCAATTTGACACTTTGAATAAAATAAGCATTAATTATAACAATTAATGGCGCAAACCTGGAAAGATGATACCGGGCTGACAAAAGCATGTTATCCTGGCCTCACCAGAGGGAAGCAGTCTCAGACGATACCATCGGAGTGGGTTGTTACTATGGCTGTTGTAGGAATCCTGACAGTGCTACAGGGAGCCAGGGCTCTGGTTTACTTTAAAACCTCCTTTTCTGGACAGTTTAAGATACCGACTGCCACCTGGAAGTGGCTGAAGGGCAACTATTCTGCAAAAGGAGGCGCGAGGGCTTCCCGCTAGCAGGAGGCAGAGGGGCCGGGAAGCAGCACATTTGGGAACACCAGCTCCTGTCTTGTTAGCTTTCACAAAAATATCCAAATAGTTGTTTTCCAGGATCTCACCAGCTCTATTAGCTGCAACTAACTTATTTAATGGGGAACTTTATTCATGAATATCTTCAGCTTTATTTCTCAATGATCCATTCGTGCCTTATAGCTGACATTAACCAGTGCAGCTCTGCTCTGGATTCCCAGCAGGGAGTTTTAGGAACAGGGGGAAGAAGAGACAGGTGAAAGCCTGAATAATTGGAAACACTTTTTCCTCCTTCCCTGACTCAGGGAAAGGTATCTCATAAGCTCTGATTACAGCTTTCCATCCATTACTGCTTGATTTTTGTCCAAGACCCAGCTGCACCTGGACAGCATGACCCGAGACCGCAGAATCGCCTGCATGCAGTGACTACAAGGCTGGGATTGCTCAGGGAGAGGGCGCAGCGCCTACGGACAAGGCCAACACCAGAGAGTGCTGCAGCAGAGCTCCCTTCAGCAGCGCTTTGCTGCTCCTCGGTGCAGATCGCACTGCAGAGAACCTTGAGTACCCCTGGAGAATGTTAGTAGTAACTTTTTAAAGGAATTGTACGTTTGCTGATTGCGACTTTCCACTGAGCCTATTGTCACTGACCTTGAGGACCAGGCTCTCATGCCATTGCCAAATCAACTAGCACATCACTGCCCAGGTATTCGCGCGGTGCGTGGGTGCCGGAGCAGAGTCCTTGCTGTCACTTCTGAAAAGCCTTGATCTTCTGCAGCTTCTGCTGAGCTATAAAATAGCTGCAGACCTGACCTTGACTGAGAGTAATACAAGTGTAGCAAAATAACACCATCGTACAGCCAGGCTTACTGCCCGTAGGATCATCCTCTTCACCTTTTATGAATGAGGAACGATTTGTTGGGTACGACCTGGAAATTGCAGTACAAGTGACAACACTCAGCGAGGGCTGCAGGCTCCCTTTCGGGTGACCGATGCGCAGCTACGGCAAATCCAGCTCATGGGAACAGTCTTGTTCCTAACGAGATTTGACAAGCACCGTTTACCCACTGGCAGGAAATTAGAATAGACAGATTTTCCCCATGAAAACAGAGAGCTTCACGTGCAGATCAAACGCAGTGTCAAAGCCCCATCCTGTGCCTTTTGGCGAGTGTCCCTTGCCCACGGTGGCTCGGTGGAGCACTGCAGACAGGCACAGTGCTCCCTGATGCCCCGCAGCACGAGCAGAGACCGGGACTTGCAGGGGAGAGGGGAAGATAACATTCCTATCTCAGCCCTATTGATCTAAATCTTACCTATTTAAAGCAATTTATTTAAAGCTTCCCATGAAAGAGCTGGAGATCCCAAGCGAAACATCTCAGGATGGGGTACCCCTTCCCTGGCAGGTAGGTAGCAAGGCATTTTCAGTTGCTGCAAAGGTGACATTGCACAGGTACGTGTGTGCACAGGAGCACTTGGTGAGCTTATTCCTCACACCCTCAGTCAACTCAATCTTCTTTACGAAAACAGACTACCTGAACGCTGAAGTTTAGGGTTCTCCTACAAAAGGACTGGAGTAGCAAAAAATACCAAGCCCAGCTTCAATGCAGACTGCAGCCCAAAGGTGTCTCTTGTGAATTTGTTTACATTCAAGCAAATCTTGAGTAAAGTAAAGTGAATCTGGGCTCTGTAGCCCAGAGGAGGGCTACAAAAATGATCCAAGGGCTGGAGCACCTCTCTTATGAGGCCAGGCTGAGGGAGTTGGGCTTGTTCAGCCTGGAGAAGAGAAGGCTGCGGGGAGACCCGATTGCGGCCTTTCAGTACCTAAAGGGGGCCTATAGGAAAGATGAGGACAATCTTTTTAGTAGGGCCAGCTGTGACAGGATAAGGGGGGATGGTTTTAAATTGAAGCAGAGTAGGTTTAGACTGGGTCTAAGGAGGAAATTCTTTACAATGAGGGTGGTGAAACACTGGCAGGGGTTGCCCAGAGAGGTGGTGGAGGCCCCATCCCTGGGAACATTCAAGACCAGGTTGGATGGGGCTGTGAGCAACCTGATCTGGTTAAAGGTGTCCCTGCTCCCTGCAGGGGGGTTGGACTGGGTGACCTCTAGGGGTCCCTTCCAACCCAAAACATTCTATGATTCTATGATCCTATGATTCTAAAATCAGACCTTGGCCTGGGATACTTTTATGGGGTCACTTGCTTCAAAAGGTTGTGTGCAATTTTGCAGATCACTGGTCTCTGTCACGGCCTTGTGACTCCCACCTCTCTTGTTATTAAAAGTAGAAAATTTCCATCTATGCATAATTAAAAGCATTGTGCATTTAAAGCACCGTGCAGCTGTCGGTACGTGCACCGTACCCGGGCTCAGGGCTATTGTAGGCAAGGAATGGTCCCCAAGGAGCAGGGACAAGAGCCTTGCCCCCCTGAGCAGCCCCTGGTGCGGGATCCTGCTCAGATCCAGAACAAAACCTGTTTGGCAGTAGTGTTTTTACTATGGGCAGGGCTACGAACGCAACAAGAAATGAAAAAGCCACGGGTGCTGTTGCAGAGGAAGTCAAATGGATGAGCAGAGAGCTCTGTCGGCCTGAGAAGAGAAAACCCTTCCTCGTGACAAGGTTTCTGACAACCAGATCTGAAATTTCTGACAGTCTCTTTAAAAGTTAAATTGCTTATTTATAGATTAAATTGTGTTTTATGATGAAGCTGAATTTAAAAAGCCCTTAACGGGAATGTAGACTAAGACAAAACATAAGGAAAAAAATCTTATTTTGTGTCAAATGAAACTTTTGATTTGATACAAGACTAATTTTTTTCTTCTTCTCAGTAGAAAAAAAAAATCTGTTTTGATTTCGTCAAGCTAATCGTCTCTTTTCCTACATTTATCAAGGACCTCTGAACTTGAAGCCCCCATATTCATTCAGCGTTCCCTTGTAGAGGCCAGAAACAGCACGGACCCACCCAGCAGGATGGGTGCCCTGGCACCAGGGTCCGTACCCTCCCCGTGCACCCGGCTCCCGCTGCAGGGCAGGGGAAAGGCACCGCTTTGTTTAATTACGGCCCCAGTGCCGCACCGATGTGCTTTGAAGCCTTCAACCCTGAGCTTCTGTGTTCTGACTCTGACTTGTAATTCAGCGTGGAGCCAGCTGAGGCTGGCGAGGCTCGTGCACACACGCGGAGGCGACACCGCAAGGCTGCAGGTACCTCTCCAAGGGTATTATTTTCCCTTCAAATTAAATGGTGGCCCAATGCACAGCACAGCAGCCAGAGGAGCGGTGCTGCTCTCAGCAGAAAGATGCTCTCGCCCCGCATCTCTCGACCCCCTTCCACAGCCAGCTTCACTTGCACTCTCACCTGCCAGCTTTATTATTTTTCACTCCCAGCTTGGAGATGTTCAGGTCCACCCAAGAGGTGGCTGCACTTCATTTGCCAGCAAACTGTGTATGAAGCCCATGTAAACTAATATGCTTTGGTGAGCCTTCAGAGGGAAGGGCATAAAACACGATTATGCGTGTCCTTCCTGAGCATAGCCACCGTAGGCTGGAGGCTCCGGGCCAAGAGGCTTCAGCAGGAGAGGATGGGACTGAGAAGTGACAACGTCTCCCCGAACCCATGGGAAGAGCCATAGGAAGGGGCTGGAGAGCTGCGTGCGCCGGCAGCCTGGCACCCCGCTGCTGCAGGGCATGACGGCCCGTGCTGAATCATTTCTGCTTAAACTGTTAGCAAAAGCCTTCAGTGGCAGAGATTTCCCAGCTGCCAGGTCTGACGCCAAGCAGCCGGAGGTGCTCACAGGGAGGGTGACCA